>CM051274.1:10485014-10615014 GCA_027921565.1 Artemia sinica
GTCTCAAAATTTTGATTGGATATGTTTGGGGAAATGGTGGGGGCATGGAAGCGGTGTTGCCTTCCAATCACTTTTGACCCTCAAAAAGGGCACTAGAACTCTCGATTTCCAATCGAGTGAGCCCCCTTTGAAGTTTTTACGACGACCCCTTTTATATGAAGTGCCTCTTGGAAATAAATAATAAATAAATAAATAATTAAACATTGTAGCCGTGGGGCCTTTACTTTAGGCATTGCTAAAGTGTTGCCTCTCATTTGCTTATTAAAGCAAGTCCAATTTATAACAACGATTTCTACTAAGCTTCAAACTTTTGATTTGATTATCTTTTAATGTTTTTGAATTGTTATAATCCCTTGTTAAAATATATACAAATATTTTTGCAATTACCAGTTTTTGGCTCTTTACTCAATTAAATGTCTTTTCATACTGCAATCTGTTCAAAGATTGCAGCAATTCTGATTTCTAACAATGATTTCTACTAAGCTTCAGACTTTTCGTTCCATTTTCAAGGTTTACTAATTGTTGTCATCCCTTGTTAAAATTAAATAAAAAAAAACAAGTTTTTTAAACTGAAAGTAAGGAGCGACATTAAAACTTAAAACGAACAGAAATTATTCCGTATATGAAAGGGGCTGTCTCCTCCTCAACGCCTCGCTCTTTACGCTAAAGTTTGACTCTGTCTCACAACTTTATTTTTTAAAACAATAAAAAACTTTAGCGTAAAGAGCGAGGCGTTGAGGAGGGGACAGCCCCTTTCATATACGGAATAATTTCTGTTCGTTTTAAGTTTTAATGTCGCTCCTTACTTTCAGTTTAAAAAACTTGTTTTTTTTATTTAATTTCTGAACGTTTTTTAGTTAATGCAGCTTTTATTTGCATAAAAATTTTACTTTTCTTTTGCTAAATGGATGTCTTTACAAATTAACTTACGTAACTAGTAGTAACCGTACAATTCGTTTAAAATATACATTCAGATATACGCCTGAGGCATAGATATGTGTGTGTATTTTAAACGAATTGGGGTTACCAGGGTCATTTGCAAAGAGGTATCATTTCTATAGATGGTATAGTAATTTGAAATATCATATGGAATTTGCTTGAAGGTATATATTTTGCGTACGCGCCCGTACCAAACAGGTTTTTCTGGTAGTCTTATTCTACAGGTCATTACACCTTTGCCAAGAGGAGCGAGTATAACTTGATTGGTGATTAGGATTTGAATAAAAGGAATAGTTTTCTTTACAATTCATATTAGTAAGAGAATTGAATTCAAAGAGAATAGTTTATTTGCAAGGATATTAGTGAAAAAAAAGTGAGTGGTGCATTTACACTATTGGAGATTAATGATGGAACCGACAGCAGCAGCAGCAGCGATATTCGAGTACCTAATGTAGCTGTGGAAATAACCGCTGGCTGTAGACTATGTCTTGAATGGGACATTATGTATGCGAGATACGTGATATTATTAAGCAAATTTAAGCAGGAGGAGCAGCTGTGTTTTGCTGGAAAAGTGAATATTCTCCATATAAATAAACTTCGGTCAGCATTAGATGTCCTATCGAAATATATTGATGAGAACAAAATGCATCAGTGAATATTATGATTGTAATTATGTTCAATAAAAATGTTTCTAAATCAATGGTATTTTTTTTTCTTTTTCTATAGTAGACAAGCGTATATTTCATAGAGTAGAAAAAAGAAATTCTGTTTAGTCTGAAGTTGGTTGTGAGAGAGTTAGGACTAAAAAAAAAAAATGGATAGATTCGAGAAAGATCGAATCATGAGGAATCTAGTTCTTATGGAAAAACGTTTGATTCTAGATGATGATTTTCTAGAGTTGTCTATTCAAAGGAAGATATTTTCTCGAGGAATGCTTGTCGATATAATGAAAACTGATTCTCCATCATTAGACTATTGTATGAAGCTTCTACATCGTGGTCCAAATGCATTTACACAATTTATTGATATATTGATCACGACACGTCAAAATGATATTGTGGATATGCTTTTAAACATTAGTTTAGAAATTTAGGACTTTTTTTTCATAAGAAAGATGGTGCTCAAGGATGATTTACTCCTCTCTCTCTCAGACAATTTTTTTTGTTGCTAGCTCAGTTTCATTGTGGCAGTGAGAGCGTTAACACATGACAAAATGTTCCATACATGTCCGTTATGTATGTACACACAGGGCAGCTGGTCATCATGTGAGAATTGCACAATGATTGAGGAGTATGATGAAAAGTGTGGATTATGCAACCCGTGTAAATTGCACAGAGGATATGCTGTACAAATTAAAGGTTGTAATTCCTGTCTTGAAGAGGTGTGTGACTCTCATCCTAGAGGTCACCTATGCTCCAATTGTCATTATGATAAATGCAAGCAGTGGGAGAGTACATATCCCGGTATGATTGGAAAGAATCCTAACCGTGATTTTAGTTTATTGCTACGAGATTGGTATCGTCGTGGTTTTAGATTGTTCTGGGAGGAGGAACCGGGTCAACGATTCAACTGTTGGAACAACAAAAGAATATGGTTTCTACGTCATCGTTGTGAAGACACTGGGTGTTATGATTATAAGCCCACTGATTTTTATTTGGCTGTGACGGAATGTGATTCGACACTTGAGGACACTGTTTGTGAAATTGCTTCAAATAGACAAATTGAAACATGTGAATTCTATAGAATGAATGAGAATAGTATCATTGACTATACAAAGAGATATGACAAGAGTGAAGTCACACTCTACTGTAGAAAATGTGACCCTGACATTGCACTACATCAGGATCAGTACACTGTGAATTCAAATAATCTACCTGCACTAGTTGTTGCCGACAAATACCTAGTAGTGGATGAAATCTAAAGAGTAGAAAAGTCGTTTTATCATGTATATAAATTTTTTTATTAATAAACAATTTCACATACATCTTTAGAACATTTTATTCTTAGGGCACTAAAATCAATATTAAATACACTTGTAAGTATATTCTCCACTAGAAAGTCGTTCAATTGAGGTAAGTCAACGTAGATGTTGAGAAACTGCTTGTAGGTGTAGCCACGACATCTGAACATGAAAAAGAGTAGTGCATGAAAGCCACATGTCTTAGTCGTTAAATCCTGTACTCTTCGTTGATTTTGAATAATGGTTTTCCCACTGCTTTCAATAAAGTTGCTGATGTATGGAGCGTAGAATTTATACGATAGGCCAAGAGGATCAAAAAATTCAATATTCTTCGCTGTTTGAAAGATGCATAGCCAATGACCGGTCTTCAAAGTCGATGGACTGCTAATAACAATGATTAGGGTATTGTTAACACTTGGAATTTTTTCAATGAAGTCCGAAGGTATGCAATAGGACTTGTACTGGGACATGTATGGATCCATACTAAATACATTGATTATTTGGTTTGTGTTCATGGTGCTAGGTCTAGTAGAACACTGCCGTCGGGCGTGATTTCCCAATAGGTTTCAAATTGACTCAGTGATATTAGCGTGATACTCTCAGTCAGAGCATCGGCAAATGTACACTCTAAACGTACATTCCCTGTTCGTACTTTGGTCATATCCTGCGTGCCTGACAAGTCCAAAACAATAACCCCATGATTTTTTGAAAACATTGAATCGGTTATTCCATTTTCAAATAGTTGAGAGTCATGATCTAGGGATTGCATGGTCAACTCGTACAGAGTTCTATAGGATTTTTTGTCAAATGATAGAGTGTACAGTGGAATACCATTCACTTTGCACACGAGGCTAGATAGACCGAAAAAATTAAAATCATGGGGGGATTCAGTCCAGGATCCAACGGCACTGCCACTCTTCACAAAGGCCAAAGCCAATTTTGATGGGATTTCTCCATTGATAAATGATGAATCGCTATAGCTACGAGAACCGGTGGCAATGTGACGTTGATTGGTGATTGTATGGGGGACAAGAAGTTTAATGTTGTTACCATTGGCTCTTAGCTTTTCCACTGCCAATGCAACAGAGCTCATAACCTGTTGTTTTCGGACGTGGAGAATTGCCGATGTGATAATGACATTTGCATCGGGTGCTGCAGGAAGTGTTTTTCTCAAAATGAAATTCGATGGTGCCATCTGTAACTTTATGTCAATCTTGACATTGGGGGGTAGCCATTGGGATATATTGAATATCTCATGATTTAATTTTCCAACTAGATGATACTCCTGGGTCACTGCAGTAGTCAACTCACCGTCAGTATCAACACCTGTTCGATATTCATAGCCCAGCGATTGTCCTCTCATCTCCTTGTACGCCTTTGGTGTCATCATCATAAATTGTATGTAGCTTGCATAGTTTGATAAATTATTGCTAGTGCTCACCAATGTTCCATTAATAAATACATTAATTTGTTTGAATAGGTTGTGTAGAATACAGTTTTCATAGGAGAGACCATCGCCGGCATTTGGAGTTGTATTATCTGACTTTTTCTTCACCACAACATTTAAATCAATAAATGTTGACGACAAATCAATGAAATAGTCTTCATTGGAAAATATTTGAAAGTGTATATTTTCCGAGAGGGGTTGTTGAGGGTGAAATTGTTCATAGTAGCCATACTTGACGCTGACATCAACATTTTCAGCATTGAATAGATTCAATGAGGAACTGATTGATGGATATGATTCCTTGTGGGGGAGATAAGTCATCTTAAGAGAAGAAATCCTTCTTTGATCTAACAATCTTTTTCTTTTTCTTCTTCTTCTTCTGTTGCCTATTGGACTTCGTTGTTTTATTTCTCAAAGTCCTTGTTGATGTCCTTTGCTTCCTGCCTGGGTGGAGACTGATGAGTGAATGACGCGAACGCATCCTTTTCAATCCCTCCCCATTTTGTCTAGATTTTAATTGTTCACCAACAGCTCTTGCTGAAGATCTAATATTTTCCTTAACACTCTCCTTGAAATTCTTGCCCGACCCCCAGTCCTGTAGTGTGGAGGCAGCAAAATTTGATGCAGCAGGTACAAGATATTTTCTGGCAAGGGGTAGTGCAGAACGAAATAGCCTAGCAAACCAGCTACCAAGACCATAGCCAGACATTGTAGTACGCCCCTTGTAGTAGTCCAATCCATTGCCTATTTGACGTGGACTCAAAGCACCAACATAACAGTCAATATCGGGACAGACAAATGGAATTCTTCTATTGTTCATTTTAGGTTATTGTACCGTTGTCGTTGACAATGGGTCGAAAATGACATGTAATCACTGCTAAGCCTTTTGAAATTGCTATTGGATCACCTAATTCAGTTCTTAGTGTTAACTGACAGAGTTCCAAATAGGAAGTGTTTACGGGAATATACTGAAGATGCTTTATATTGTAGTGGTGAACATGTTCTTGATTGGTTTTTCGTTCAAGAACTCGTAGGAGGGGAACATTTGAATTACCAACCCGAGATGTTTCCACAAATGAAGCGTAGAGAAATATACAAGTGTCCGTGGAGAAGCTGGGTGCATAGTCTGCATAGATAACATGGTCACTACCACTGAAATTTTCTGTCTTAATAATACGGTTTTTAAAACCAAGAACCTCACGTAAATTCTCATTGAGGAAAATTCTTTCATTCTCAAATGGATTGGTAATATAAATTCTCCTTTGTTCCGTCGAGTAATTGAAAGTGAAACCGCCTTTTTTTCGACTTGCAATTTTTTTGTTGATAACTCGACACAGTTCATGCATGTTATTGTATTCCCTGTAGGGGATGTTAGCAATAGGGTACTGATTAGAGTCAAAAGTTGCCATTGCACCTTCATCACCGAATTCAAACGGTCGTATTTTTATTTCATATTTACGATCCTTTCTCAGGATGTCATAGGTATTTTTGAGAATACAGTCGACAAGAGCCACTTCATATGCGCCGTCAAATTTGACGGCGGGTGAGAGTTTTGTCCAAAAATCACTTGTCGTATTCAAGTCATTGTAGAGAGGATCGGAAACGTTGGACATGAAAGTTACATAGAAATCATTGGGCATTGTCAATATCTTCAACACCGATCCAAGAATCAAAATCAGAGTTGTATCCTAGCCATCGAACAAGTAACTGTTTCTTACCCCCACGAGTACGTCTCTTTAATATCTTTTCAATTTGATAGATTTCACTGGCATTTTTAACTTTTTGTAGTTCATAGTCATAAAAGCCGCCGAGAATCTCCTCATCTTTGGTATCACGCAGGCGATAAGTTATGGGTTTAGTGTCTAGGATTTTTGCCACCTTAAAAAGTTCTGTGGACCACAAGTAATTCCCCTTTCAAAAACATTAGTTGTTCTATTAATTCGAACGGTATCACCAACATTGAATTTATTTTTCATCTTCTTGACAGCCGACGATTCATTGGAATACTGTTTAAGAAAGGTGTCAATTGTATCATGATCAGAATGATGAACTTCCGTTGGCGTAGAGTTGGACAATGATCGATGAGGTCGTTGATTATAAATCAACATGATTTTATCAAGATCACGAATAAAAGCCGATGTATTTTTCAATGTACAATATCTTGAAATTAAAAGTCGAATAGTTCTTATCAATCGTTCGGCCAATGCAGCCTTTATAGGACTGTGACTATGATAGAGCAGTGTACTATATTTCTCTAGTACTTTTGCAACATGGGGATTAACAAATTCACTACCGCGATCCGTTTGAATTTTTTTATACGAATCCTGTTGGAGAATACTTTCAATGGCCTGAGCAACTTCAACACCTCTCTTTGATCGCAATGAAATTGCATATGCATAACGACTATAAACACTGATTGCAAGTAGAATGTACTTGTACGGTGTATTGTGACGTCTTTGAAGCTCATCTAGAGTCAGGAGATCTGCTTGCATTATATGCAATGGGTAAAAGGCTTTAGTTTTTCGATATTGATTGGCACGAAGTCTATGATTTCTATGCAGAGTGTAACTTGATTCATTTTGTAGATAGTCTTGTACATTTTTAGTGCGAACACCAGTGACTTTGGAAAGAGTTGTGGGGGAACTTAAACTCCCCGCCTCACCAATATTTTCATAAACACCTTTCAGAACTTCAACCATTTTGAACGTAAACACGTTGTGTAACGACCGCTACCCTTTTGTATACTGGCCGTTGGTGGTGATGATGATGACTTGATACGTCTTCGCTTTTGTCTAGCTATCAGCGGTGTGCTAGTATTTTCCAAAATTGATTTAAAATCTTCTTCTTCAAGTTCATTTTTTAATGGTGTCAATGTTGTTGTTGTTGTTGATGATGATGAGGCATGTTCATTTATTTTTTTAGAATTTGTCTATTGCCAATAAGACTTTTGGGGAAGTTTAATGTATTTAGAAAGTTGTATAGATGAGTGTCAAAAGATAATAGTCCTTTACGATTTGTAACCATATCATAGATTAAATCAAGTAGATTATAGCTCTTGCCCTGAATTATAATCCCTGTCCCATTGCTCTCAACTTGAATGTGATCACTTTCCAAGAGATAGGCTAGGAGTCGTTTACTTTGTTCACGATATGAGTGGGGCATTAGATTTCCAATTTTCATTACAATCGAATCCAATTCCTCCTTCTTCAATTGTGTTCCAGCAGCAGCAGCAGCAGCAGCAGAACCCTGAGGAGATGATTCTTTTTTGGGATCAGCAGCAGCAGCAGCAGCAGTGGGCTTCGAGCGATAGGACTTGTGTTTGTCCACTCGGCGAAGTGCATCTTGAAGTAAAATCAGTTTTTTATCATCCTCAATATTTTCATTGTCAAGGAATTTACTCAGATTGTTCTCAAAGTGTTCGACGGGCGAGAGAGCGAGTTCTATTGGAGTCAATTTATAGGGTTATGCCATTCTCTCTCTTTAGAGAAAACTGTTTACAAGTCCTGCAATTATTGGCAGTAAAAGTGTGAAAAAGCTACCGCCCGCCTGAAGAAGTCGTTTCCTTTTGAAATTCTTTCCTTTCTTTTTAGAGGCCAATGTACGTACAATGGAACGATGTTGCTTTGCCTGTTGCTTAACTACTTCTGGCACTTGAACATTACCCTCGATCAAATTTAAACAAAGTTCGGATATTAGATTATTGAAATCGTTGTCAATACCGTGTTTGAGTATTGCTTTCCTAAGCGGAGGTTTTGAAGTGCTTAGAACTGAAAACAAATGTCTATTTTCATGTAGTTTCTTCAGTGTCATGATAGCAACTAATAGGTCTTTTTAGTGTTCACGGGGATATATACTGTAATTTCATTGTCAAAAATATCTGTGACTACACGCAGATCCTCGGGTGTATTTTGATTAAGATCCAATAGGATGTAGCCGTAGGGTTTATTAGTTGCCTGATTGTATGCTGAGAGCAGAAATTTGGGGGCTCCCGGGTAGATTTGTTTATTGAGAGTTATTAGCGAGCTAGAATCACGAACAACTCTGTAGATGATATAGTAGGTGCAGTTCAATGCAAGTGTTCGCATACATTTGCTCTGATGAAAGAGATTGTGTAGAACCAGAGTAACGGAAATCTGTTCATGATGAGAGCGAACAGTGAACAGTTGTAGCATTTCCTGGGACCATTGTTCAATAGATTCAGCCAGATCGTCAGTGATCAACCAAGAGTTTTGTTCAATAATGCTGAAAACATCAAGTCCCTGTATGAATTGTATCTGCACCAACCCATGGTGGTGGCAATTGCTTTTATTTTATCATATGACTCCTGCCAAATACTATAGCAATAGTAGATTTTTTTCGGCTTTTCCACAAACATTTTATCACAATTTTTAATTATTTTAGTTAAGAGTGTTGTTTTGCCCGACATTGACGGTCCACACAGAAACGATCTGAATGGTGTTTTAAATTGATACATGTTCCCTTCAACAGTTCACCTGGACAACTAACCGTAGACTATGGCCGTCTAATGACTAAATAATTTCCCTACTACTACTACTCCGTTCAAGAATAATAATAACGAGAAGAAGAAGAAGAATAAAGAATAATATTTTCTTTTATTATATACATAAAAAAGGTGACAATACTTTAAAAATAAAAAAAATACTACATTGAAAAAGGCACATTAAACATGAATAAAAAAATACACTTTTTTTTAATTTATTTATAATAAAAAAAAACAACATTTACATAACCACTAGAAAAAAAAAACACTTAAATAAATACACTTTTTTTTCTGTTTATTTATTTATAAAAAAATACAACATTTATTGGACTAATGTTCACACACACTTGTGAAATAATACCATACACTTTTACTTACAACATTTTAAATTTTGGGGTCCCCCCTCCCCCCCCCCCCGGGGGGAGGCCGCTGCGGCGGCCGGGGCCGGGAAGCGCCGGGCGCCGGGGGCCCGCTGCGGCGGGCCCGGGCCGGGGCCGGCATTAAATACTGGAAATTGATCTGCCTTGCAAGCACACACACACACACACACATTGAAAATTGATTGTGATAGAAAAAAAAGAATTAAAAAAAAACCTAATTACCCAAAAAAACCTCCCAGCCAATTTATACTTTTTTTTTAGTGAATTTAAGTTAATTTTTTAGACCGAGTTGTTTTCTGTACTCTGTACATTCAACTCGGTCTGAAATTAAATAATGACCGTGTGGCAATACCTTCACACCATCCTCAAGTACATAGACTTTGTCCGATATGGTAGACATGGCGTTTTTCTCAACTCTAACTGTGTAGTTTTTAAATTGTAAAGAGCGAATCGCCATGACTTTCGCCCTTGGCACTAAACTACGTTCCACACAGTTTCTATACACACTCATGTCGAAATTATTTTTTACAAAGTGTGTAGGTACCCCCTTGCAAACTTGTTTGATATCCTTGCCGTGCGTTTCCACACAGTATACCTTCGGTCCAGGAAACACACCACTGGATATCAGATCGCTACCCGTTTCAGATTTTAACATTAACAATTGATTTGGGGCCTGGCGTTTCACTAGCTCTGGGTAGAGGGATTCGTCCCAGTTAGTGTAGTCCATTCGTGAGCTAATGTACTCGCCATTTTCCAAATCATTCAATAGATTTTCAGTTTTAACTTTTAACAGGAGTGAATCAGTGTCCCCGTAGTACACTTGAACTTGTCCCTCAATCGGCCACTGTACCTTGCATACATTATAATAAAATGACAACATGAGTTTCTTGGATATTTCAGTTATTGCACTTCCGCCTGCAATATTTTTATTTAATACAATGTTTCTTTTCTTGCGATGTAGGAGCACCATATTGGAGTCTATGATTGTGAACGATGTGAAGTTTGGATCCGCAATGATTCGAGCACAATCTTTGGGGTTGGTTACAATGTCACATCGACTTCTGTGTCGTACGCTCTCGCACGTTTTACCGAAAGCTGAGTTCAAAATGAGTTTATAGACTTCTTTTTCAACTTTCGTTTTCGCTTGTGAACGCTTACTGACAAAGGTGTCAATAAACGTTTTCATGTAAGGCTTTTGATCAAATTGGAGGGCTCTATGAATCTTTGTGACCTTGAAACCATTGGACACCATCCATTTCAATAGCACGTGATGAACAACGATATTCTGTTTCGGGTTGAGATCGGCAATTAGTTTTGTTTTGAAGGTACCCAGTGCATACTCCCGTCCTCTACTAAAGATAAATTGTAGGGGCTCAGAGAGTCCCTACCCACCGGTCTATTTATGCACGGAAAAACAAAGTCTTTTACCGAGTCATGGATTTCCATGGGTATTTCACCGTCAATTTCAAAAAACCATCCCTGTGCCCCATTCTCCTCAACACTGGCAATGTCGGGGAAATTCGAAGCACAGGGATTGTCAAGCCATTTATAATTGCCACACGGCAAACAGTAGTGAGACATTGCCGATGGGTAAAGAGAATTCATATCCAAAAAAACTGCGTCCGACTTTTCATCGGTGTGCTGTCCACTCGGATCAGTTTTCATGATACGATCCCCGTGAAAAACATACCCACCCCTCATTGATCTCTCTACAAACAGATGCTGATCCACATCGGCGATCAGACCTATTTCTTCTTTGCTGATTTTAAGTATCAAGTCCATCACCAAATGGGGAGTGGAAAAATAATAACCTAAATCCAACCCAAATTCCCCATAGATTTTATCCGTATTTTTGCACACAATATCCAGAAGAGTGAGTACGTCACTGGCCAAGAGTCTAAAAAACGGATTTTATTCAGGCACGTGTTACCCTTGTCAACTGTTTTCCACATGAATTCTAGCAGCAGTAGCTTCTCCGATGATTTGGGTATGATATTATGTGAAAAAGAACCATCTATCCATGCGTCATCTACAACTCCTCCCTTGGCAATGCGGGCCAACGCCGGAAGAACAAACTTTAAGTCGTAATTGGAATTGTGTATAAAAACAGGTACGAAATATTGTTGTCTAACGTTTAAATTGCATGACTGGTGTGCTACCCCTCTAAAGTTACTCCCTCCCGATGTAATTTCCTGCCACAAATGATCATGGTCGATCACCTTCCTCCTCCCCCCATTCCCAACACCATCATCAAATTCTCCCTTGCAAACCCAACACATTTTACGATTTTTAATGGCCACTATGTCATCTGGTGATAGGAGCATAGGATAGTTTGTATAACGAAGGCGCGAAATTGCACCGTTCGCTGTTTTGACTAGACTGACCAATGCCGAGCGCATGCAGTCTTCACCGTCACTCAACATCTCAACTACCTCCAGCACTTGCATGGTATTATTGGAATCTCGTTGCGCGTGAGCGTAAGAGACCCCTATGACTTCATGTATTTTAACATGATTTGAATTTGACGGATCGCACACGTCTGTCAGCTTAGCCTCGCAGTCCAAAGCGATCTTATTGCTCTGCAGGAGCGTGTTTTGAAAATTTTTAAAACGTAAGATCGCTCTATCTCCGCTTACCGTCTCCACAGCCTGGTATCCATGACGTTTGCAGTGTTTCATGTGATGCTTTAACTTTAAATCAGAGCGAAATCTTGAGAGGCATGTTGGACAGTAATAACACACACCACCTCGCCCCGTTTTACCCTCACTTAGAACCCTACTAATATCCGTAATTGGATTGAAATGACCAATTGAATCGGAGTCTGTGGGTGGGGTGTATAGAAGCCACACCCAATATTCTACTGATTCAATTGAAGGAGCCCGCACTGGAAATAATACACCCTTCTTATCGGAACGCTGACCCTCTT
Organism: Artemia sinica; assembly: GCA_027921565.1. Classification (NCBI taxonomy): domain Eukaryota; kingdom Metazoa; phylum Arthropoda; class Branchiopoda; order Anostraca; family Artemiidae; genus Artemia; species Artemia sinica. The sequence continues at coordinate 10,497,168 of CM051274.1, forward strand.
CAAATTCTGTTTCATACTGTAACACCGTGACACCAATCTTTAAATGTGCATTAGCCCGCTCAAAAATATCTATTCCTTTTAGTGTCACGGGATATTGACCATTTAAACAATTAAAATTTACTTTGGGGAACTTTGAACCCTCCATACCATTAACTGCCATTTTATCCAACTTCTTCTTAGTGGCATCATTGCGCAGAGGTCTGTATGCCGCAATTAAAAACGCATACTTGAAACACTGCAGCCTCGTATCGAAACAGATTCGTTGTATCCCCCTACACCCCTCTAAATCTGAATGATATTTTAAAACTATAGCCCTCTCCCCATGCCCACCTCTTACAATAAAATCCTTTTTAAACCTACAAATGTTAACATTTAAACTTTCAATAAATAAAACCACAGATCCACTACCCCCCTCGTTATAATTTTCCCACTTACTTTGAATACTATTGGCCCAATTTAGAAAAACCTCCCCATAATTTGATAAATGCGGGTGTATTGCCAACATCTCTGTGTGCAAGTATTTCGAATACATCTCACCCGCACTTTCATTTAAAAAAAATATTTTTAGTGCTATTGATGCTTTTAAACTGACCCCCACTCCCCAAACCCTCATTTGTTGCTCAAGAATGGCTCGAATCTTATCAGTATATGAATGTGTAATGGCCAGGGGATCTGTTATTATATCCCCCGACACTAGAGAGTTGAAAGGGTCACCGAATTTGGCGCTGTAGACCAATGTGTGATGCAAGGCAGAGTTGGAGAGAAAAAAATCCGGAAGAGGGGATACTGTTGCTGTTGTATTACTACTACTTCTATCTATAGCATTAAGTGGAGTGGTGGCGGGTGATAGAGAATTGTCAATAACACCACTCCCAGTCTGTTCAATCATATTGGGGGGATGTGGCATGAGGTCCCCTAGTACATATTCCAATGTGTTTGGGGACAATTGGCCGAGCCAGACTGTATTGTCCTCTGATGGAATTTCGTTATGAGGACCCGGTTCAGATTTACTTGTAACATCATCATCTAAATATTCACGCATGAAACTATCTGTCCACCCCGGATCCTCAAGCATGTCAATATCACAGCTTAAGTCATCCAGGCTGGCCATTTCCCCAAAAACATCGTTAAGGAAGCCACTTTCCCACTCCATATTCTCTAGGAGCAGTGTAGCTTCATCCCTGAACTCTGCTGGTGGTGACAGAATTGGTCCTGTAAATATAGTTGCTTCATCACTCAATGGTGTCGCTGGTGGTGCTATATTTTTAATCTGTAGAAAAAAAAGTTTTATTTTTTATGTAAATTTTTTTATAGTTAATAAACTTTGTCAATTTCTCATAGTCATTGTCACACTACCATCACCATCACCTGAACAATTAAAAGAAGAAGAAAAAAAAAGTTACATTGTCTTATGTCTTTCATAATGTCAACTGAACATGTTAAAAAATATTTTTTTTTTTTTTTTTTTTTTAGTCAGGAAAATGCAGTCTTATTCTTAGAAGGGTAAGTTAGAACAAGAGAATGATAAAAAAAAACTAATGGTTTTATTCCAAAAATTTTTTTAAAATAAAAATGCAAAATATGGGTCCAATTCGATTGTTTGAGCCTCTTCATTATAATTCTCAATGAAATTTGACCATCGTTCAAACGCTTGTTAATAATTAAATAAAAAAAAACAAATTTTTTTCAACTGAAAGTAAGGAGAAACACTAAAACTTAAAATGAACCAAAATTATTACGTATATGAGGGGGGTTCCCTCCTCCTCAACACCTCGCCTTTCACGCTAAGTTCAAATTTTGTTCCAATTCTTTAAAAATGACCCCTGAATCAAAAAGGTCGCTTAATTAGAATAAATAGCTCTTTTGAAAGCAATAAACAAACTTTAGCCTAAAGAGTGAGGTATTGACGAAGGGGCGAACCCCCTCATATAGGTATTTTTTCAAAAATAGGGGGCAATTGCTCCTTATATCTCAATTGTCACCACTACTATCCTAAGCTCCTGCTGAAGATAGGTTCGAATATTGAACTTTGTATTTTTTAAAAGTATAAATGCCACAAAAAGGTATTTTTTCAAAAATAGGGGGCAATTGCTCCTTATATCTCAATTGTCACCACTACTATCCTAAGCTCCTGCTGAAGATAGGTTCGAATATTGAACTTTGTATTTTTTAAAAGTATAAATGCCACAAAAAGGTATTTTTTCAAAGATAGGGGGCAATTGCTCCTTATATCTCAATTGTCACCACTACTATCCTAAGCTCCTGCTGAAGATAGCTTCGAATATTGAACTTTGTATTTTTTAAAAGTATAAATGCCACAAAAAGGTATTTTTCAAAAATAGGGGGCAATTGCTCCTTATATCTCAATTGTCCCCACTACTATCCTAAGCTCCTGCTGAAGATAGCTTCGAATATTGAACTTTGTATTTTTAAAAAGTATAAATGCCACAAAAAGGTATTTTTTCAAAAATAGGGGCAATTTCTCCTTATATCTCAATTGTCACCACTACTATCCTAAGCTCCTGCTGAAGCTAGCTTCGAATATTGAACTTTGTATTTTTTTAAAAGTATAAATGCCACAAAAAGGTATTTTTTTTTCAAAAATAGGGGGCAATTGCTCCTTATATCTCAATTGTCACCACTACTATCCTAAGCTCCTGCTGAAGCTAGCTTCGAATATTGAACTTTGTATTTTTTAAAAGTATAAATGCCACAAAAAGGTATTTTTTCAAAAATAGGGGGCAATTGCTCCTTATATCTCAATTGTCACCACTACTAACCTAAGCTCCTGCTGAAGCTAGCTTCGAATATTGAACTTTGTATTTTTTAAAAGTATAAATGCCACAAAAAGGTATTTTTTCAAAATAGGGGGCAATTGCTCCTTATATCTCAATTGTCACCACTACTATCCTAAGCTCCTGCTGAAGCTAGCTTCGAATATTGAACTTTGTATTTTTTAAAAGTATAAATGCCACAAAAAGGTATTTTTTCAAAAATAGGGGGCAATTGCTCCTTATATCTCAATTGTCACCACTACTAACCTAAGCTCCTGCCGAAGCTAGCTTCGAATATTGAACTTTTTTAAAAGTAAAATACCACTTTTACCAATATCCATAAAACTATTCTGTATATGAAAGTATACAGAAGTATACATACCTGTGTAAATTGCTTATCGAAGATATACATCTTACTATTTAAAGTCCGCTTTGCATGCGACCCACTTAGAATTCAAATCGGATTAAAAAGCGATGGTAGATCTGATAAGGTAGCGGATGTATGCAAATGCATTAGGGCAAAAATACCAGTCTAAAAGTGCGCGTCAACTGTATAGTAGCAAATTGTTTTCGCTTTCGTTTTTTTTTCAAATAGTTAGTTTTTTTTTTTGTCTAAAAGGAATATTGGAATTATTGCATTAGAATGCATCTTGGTTAGAAGTTATGAGGTAAGGTTTTTTTTTTGTTATAGAAATGCATGATAAGCATTCCTTTATATATATATACCAGCTAATTTGGTTAATGAAAGAAAATGAAATAGTTTTTAGAAACAAATTTTAAGTTTTACTCATCAAAAGCTATGCGCCTGAGAAAATTTACCTTATTTTTTGAAAATATGGATAGAAAGAAAAAAAATTATGTATATACTTACAAATTCTGACTGGGCTTCTATATCTGAACTCCTTGGCAAAACTTGAGGGGGGTTAAGCTCACAGTCTACAGTAGGCTGAGCTGAGGCATTATATAAAGCAGTCCACTCCCTTTTCAAGTTCCTTCCAGCTGACATGGAGCTAACACGGGGGTCAGAGGACCCTGTCATTAAAAGATTCGCGACCATTGGCTGGTCCAGGTCGTGTGTAGTTCTAGCAGCGAATTTGATAACTGAAGCTCTTGCAGCTTGCATTAATATACCTTCGCTATATCTTGCCCTCTTTTCAGAAGGGGGGGTATTGCATGTGTCCACTTCCTTGAAAAAAAAATGCATTTTGGGTTTGGAAAATAATTCAGTTTATGTTAGGCATTTAAAGTAGTGTAAAACATTTTTTTTTCAATAGAGCTAAGCACTTTTTTCAAAAACATCCCTAAAAAGGTTAACTGATCATGATAAAAATCACACCGTAAATGCAGACTGGCCTGGAAGTATTTTCAAAAACATCCCTAAAAAAAAAAAAAAAAAAAAGCCGCCGTAAGCTTCAACCTATAAGAGAATTATTTAGAGGTTTCAGCTCCTAAAAACAATAGGCTTCTAAGTATATAAGTACCCTTAGTTCTAGTGTAAGGAAAGAATTTCTTCCTTAACTTAATGACAAGACAATTTCTTTTTTTATTATAATAATGAGAAAATTTTTACTCACCAGAAATTGTTTTGAATTATCCATTTTCTATGTAAATGCTTACAAAAAATGTCAATTGTGTTATGTTCAATAAACTATTCAAAACTGTTGAGGAATCTAATTTGAAACTTGAATATATACAAAAAATAATTGGCATCTAAAAAAGATACACCGGTTTTTCCGACACGGATCTAACCTAAAAAAAACTAGTATATCATGAAATAGAAATTCAGTTAATTGTGTCAGAAAAAACTTGAACCAGAACAGATTATAACCAACATGTTTGGTACGGGCACGTACGCAAAGTATATACCTTCAAGCAAATTCCATATGATATTTCAAATTACTATAACATCTATAGAAATGATACCTCTTTGCAAATGACCCTGGTAACCCCAATTCGTTTAAAATACACACCCATATCTATGCCTCAGGCGTATATCTGAATGTATATTTTAAACGAATTGTACGGTTACTACTGTAACTAACTATATTCGTATATTTTTCTTCTGGCAAAAAATACAAAGTTGCAGATTTTTGCCGATATGAGCTTGAAACCTATGTAATAGGGTTTTCTGATACGCTGAATCTGACGGTGTGATTTTCATTAAAATTCTTTCACTTTTAGGGGATGTTTCCCCCCTCTTTAAAAAATCGAGTAAATTTTCTCAGGCTCGTAGCCTTTGATGAGTAATACTAAACTTAATAAAATTTATATATTTAGAATCAGCATTATAAACACATTCTTTTGATACATTTATTGACATCAAAATTCCGTTTTTAAAAGTTTCGATTACTATTGAGCCGTATCGCTTGTTTTTTTATTGTTTTTTTTTTATTACGTATATGTTATTACGTATATGAGGGGGTTCTCCCCTTAGTCAATACCACGCTCTTTACGTTAAAAGTTAAAAAAAATTTTGATTCACAAACCCCTGAATCACAAAGACCGTTTAATTAGAATAGATAGCTCTTTTGAAAGCACTAAAAAAACTGTAGCGTAAAGAGCGAGGTATTGACTTGGGGGAGAACCCCCTCACATACGTTATAATTTCTGTTCGTTTTAAGTTCTAATATTCCTTCTTACATTTCAGTTGAAAAAACTTGTTTTTTTTTATTTAATTTCTGATCGTTTTTTAAATAATGCTGGGAAATCCGGCGCCCCCTTCATAGAAATGTCCCTTACCCCAAAGAAACATCCTCCACGGAAACATTCTCCAGATTAACCCCCTCGTCTAGCCCCCCCCCCCCTCCAGAAAAAATCCTTCATGAAAATGGTTAACAAATAAACATGCATCCGTGATCTTTCTTCTGGCAAAAAATGAAAAATTCCACATTTTTGTAGATAGGAGCTTGAAACCTCTACAGTAGGGTTCTCTGATACGCTGAATATGATGGTGTGATTTTCATTAAGGTTCTATAACTTTTAGGGGGTCTTTCCCCCTTTTTTTGAAAATCAGCCAAATTTTCTCAGGCGCGTAACTTTTGATGGGTAGCACTAAACTTGATGAAAGTTATATATTTGAAATCAGCATTGAAATCTGATTCTTTTGATATATCTATTGGTATCAAAAACCCGTTTTCTAGAGTTTCGGTTACCATTGAGCCGGGTGGCTCCTTACTTACAGTTCGTTACCACCAACTGTTTGATATATACAAATATTTTTGCAAATAGTAGTTTTTTTGCTCTTTACGCAATTAAATGTTTTTTAATACGGCAGTCTTTTCAAAGATATTTTACTATTACAGCAAGTCCGATTTCTAACAACAATTTCTACTAAGCTTCAAACTTTTGGTTTTATTTTTTAAGGTTTATGAATTATTGTAATTCCTTGTTAAAATATATACAAATAATTTTTAATTACCATTTTTTTTTCTCTTTATGCAATTAAATTTCTTTTCATACTGCAGTATATTCAGAGATATTTGATATCTGCGTGCACTCGGGATGTGGCAGGTGATATATGGACTCCTATCTGCAAAAATGTGGAATTTAGTAAAAAATATTTTTTTTTTTTTGCCAAACGAAAGATCACGGATGCGTGTTAATTTGTTTTCTTTCCCCAAGGGTGACCGTATTGACCTAGTGGTTCTAGAATGCTATAGTAGAGAACAAACTAAAGCCCAAAGGAACTGAACCCTGTGGTTTCTTCATACAATCTTCATTATTTTAGCCAGTTTTATAATAAAGAATTAACTCTTGCCCATAATAACTTAAGTAACTAAAAATAAAATTATTTTGAATTTAAAAGATATTGATAATTTCGGAGACCACACTGCCTTTCCATGACGATAAAAAAAAAGTTCAAATAGGGATAAAATCCTTTTAATAGACAGTGTTTTTTATAACAGTGATAGAAATTCACAAAAATACCAGATATTTCGGTCACATATAAAGTGACCATCATCAGTAGTAAAACTGATGTCAGTAGTTTTACTACTGATGACGGTCACTGTATATGTGACCGAAATATCTGGTATTTTTGTGAATTTCTATCACTGTTATAAAAAGCACTGTCTATTAAAAGATTTTATCCCTATTTGAACTTTTATTTATCGTTAAAAGATATTGCTTTAAATTTAATGTATTAAAAGTTCTCCTCGACCAGGAATCTAACCCTGTTCTCCCGTATGACAAGTGGGAATGCTTAACATTATATTATTGGAGAAATATAAGTTACATATAAGATATGATAATAAATTCGTTAATACATCCGTATTGCAGCGGTAGCTAGTAACCTAGTATGAGACGATCACGTCCAATACTAAGAAATATAATAACCCATGACTCCTAAGCATAGAGTCAGATCAAAACAAAAAGTACTCCACTAAAACCGCCTTGTCTGAAACCACTATATAGGAAACTTACCGTCCCTTGGCTTGAATAACAATGAAAATATACTGGCTTGAAAATCAAGAAAAGTGGCATCAATCACGATATATACTGCATCTTTATTATTTTCCTTGTTCACCTCAGTCAGCTTGGCTCTGGAACATTGCTGAGAGCTGTTTAATGGTTTATTTTAAAGGAAATTGACGGGGTTATAAGACTTAATTAAAAAAAAATTATTTCTAAAATATAATCAATTTTTTACGAAAAACTACATTTTTCTGTAGCACTGAAGTAGCTTATGTTATTTTAACATCAGGAATTTGTCACCTCTACGTGCTTTTGTAATAAAAAAAACGTTTAAAACAAAATCAGTGTTTTCACAAAGAACTGCATTTTCCTATACTTTATGATGAATGTCGTCATAGTTTTATTAGAACTATGACGTAAATAGAAAAACGCTATTTTATGACGTTAACTCTGATAAAATCGGTTATGACATCATGATTTTAATATAAGAGGGTGTATTAATACATTGCTTAAATTAAGATGGTTTCTTCTAAGCAAGTTAGACGTAAGAAAACTGCTGGAAGTTAAAAACCTTTTGTAATAAAAAATTATTTTTAAAATAAAATCATTGTTTTACGGAAAACTGCATTTTCTATAACACTGTTGTAGCTCATGTTATTAACATCAGGAATTTGTCATATCTACGTGCTTTTGTAATTAGGCAAAAAATATTTAAAATAAAATCAATATTTTTACAAAGAATTTTTTCTATTATAAAAAACATGTATACATCGTTATCTAAAGTGCAGTAATTTTGGGGGGTTTTAACAAAAAATTTGATTTGTCAACTAAAAGTAGAATAATTCCTGAAATTTTTAATATATAAAAGAACTTTATTTAACTGCAAACTGCAAAAATATTTATGATATCTCAGCAATAATTTTAATTTTTTAATTCAAACCAGAAAAATAACTGAAAATTTGAAAATTAGTTTGTTTTTCCTTCGCTGAAAGAGACTCGTTACGCCTTTTTATCGATTATGTCATGTTTCAATTAAAAAATGTTTGACTTCAATGTTATTCAAACAATAATGTTTCAGTCATTTTTATTTGCTGCTACAATTGTAATATTAGATGAATGGATGCTTCCGAAAGATAACTGTAAAAATGAGGATGCGTCAAAACAAAACAAAGAAAAAGAAAAAATAACAAAATCTAAGAGCGGGAGTGAGAAAAGTAAGAAAATAAAAAAAACTGGAACTGAACAGCCAGAAAAACTGGAAAAAGGAAAACCAGATTTTCAGGAACAAAAAAAGACATTTACACCTTCCAAGCCTGGAACTGAAGAGCCAGAAAAACTGGAAAAAAGAAGCTATGTGCCTAACGATATAGCAGCTAAAGCAAATTCGCCAGCAGAAAATTATATGGACGTGAAAAAGAGCCTTAGGCCGCCCAAACTTCCCGGTGAAAATTTATCTAAACCACCATTAAGAACAATCCCACTTAAAAAACTACCCGTACCAGGTGTTCCTAGCAAAGAAGAAAAAAAACCTTCGTTTGGCCAAAGACCTCCTCTGTTTCTCCAAGGACCCCCACCTACTCCTCCTCCTCCTCCGTTGGTCCAAGGACTTCCTCTTTCTCAGATTATCCAAGGACCTACTGATAGTCCGGCTCCTGAAGCAGCCAATCCATTTAACCCACCACCAGTGACTCCACCTCCAAGCATACCCCCGAAAGTAGCTTTTATAGCTCCACCATCAAGCATACCCCCTAAAGTAGCTCTTATAGCTCCACCATCTACAGAATTACTCGTAAGAGGTCCAAGTTCCAAAGAAGAAAACGTTGCTTACTCGATTATGAGGAAATGGGACGATACGGTGAAGCAGACTGAGGAACAATGTGCAATCATGTAGAAGTTAATTTAATTTCTTTCCTGATGCTTTTTTTTAAACTTGTAGGTTATTAGTTGACCCATCTAGAGCCAAACTGAAAGCAGGTTGTTCCCAAATGAGGTGGGAGGAGGTCATAAGGAAAGATTTAAGGAAATTTGGAAAAATGCAAAGAAGGAGGCTTTGAATAAGTTGGGATGGAAGAGGGGCGTGCGTAGCTGTATTGGCCTCAGGCGGTACGGTGCTCCAATGAGTTGTTAGAAGTAGTAGCAGTATTTTAAAATCTGCCTGAAAATTTACATTTGAGGGTATTTATGCTTGACAAAGACTATTCAAATCAGAAATGACGTCATAAATAAAACTTGTAAGAACTAACTTGAATGAAATAATGCTATACATTGGTTCTATCAGGAACGTGTTTCCAATTGGTAGTGTGGAATTTCCAGTTTTAATGAACACAATTATCATTTTCATAGGTATTACGTCTTCTTTAGCTCAATTAACTTATAACTTAACTGGTCAAATATAGTCAAATATCAAATATAAGTATATAACAAGTCAAATTTAACTCACGAACCGAAGATGAGAAGGACTGACGCCCCCATGCCTAAAGACCGGTAGACATCATTTTACTTTACTGAAAACAAACTTTATTTCGAGCGGAATGTTTCTATTTCTCATAATATCGAAAAGAAAACTTCTTGTCAGTGTTTGGGATTTGGAATAGCAATGTAACAATCGATAAGTATATTCTGAATATAATTATCAATATTAAAACTGAAAAGGGGCATTTTAACCACCCCTTGCGCTTAAAATATACCCTCATACTTGTGAATTATATATAACTAAATGCCTGACCAAAGGAGAATATTGGAGGGATTCTTCCGACTGCGATTACCCCTTCCGATCTTTGCTTCCAAAAAGGTGTATTGATCCGATCTTTGCACTTAGGGTATATTGACTTACAACTTACAAACCAGGTCCTGAGAGAGGTGGGGGGATGCTTTCCTCCTTGACATAATTTCTGGACCCTTTAACTACGATTAACAAAATTGCTATCTCCAAATTTTGATTGGATGTTTGGGGAAATGATGGGCATGGGGAGGGGCTGCTGGTTGCTGTCAAATCACTTTTGAATCTTAAAAAGAGCACTGTAACTTCCAATTTCAAATCAAATGAGCCCCATTTGAAGTTTTTGTGGCCACCGATTTCATAAAAAGCCCAAAATTGATATGCCCCCAGTACATAACTGACAACCCTACCTCCAGGGTACTGGGTGGTTGGGTTAACCCTAAGGACATTGTTATATGTTCTTTGGACTATTTTGAGTCAATTTCTTGTATGACAATGTATTTAAAAACCTTTAATGATTAAAAAAAAATTGAAAAACTAAATCATTTCTTTGCGAAAAACAGAATTTTTCTGTAGCTCTGTAGTAGAAAATGTTATTAACATCTGCTTGCCTCCTGGAACCAATCTTTTTTGGCTCAAGTCCTAACTTCCTTATCTACATAAACTGCAAAATAATATATGATGTCCGAGCAATAATTTTAATTTTGTAATTAAAACTAGAAAAATACCAGATATTTTTAAAATTAGTATCACTTATTACGTTATATAAGACGTAATAAGTGAATGATATATTTATACACGTTTAGCTTTCGACAAGATTAATTTTATTTTATTTTAGTTCTCAGTTCAGGATCGCAAAAGTTATTATGTAAACTGCAAAAATATTTATAGTATATGAGCAATAATTTTAATTCTTTGATTAAAACTAGAAAAATACCTGGGAATCTTAAAATTAGTTTTGTTTTTGCTAGTTTCCAACTACTTGATATGTGATTTTATGGGAACAGTTTTAAACATTGACAAGAAATGGTTTCAAGTGAACAAAAGAAAAGAAAGTATAAAAACAAATCCGGGTTGCAGCGGTAGCTTGCAACCTAGTAAGAGACGATCACATCCCATAGTAAAAAACAAAATACCCCATAACTCCTAAAACTAGAATCTGATCAAAAAACGAAGTATACTATTAGAACCGCGTTGTCCAATACCCCTATTCAGGAAACTAATTATCCCTTGACTTGAATAACGAGGAAAATATATTGGATAAAATCAGGAAAAGTGGCTGAAACCACAATATTCCGCATCGACAGCAGGTTTGTTTTTCCTTTTTTTTCAGTGAAGCTAGCCGGGTACTGAAAATAAATAGAGAACTGTTTAATGCCTCATTTGAAAGGAAATTGATGTATTTAAAAACTTTTTAGAATTAAACAAAATAGGTTTAAAAATAAAATAATTTTTTACGAGAAACTGTATTTTTCTAAAGATGTTATTATTATCATCCTGCATACAAAAATCAAAATTAAATTCTTACTATTATAAAAAGCATGTAGATATAGCTATGTAAAATAGAGTAAATTTTTTGGGGCACTAACTCCAACTGAAACTAGAATAATTCCTGAAAATTTTAAACAAAATGCAAAAATATTCATAATGTCTGAGCAATAATTTTAATTTTTTTATTTCAAACCAGAAAAATAATTTTAAAATTACTTGTTTTTTTTTTGTTAGGATGTAGCTACTTGAAATTTTATTTCATCTGTCAGTTCAAAGTTATAGTTGTCTCCTGGAACCAAACTTTTTTGGTTCAACTTTTAAAGTGTGTTCTCTTGTGCTATATTTCCATAGAAAAGGAATTCAAGTTTGTATTTTATTTTCAAACAGTTCGTGGTAACGCACTTTTTAGTAATAGTGACTAGTCTCAACCGTAACCGAAACACTAAAAAACGGAATTTTAATATCAATAAATAGATCATAAGAACCGGATTTTTACGCTGACTTTAAATATGTAAGTTTCAACAATTTGTCTTACCCATCAAAAGTTACTAGCCTGAGAAAATTTGCCTTATTTTCGTTAAATGCGAAAATCACCCCCTAAAAGTCGTACAATCTTAATGAAAATGACACCATCAGATTCAGCGTGTCAGAGAACCTAACTGTAGATGTTTCAAGCTCCTATCTGCAAAATTGTGGAATATTTTATTTTTGCCAGAAGAAAGATCACAGATGAGTGTTAATTTGTTTATTTTTCACCAGGGGTGATTGTATAGACCCAGTGGTCCTAGAATGTCACACCTGGTAGGAACCCATGGGGGAACCCCCTCTTGTAACGTAACGACAGCACCCACCCTTTGTGATGTCACTTCATGATTGCGTAACCATCACTGTCACCTAATACTTTTTGACAGTTTTTTTCACGTGAAACGTTCAAAGCATTTTTTTTTTACTTATTGACGGGACACAATTTATGTAAGGTCAGCACACACTTTTATGTAATGACGGCGCGAACCACTGTCGCTTAATACCTTTTTTAGCATTTTTTTTTCGCCCAAAATGTTCTAAGCGTTTCGTTTTTTTATTCTTTAATTCTTTGTCCTCGCAAGGACTCGAAAGGTCAAATCGCTTCCAATGGAACAGCGCTGCAAGTAAGAGGACTAACAAGCAATTCCCAATATTCAGTCCTACTCAATACTTTCAAGAAATAACACATTCCCGTGACGTCGCAAGACACACCTCTGTCAATTCCATGACACACCTGGTAGGATTCCGAACATAACCCTTTTTTCCGGGCACCTGCGTCAATTGGCACGAAGACGGGGAATATTTATTTGCAGAGACAATTGCACTAAATTTATTTCTAGCAATAAAGCCGGAAGAGGTACTTAAATTATGTGGACTCTTCGTCGTGCTAAACAATAAATCTTAAAAACACAGACTTGGTAAATAAAAGTTTTATTATTTCAAACAAACAATATTAAGAACATAAAAAAAAGTTAAAAAATACGACAAACAAAAATAAAAAGTGAAAAAAGGCTTATCGTAATATATGCAAAAGGAACCGTGTATTATAGAAAAGTGGTGGGGTCCTAGCTTGCATTTCCAGGGTATATGGCTGATATTAGATACAAGTTTAAGCCCTGTTAAGAACCTTTTAACGAAAATGCATCGTTTCTTTGAATGGGGTGTTTGATTTCACACCATCGTGACAATGCACCCCACCCTCCTCCTAGCAATCACTTCCAGAGGGAAAGGTTGATATCGAAATCGAAATGTAACTCTTTTCTCTTCGTTGAGAAAAAAGTTACATTTCGATTCTGTATTTTTCCAGAGAATAGAAATAGTTTCAGTTCAATTCTGAATTTTCTCAAGGAAGAGAAAAAAAAGTTACATTTCGATTCCGAATTTTTCCAGAGAATAGAAATAGTTCCAGTTCAATTCTGAATTTTCTCAAAGAAGGAAAAAAGTCTCATTTCACTTCTAAATATCCATAGAAGAGAAAAATGTTTTCGTTAAACAGTTCTTAATAGGACTTAAATTTACATCTAATATCAACCTTTCCTTCTGGAAATGATTACTAGGGGGAGGGTGAGGTGTATTATCAAGATGGTGTGAAATCTAACATCCCACTCAAAGAAACGTTGCATTTTCGTTAAAAAGTTCTTAATAGGGCTGAAATTTGCATCTAATATCAACCTTTCCCTCTGGAAATGATTGCTAGAGGGAGGGTTGGGTGTATTGTCACGATGTTGTGAAATCTAACATCCCAGTCAAAGAAACGATGCATTTTCGTTAGAAATTTCTTAATAGGGCTTAAATTTTCATCTAATATCAGCCATATCCCCTGGTATTGCATGCTAGGACCCAAACACCTTTCTATAATACACGGTTCTTTTTGCATATATTACGATAAGCCTCTTTTCACGTTTTATTTTTTGTTTGTTGTGTGTTTTAATTGTTTTTGTGTTTTTAATATTGTTTGTAAATTTGTTTGAAATAATAAAACTTTTATTTACAAAGTATGTGTTTCTAAGATTTTTTGTTTAGCACGATGAAGGAGTTAACATAATTTAAGCACCTCTTCCGTCTTTATTGCTAGAAATAAATTTAGCGCAATTGTCTCTGAAAATAAATACTCCCCGTCTTCGTGCCAATTGACGCAGTTGCACGAAAAAACAAAGGTTTCCTTCGGAATCTTGCCAGGTGTGTCATGGAATTGATAGAGGCGTGTCTTGCGACGTCACGGGAATGTGCTATTTCTTGAAAGTATTGATTAGGATAGAATATTGGGAATGGCTTGTCAATCCTCTTGCTTGGAGTGCTGTTTCATTGGAAGAAAATTGACTTTTCGAGTCCTAGCGAGGACAAAGAACTAAAGAATAAAAAAAGAAACGCTTTGAATGTTTCGGGCGAAAAAAAATGCCAAAAAAGGTATTAAGCGACAGTGATGCACGTCGTCATTACATAGAAGTGTGTGCTGACCTTACATAAAGTCTGTGCCGTCATTAAGTTAAAAGAAAGAAAAAAATGCTTTGAACGTTTCTTGCGAAACAAAAATTAAATGTCAAAAAGTATTAGGTGAAAGTGACGGTTGTGCAATCATCACTTGACATAAGGTGACATAAGGTCACATAAGGTGTGTGCTGTCGCTAAGTTACAAGAGGGGGTTCCCCCATGGGTTCCTGACGCAAGGTTACATAAAATTGTGTCATCCATATTAGACCTGACCGTTTTAAACGGGGTGTGTCCTGGACATATTCCAGAAAAGTCGTCTAGACAAGTATATGGGAAAATACAAAAACAATAGAGGCTGCTATAGGGAAATAATAGAAACCTGGAAACAGCTGACCGTATGGCAAAGGTGCTTGGGATAATACCTCCACTTATACACCCCTAATGAGACCATTTAAAATCCCATGGGAATCTGCTATGGGACTATTTAAAATCCGTCCTATGGCTGTCACAGAAATCCAATGTAAATTTCCCTATGGATGTTGCAGAAATCCTATGTTAATTTTCCTATTATTGCTACTTATCTATTATTCCCGACCATACTCAGAATAATCATATTTAAAAAATTGGACACCTTGAATTCCTGGAATCCTGCTAATACTGAAACGAAATCGCGTGACCTGGTCACGGAAACAGGGATGCACCGTTAAAACTTCCTTTTGCACCGTTAAACCATTGGAAGAAAAGAGCAGTGGTTACGGGCCGGTTTAAAGGCCTTATGCTCATGCTACTGATGTTTTAAGTAAAGTTAAATTTTGATTTTTTTTTTCATTAAATTTTGAAATTTTTTCTGGAATGTACTATTGAAATAAGATGTGATCTTACATGCTATTTGTTGGAAAAATAAGCTGATTTGAAAATGTTAAGCTTCTCAGAAGCCTATATTGAGAAATAAATTAGACATTAAAGAGTCACCTCACATTCAGTCAATCAGATACATTTTATTTTATGAAAAAGAGTTAAACTAATCGTGTACTTGTTAAATTATATAGAGTAAAGGTTTATAATATCAAAGCAAAATTCCCAGGATTTCAAACAACAAACATTTAAGTGAAAAAAAAAAACATGTTAAAAGCTTTTTCTAGAGTATAACCTTCGGGAGCTTTTGAAATCTTGGCCTAGCAAGCCTTCATTAAAAGTTCTTAGCTGATCGGATCACCAAGGCCACACATGGCCCTTTTGTACTAAAACCTATAAAAGCTTTGTCTGCTAAAAAAAAAGCTATGTCTGCGGTTTCGTCGAAATTGAGTCATTTACATGGTTGAATAAGGGGAAGGAAGGTTGGAAGCCCTCTCCTTCCCCGAAATGTTAAAATTGATTAAAAATACGCGCTTTCGTGTGTATATCTGCTAAAAAGATTTCTTTTTTCAATTATTACTATTTAACCCCCTACCTTCCGCCAGCAGCTTTTCGTTACAAAGTGTTTGTTGTAGAGATAACCAAAAAAAAGGAAGATCAATTCATTTTGAACGAATTTTATTTATAATCCGCCATGCAACGAAAGAACGGCCGGAGTAAAAGAACTGCTGCTACTACTACTATTACTAACAACTCACAGCAGCACGAAGCCGCCTGAGGCCAACACAGCTATGCACCCTCCTCCTCCATCCCAATCTATTCAAAGCCCCCCTCTTTAAACCCTCCCAGGAAGTTTCCATTTCCTTTAGATCTTTCTTTATGACATCCTCCCACCCCAGACGAGGACGACCTGCTTTCCGTTTAACTCTAGACGGTAGGCCAAAAGGGACAATCTTCGGCAATCTGTCATCTTTCATCCGCAGAACGTGCCATCTAAATTTTTCTTTCATTATATCCCTAGAAAGCGGGATTGAACCACATTTTTCGTCAGCCTAATGTTTGCTTTGAAATACTGTCAGTCAGCTGGGTACCCAGAACAATTCGTTGGCAATTTCTCTGGAAAATATCTAGCAAATCTTCATCCGTTTTTCGGAGCGCCCACGCTTCAGAGCCATATTTTACCACTGTCATAACTGAGCTACAACGAGAGAAAAAAAGCAACAAGAAACTTTTTATTAATTTGTATACAAACACGAAAAATCGAAAATTCAGCAAACGACACTGTAGATCAAGTATGAAAAACCATAATTAGAAAGACCACTAAGAGCTTTTACGCGAATATGATCTTCGGGCTCAATGAACTGAATTAAAATATAGCATAATTTATACTCATTCTTCAGGTATGTATTTCTGGTGTAAAGAGGGAGTTAGAGAAGAAACTTGAGGTACTTGAATAAAGCTCGTCTAATCTTGAGAAACCGCTTTAAACTAACTTGTACTTGAACCGCTTATCTTTTTATTTTCAGTTGGAGTCATTATGCCAATCAGAATTGGCCTCGAGGCTGACTTTAAATAGTATCAGTACCAAAATTGATACAACAAAAGTATCTAATCAAGGAATTCCTATTACAATAATCGATGTTTTTGATCTGTCAGCGTTGTCAAACCGTGTTAAAGATGCATTATATAAAGCTTACCCACAAGCTAAGTTGGCGCATATGAAATCTGGTGGTAATTTTCCCTACCTAAGCCATCCTGAAGATGTTAATTTATTTATCGAAGTAAGTCTACTTTTGCTACATATGGAGCAGTTCCTATAATTGACCTACGATTACAGTGAACATAACAGTCGATGCCATTTTATATGCTCTTTCTTAATATAATACGCTTTTCTCGCAAATTCAACTTTAACCCCCTTCTAGGGCCCTTGAAAATAATAATTTCTTTCTGTAGCCTTTGGATATAAAAATGGGTTAAAAACATTGGGTTCCGACTTACTATTTCACTAAAAATTCATTTTGTAAAAGCTATATAATTCAGAAACATTGATTTGTCATGATTAAGTTGAATAAAAAAAATTCAAAGCAATTCCGCCATGTTTTCTTCTTATTCTGCTAGGCCGCTTGAAAACTGCCGTTTCACCTAAATGTCGAAAAGTATCAAAGCTGACAGAAGAAACATGGCGGATGTAAAAACGGAGAAATTGTTCTGATTTTTTTTAATCCGACTTAATTGTGACTAACCAATGATTGTGGATTATGTAACTTTAACAAAATTGTTTTTATAATAAAATAGTAAGATTGAAACCAATGTTTTAACCATTTGTATACCTCAAAACCATAGTACTACTACTTACAACTCACCGCAGCATCCAGCCGTCTGAGACCAACACAGCTACGCACGCTCCTCCTCTATCCCAATCTATTATACACCCTCCCAGGAAGTTCTAATTTCCTTTAAATCTTTCTTTATGACAACCTCCCACCCCAACCGCAGACGTCCTGCTTTCCGAATAGCCCTAGACGGTTAGCCAAAAAGGATAATCTTCGGCAATCTGTCATCCTTCATCCGCAGAACATGCCCTAGCCATCTCAGGCTTTCTCTCATTATAGCCCTAGAAAGCGGGATTGAACCACACTTTTCGTACAGCCTACTGTTTTAAATACGGTCAGTCAGCCGGGTGCCCAGAACAATCCTTAAGTAATTTCTCTAGAAAACATCTAGCAAATCTTCATCCGCTTTTCGGAGCGCCCATGCTTCAGAGCCATATTTGACCACTATCATCTTGTAGCTTCCAGTATTCTAATCTTGGTCTGCAGACTTATCTTCCTATTCTTCCAAAAAAAATTTAACTGTGAAAACACACCCTGAGCCTTGGCTATTCTATTTTTAACATCTTCACTGCTCCCACCATCTTTACTAATAATACTACCAAGGTAAGTGAAGCTGTCCACCTGGTCAATCTTTTCGTTGCCCAGCCAAACTTCTAAAAGTCTAGGATGCTTAAATCATCGGCATAATCCAAGTTCAGAAGAGTTTTTCCTCTCCATTTTATTCCGTGGTGTCCCATTGCCTTTCCTGTGCTCCTTAAAACAAAGTCCATCAAAATCATCCATATAAAGGAGGATAGAACACAACCCTGCTTAACTCTTGATTTATTACAAAACCAGCTGCTAACCTCATTTCCTACTTTAACCGCAGCAGTGTTATTCTCGTACATAGCACTAATCACTTTAATGTATTTGTCTGTTATACCATACAAGGAAAGACCTTTGCTAAAGCTCTTCTATCAACAGCATCGAACGCTTGCTTATAATCTCTAAAACTGAAGACCAAAGGTGTTTGATAACTCAGGCACTTCTCAGTTATTCACCTAAGAGTGAAAATTTATTATCAATTTTAAGAGTCCAAAAAAGGCTTAAAATTGAATTTTCGAGAAAAGCGATTATTATATTCAGAAAGAGCATAAACAACGGCATCGAGGGGTATGCTCATTTTATTCGTTGGTCAATTATATGAACTGCTCCGTATTTAACCTACTTTTTCATATTAATATTTTCTAAATTTATACCTTCTACGTTTCTATTTAGTTTTGATAATTATATGACAACTAGCTAAAGAGCTTATTGAACTTCAGGCATAAAAAGCAAAAACAACTACAAGATTTACTGTTTTGTGAGAACTCGAGAAATTTTTTTTCGCCTCCGAAATTTTAAGTCCCCCCCTCCTTCCCCGTCTCCCCATCATGAGACAGAAAAGGTTTCAGCCTGATTTCTGAGCCGTAACTCGAAACGGTGCATAAAAATGTATTTAATTATTGTTGTTTATTAACTGTTGCAAAGCTTCGATAACATGGAAATTATGAGAAAAAATATTTAATATAGATATCTCTTCGTTAACTCAGGCAATCGTTCTTCTTATACATGAAGTTGTGTTTAGAGTGTAATGTAGGGTTTTTAAAGTTTACAAACAGGAAAAATCAGGAAAGTAAATAGGAAATATCTGTAGAAGTTAGGGAAAATATTGTCAGGGAAAATATTTGAACTATTATTTTAATAGAATTAAAAATGTATTTAGTTATTGTTATTTATTAACTGTTGTTAAAACTTCTTGATATGTAAATTAATTGCCAAATATGTTTTCAAATATATACTTCCTAAACTGTAAAAGTATTACAAAACAAGAAAAAAACAATGAAATAATAAATTTCAGTAATATGATTAATTAATTAAGCAGGAATGCAGTAAACAGGTATTTGCTGAAATCTTAGCAGAACTCTATCAATTGTAAATTAATTTTAGAAATACCGACAACTATAATGAACAAAAACAAACATTACAGTTTGTTTGGTTAAGAATTGAAAAATTTAAAGTATTTGCTACTATATTTAATGCAAAAAACTCCAATGGCTTGTGTTAAAAACTAAGATATTTATTCTGGTTTTAAATTACAAACGATGATATTTATAAGTTCTGTATATATTTTATAAATTACTAGAAATTAACAAAAATTATTCCTCATGCTTTAATAAATGAAAAAGAGGGAGTTGCAGCTGGTACCAAAGCTGTACAATATACCTACAAATCGTGTTTATATGTTATATTTAGCACATAATGCTGAACTTACATGTTATTTGCTGTCGCCAGAACAGTACCTTGTTTCATTACCTGTCACACATACTTTATGACATTACTGTCATATTTATGAACATTACTTTCATGTCTACATGCCACTTAGAATGCATAGAATAGAATAAGGCTTTATTCTTAAAACTTTTCACAAGCGATAAATTGCCGAATATAAGTTCGTGTCATACAAAAAAATGAAGTAAACAACAACCATCACAAGCACTGTAATGAAATTAGGATCAGGGACACCAAAACATTAAGAAATATAAACAGACAAAATACAGACAATTAGATATTCTTGTGTGATGAGGGTTGGGAGGTATATATGGGAGTGGTGTGTTCCTGGGATAAATTGGGGGTGACTAGGGGGGACACCAAGAGGGAAGGGATCTTTTTGAAAGGGAGGAGTTGATTTGTAGACACAGGCTGTACATGAGAGGAGGTTCGGTCTAAAGAGCGGACTTTCTTTGCGAGGGGTGAAACATGGGTTAGTGATTGACGTCGTAAGTTCTTGAAGGGAGGAACTATAGTTTGGCGTGGAGAATTCTGCGTTGGTAGAGAAAAAAGTAGGATTTTTTTTGCGTATTTTTGGGAAAAACCTGGGGCTAAAGAACGGGGACTCTGATGCGAGGGAGATTTACGGATGTGTAAGAATGAACACTTAAGACTAAAACACACTCCAAGGCTAAATTTTTGGCAGGGTCTAAGGTGGGGAAGATTACAATTCGGGTTTTGACAGGAACCTGAATTAAAAAAATGTATACATGAATGGACAAACTTACAAGAAAAGCCTCTATTACACTTATTATTCAGATGAAATTTACAAGCGACATTCCTTACTTCGGAATTGTCGCTAACCTCGTCGAAATTACTGGAATATTTGTAAACACAGCTGTTAACACTAGTCATCTTCTCCATCGGTGTAATATTTGTATTTAATTGACTTTTATTATACATTGGGTCAATGGCTGCATTTCCAATTGCGTCACCGGAAAAATATAATCCTTTAAATACACAGGTTTGTCTTTTGGTCTCCAGGGACCCACTCATATCAAAACTTGTCTCATTGAAATTTTGCTCGTTGCACCTCCTTGATTCCTTAATTGTGAAACCATGAATATCTTTTAGATTTTTATTTGTATCACTAATTTTTTTGTCAGATTTATTTCTTGCAAAGTTTTTCTCTAGATCAACGTAGATTGAAGTCTCCTGGAATTTCTCAGTTTCAGGAATTTGGACACTATCTGAAGCACCAAATTTAGACACTTCAATAATAATAGTCTCTATTTCTTTCCTTAAGGCTATTAGTCTCTGCAATTTAGTTCCTGACACTGGAAGGGAGGGAAGGTGAAGGCAGCAGGGTGAATTGGAGTCACAGTCTGTCTGTGTTGTGGCACTTGGTTTACTGAATTCTGCTGCAGTATTTGTAAGGTCTGACAGGCAAAAAGCATTTTTAGTATGAACTGGAGGGGGGGGGGTCGATTCTTGTCGCGAGGCAAGAAAGTCCTTCGGAAAATCCCTTTCGGACCCTGAAATAAAAGAGTTTCCCCGTTAATGGCACCGTCTAGTAAGGCAGATTGCTGGAAAAACAGTATCATCCAGTATCCGTATTCTGAACGATGATGGGTCACTCGTGAGTGCAAATGACGTCAACAATTACTTTACCGATATTTGTACATCCTTTCCTGCCCCAACTAACACTGAAATAGAGAATCTACTGTCAATATGCCCTGACGAAGGTGAAATCGAAATAGTTGAGTATCAAGTTTTCAAAGAGCTGAACAAGTTCAGTCCATATAGTAGCTCTTTTCCTGAAGAGCTGCCTACAAGGTTAATACGAGAGTTCTCTCTTTTCCTGGCCAAGCCACTTGGACACATCATCAGAGAATGTTTCGCCCAGTCAACTTTCCCGTCGTGCTGGAAACGCGCATTTGTGCGTGTTATACCGAAGACTAAAACACCCAAATCTTGCAACGAGTTACGACCGATATCAATCACATCTACCTTTGCAAAAGTCACCGAGTCATTCATCCTGCGTGAATTGCTCAAGCAAACGTGGGAAAACATAGACCGTTACCAGTATGGCGGCCTCAAAGGTTGCAATACCTCGATATACCTCGTGCGCCTAGTTGACATTATCTTTAAGTGGCTTGACCAGGGCAGTACCTTCATCGACCTAGCTCTCGCCGATTTCAGGAAGGCATTTGACCTGATTTGTCATCTTACGGTAGCAAAAAATATGCAAGCAATGGGTGTAGAGAAGCGTTCTCTTGCATTAGTGATGAGCTTCCTTCAGGACAGAATGCAGTGTGTATTTCCATTGTTTGAAGGTGACTTGATCTCATACTTGTCTAAACTTACCTGTGGAGCCCC
This sequence comes from Artemia sinica, assembly GCA_027921565.1. NCBI lineage: Eukaryota > Metazoa > Arthropoda > Branchiopoda > Anostraca > Artemiidae > Artemia > Artemia sinica. Next base: position 10,519,376 of record CM051274.1, read on the forward strand.
TCAGGGTACAAGACTTGCTGGTTTCATATTTATCTCCCTCATCAACTTCCTCCTTCAGAATTTCGAAGGGCGACTCAAATTCGTCGACGATTTATCATTTGTCCTCAAATACCTCGTGAGAGAAGGTGTAATCGAACGTCAGTTCAGCGAGACCCTTCTGGCATCCTTCTCTGAGGACTGAACGTTACAAGCTGACACTGAATGCAGATAAATCAATGATCCTCAGGTTTTGCCCCTTAAAACGTGATCTGGAATTCCCGCAAGTCCCTATCCTTGTTGCTCCTTCTGTAAAAATCCTCGGAGTCACATTATCGATGGAGTGCACATTCACCGAACACGTGGAGAAGGTTATTAAGGCTGGCAATGCATCACTTCAGACCCTAGTCCTGATGCGCAGGTTTGGCTGCGACACTCAAAGCCTAAAAAATGCCTATATTACGTATGTGAGACCTCTACTCGAATGCGCCGTCGCTGTCTGGGGACCTTTTGTCCAGAGCACCCACTACCTTTGCGATGACCTTGAAACTTTGCAGAAAGGAGCTGTTAACATAATCGTTGGTAACAGAAGTGACGACTACAACAAACTCTTGCAAGAACTGAACCTTGAATCTCTCAGCGACAGACGATTATCACTGATCATGTCCCTCGACAAGTCACTGCTATATTCGCCCCATCACAGACTGATCCTCCCACCCGATGCTCAGATCCCAGTCGAAGCTACAACCCCCGGTCTGCAGGACCAACCGCTACAAAAACACGTTTCTCCTCTTTTTCATAGAAGCATACAACAAGACTTAGTGTTATTTGTATATACGTGTTAGTGTTCTTATAATGTTATTATAGTGTTATTTGTATTTTTTTTCCATATTGTTGTAAAGACGACATAAATTAACCATGGCTACGCTGTTCGATCTTAATAAACCTATTTCTATGTCTATGTCTATGACGCATATTAGGGGCTTCAATTTCAGCTTTACTGCTAGGAGAAGCTAATAGAGCTAAACAATCAGTTTAACAAGCGGCATCAGACTTGGACTGGCGACTGAGGACTGATTGTATGGATTTAGGGGTAAGTCTATTCTCTTTCAATATGTCTATAAAGCTTTCAGTTGACATCCGACTCCTGGATCTTGGAGTAAGTTGCGGTGACAATACCAAAGAAGAAGATGAGGAAAGACTGAGACTAGTTACAGATGGTTCTTGTTTAAAATGCAACGCAAGCATAATCAGCCACTTTTCCACTCTAATATTTCAATGCCTGCACATTTGTCACGTCCAACATAGTAGTGGCACTTGCAACTACTGTATTGCACTGAATTTCTAGTAATTCTTAATCGGCACTCGGGGCATCTTAACATATTGGCCTCTGAGAAAAACTGGGTCAAAGAATTTTAACTGGATATTGTCAAAGAGAGTATCAGTTATTAGGTCTTAACGCGTCGGGAGCTGAATAGTGACTGGTGCTGTCGCAAGGACAGTACCTTGTTTCATTACCTGTCATACCGTCATTACCTGCCATACATATTGTTTGACATTACTGTCATATTTATGAATTGTACCTAGGTGTTTATATACCATTTGCTGTCAGAAAAACATTACCTTGTGTCATTACCTGTCATACATACTTTGTGACATTACAGTCATATTTATGAACATTACTTTGATGCCTACATGCCATTTCCTGTCATAAGAACAGTACCTTTTTTCATTTCCTATCATAACGTCATTAACTGTCGTACATACTATGCGTCATTGCTGTCATATTTATGAACTACTTGATGGATGTCTTAGCGTTCTCAGGTCTTCGCCACTTTCAAGTTCAATGCCACTCCCTTGTTCCCTGCAGTCGCGGTGTCCGTCATGACGGCTAGATTTCGTACCAGTATCTTTTAAATCATAAGTGGACAGTTTATGCTTGCCAAGTAGCATTTTTTCAGTAGGCTAAGGGTATGGCATATCTGTTAAAAGCAGATAGCGAAAATACAGACGACTTAAGCGACAAATTTTTAGTTTTAAATCTTAAAGATTGAATTTTCATAATTTTGTGTGACTTTTGAGGATTTAAGCTTAGACTATCTCCGGTGTATGCCTATATTTATTTTATGCGATGGGTCTGGGTCTTGGGTCTTGAATTGACTTGAAATCACTTTTTGAGAGTCTTTATCGCTTTGACGATTTATTTCTAAATGTGTTTTTGAATTTGGGTTACTTTGGGTTGGACTTTGATCTTTACTAGGTTGTGACGCACGCCGCAACCATGACTACCAAAAAACTCAGTTTTTGTCAAAATTGCAACTTATTTAGTGGTATCACTTTTAGGCATGTCCCCGAGTGTTAGTTGAAATAATAAAGAATAAAAAAAAACATGAGAAAAGAAAACGAGAACAGAGTTTTATAAGGTCACTGAAGACGCTGGACGATGCAAAATAGATGTTCGAGAAGACAATCGCTCTTGTTTCGTTTTGCTTTCCGCATTGTTTGCTTTTGTCATTTCATTTTTATCTGGTTTGTTTTGTTCGTGTTTTCGCTCAGAAAATATGAACATATTTCTATGAAACTTTTTCTTATAGCGCAGAAGACAGGAAGCGATTGTCTTCCCGAAATATCCATTTCGTTTCGTCCAGTATTTTCGTTGGCCTGATAAAACCCCTTTCTCGTTTTCATTTCTTTTATTTTTTATTCTCTGTTATGGCAGACCAATATGTTTTACAAAATTGTCTTTGAAATTATAAAGATAATCAGATTGAAGATCAAAGGCTCTTTTTTAATTAATAAATATAAAATTCTCCTATCTGTTATCAAATATATCACACAAAGGAAAACCTTTGGTTTTTATTATTGTTATTCTTAGTTGGACTAGTAAAGAACGAACACAGGAAATTAGGTAGCAGAGCTACTAAAAAACTCCATCGTACCCTAGAAAAGGAATTTTTCAAAAGATACGTGTGTTGTAGTATCTTTGCCCCTTAGGGCAAATGAAAGAAAAAACTATGCATAGATGTCAAACCGTTCTTTATTTTCATTCTCTAAAAAAACAAGTTTTTTTTAACTGAAAGTAAGGAGCGACATCAAAACTTAAAACCAACAGAAATTATTCCGTATATGAAAGTGGCTGTCCCCTCCTCAACACCTCGCTCTTTACGCCAACTGTCTTACAACTTTATTTTTTAAAACAATAAAAAAAACTTTAGCGTAAAGAGCAAGGCGTTGAGGAGGGGACAGCCCCTTTCATATACGGAATAATCAAAGCTGCATTAATTCAAAAACGTTCAGAAATTAACTGAAAAAACAAGTTTTTTTTAACTGAAAGTAAGGAGTGACATTAAAACTTAAAATGGACTGAAATTATTCCGTATATGAAAGGGACTGTCCCCTCCTCAACGCCTCGCTCTTTACGCTAATTTTTTTTATTGTTTCAAAAAATAAAGTTTTAAGACAGTTGGCGTAAAAAGCGAGGCGTTGAGGAAGGGACAGTCCCTTTCATATACGGAATAATTTCTGTTCGTTTTAAGTTTTAATGTCGCTCCCCTTAATGTCAGTTAAAAAAAAAACTTGTTTTTTTTTAGTTAATTTCTGATTGTTTTTGAATTAATGCAGCTTAGATTTTGGCTCACCGTACATGAATAATTAAAACGAAATTGGCACATTAATTTTCCTTTTTTTTTGGCTAATTGGCTTTCTCGAAATTTTGTTCTGACATAACTTACGAATTAACTTACGTAACGAATTTCTATATTCGTATGTTTTTATTACGTATATTAGGGAGTTCGCTCCCTAGTCAATTCCTCGCTCTTTACACCAAAGTTCGAATTTTTTTCGAATCACAGACCCCTGAATCACAAAGGCTGGTTAATTAGAATAGATAGCTCTTTTGAAAGTACTAAAAAAAACTTTACTGTAAAGAGCGAGGTATTGACTGGGGAGCGAACCCTCTCATATACGTAATAATTTCTGTTCGTTTTAAGTTTTAATGTTGCTCCTTACTTTCAGTTGAAAAAAACTTGTTTTTTTATTTAATTTCTGATCGTTTTTTTAATAATGCAGGGAAATCTGGCACCCCCTTCATGGAAGTGTCCCTTCCCCCAAAATATCCTCCATGGAAAGACCCTCCCCCGTAACCCCTACTCCGACCCCCCCCCCACTACCCTAGAAACAAAATCCTCCTGAAAACGCCTGTATACTTCCCAATAACCAATACTATATGTAAACAATGGGCAAAGTTTATAACTTGCAGCCCCTCCCCCGGGAACTGTGGGGTATTAAGTCATCCTCAAAGACATATTAATTAGATTTTTGACTATGATGAATAAAATGGCTATCTCAAAATTTGATTGGGTGATTTCGGGAAAAAATAAGCATGGGAGGGGGCCAAGTTGCCCTCCAATTTTTTTGGTCCCTTAAAAAGGGCACTAGAACTTTTAATTTCCGTTCGAATGAGCTCTCTTACGATATTCTAGGACTACTGGATCGATACGATCACCCCTGGAAAAAAAAAATAAAAAAAATAATAATAAACACGCATCCGTGATCTTTCTTCTGGCAAAAAATACAAAATTCCACATTTTTGCAGATAGGAGCTTGAAACCTCTATAGTAGGGTTCTCTGATACGCTGAATCTGATGGTGTGATTTTCATTAAAGTTCTATGACTTTTATGGGTTGTTTCTTCCTTTTTTCGAAAATAAGGCAAATTTTCTCAGTCGCGTAACTTTTGATGGGTACGATAAAACTTGATGAAAGTTACATATTTGAAATCAGCATAAAAATCTGATTCTTCTGATGTATCTATTGGTATCACAATTTTGTTTTTAGAGTTTCGGTTACTATTGAGCCGGGTCGCTCCTTGCTTACAGTTCGTTACCACGAACTGTTTGATTAGTCAAACATTCCTTAAGAGTTTAAACTAAATATCCTTAGCTATTTTCCTTTTCGACCACTTGGTTGTGCATAATAGTAGAGATGCCTTATTGAGTCCTACTGGCACACCATATATGGGCATAGCCTCCCTAGGGAGAATGATTGCGTAATCGGTCAATGACCTCTTTCTCCAGGTGTGTTTTTGGCACGCTCTTAGCGAATGTCAAGGTCAATGTTGTTATTGTTTCCGAGGCAAAATGCCAAGGTCAATGTTATTGTTGTTTTGAACAGAGTCATTAGAGAGAACACGTGGTTAATGGGGTCAATGTTGTTGTTGTAAGTGCACACTCGAGGCAGATGTTATGATCCGGAAATAGTATTTGTTATTGTTATTCGAGGCAAATGTTGTTGTCGTTCGAAGCAAAGTTAATGACATTTCCTTCCTGTTTGAGGCAGATGTTATGATCCGGAAATAGTATTTGTTATTGTTATTCGAGCCAGATGTTATGAGGTTCCGAGAAACAGTTAATGACATTTCCTTCCTGTTCGAGGCGGATGTTATGATCCGGAAATAGTATTTGTTATTGTTTCCGAGCCAAATGTTACGAGTTCCCGGGAAACAGCTAGATCCCCCTTCTCAGCCAATCAGCGACTCGGTTACATCCCCCTTCTCAGCCAATCAGAAGCCTGCTTACATATTAGTGGTGGAGGGAATATAAGGAAAGGATTTTTGCTATAGTTTTATTAGTCTGTGAATAGAATTCACTAAGTTTTTAGTTAGCAGAGTAATAACATGAGTGAACAAGTTGAGTTAGAAATATCCTTTTATTGCAACTGTTCTATTTGTAAAGGACATTTTCATGATTTTGAGTATTCACATGAACCTACTGAATGTTTAGACAGCATAGAGGCAGAGACAGATGAGAAGAATCTGGAGGAAACGAGAAGAAAAATTATATGTGACATGGAGAGAAATTTAGACCGATTGCAAGTAAGCTCAGATAAAAGAAGGATTGATATGATAGAAAAGGAAGATCAAAAGAAGAGACTGGTAAAAGAGGGCTTTTTCTATAACGTAAAAGACAGAAGTGAAAACCCAAAGAAAAATGTGTATAGTGCAAGATATAACTCGGATTATTATGATGATTATGCTCCAAGAGAAGAGAAAAAGTGGCCCTTCAAGAGACAACATAAGAGGTCATTCTACGAAAAGGATTTTAAACAACGGAAACCATGGTGGAAGTGTTCTCATATACCAACTTTTTCCCACAATAGGACACTTTTCGAGTAAAAGTAAAGAGCTACCAGACTAAATCATAGATATAATGAAATAATAACGAATAATTGTTCAAACTTCTTGAATTTTCTGTAAAGTTAGACAAGTTCATCATATTTTACATATTTTTGGATGGAAAACACACTGAAAAGACATATTATTGAACTCACATCAAACTTTGGCGGGATTGCATTTGAAGAACCTTCCATTATTTTCTATCTTGTCATTTTATTTTTTACACTATTAGAAGTTGATAGTGGAGTTGATGGTAATAATACAAGAGCACCAAACATTGCAGTGGAAATTACGAAAGGATCGCGGCTTTGTCTGGAATGGGATGCAGTATATGCAAGATATGTGATATCCCTGAGCAAATTTAAAATGGAAGATCAATTATGTTTCGCTGCAAAAGTTGATATAGCACATGTGAATAGACTTCAATGTGCTTTAAGTGCATTAGTGAAACATATTGAAGACAATAAACTCTATCGCTAATTGTACATGCATAGTATTATTGATGTTGTTGTAATTATTCAATAAAATTGTTTCGAAATCGAAAATGTTCCCTTTCTTTTCTGGTTAGGGCTAACGAATCAGGGTCAGTCTAGAGTGAATCCAAATGATTTACCAGCACTAGTGGTTCACGTCAGATGCCTATACACCGAAGAAGAAGAAATCTAAAGTGAAGAATAAAAAGACATTGTTGTTGCATACATTTTTTTATTAATAAACAAATTCAGACACATTTTTAAAGCACTTTACTCATAGAAAACTAAAATCATTTTTTTTATTTTCAAGGACAGCTCTTATTGCAAAGGTTCATTACTCATGTCAACTATGATATGGGTTTTGCATCTTCTACACTTAAGATGGAATACGTTCGCACATGTGCTTATGCTTAACAATTCGAACACTGTAGATCTGCATTTACGACAAAATGGGTTATTCCAAGCCTGAGGGGTATACTTGATTGAAAATTTCACAGATTTATCCTGAAAGAAGATCAAACAGGATTAAAAAATAGGTTCTGGGCTTCATTACGGAGTTCTGAAAGTAGAAGTTTATCAAATATTAAGAAGACTATTATTTCTTTGAAATATGCATTTACATGATAATTTTCATGTTGTTGATTTTATATTAATGAAGAATTTAAACATAGCTTCAATTAGCTATTTTTTTGTTCGGTATAGTTGAAAGATCCAATATCAAAATCAAACTACGAGATTACATATTGTTAAACCAGAGAAATGTATGGTCATAAGCTTTTATCGTAAAAGCCACTATAGTTTATAAAATTCCTTTTTCCTGTTTCATTTCCCAACTAAAACAAATTGAAATACAGTTAGCCACTAAAACTATAGAAGGTTTGCATCCTAAGACAAAATCCCAGTGTTCAAAGAAATGTGAAGAACTCCGTTAAACCAAACAGAGCAATAAAATAGTGCTCAAAAGCCTATGTCTCTCCAAGGTAAAGCATAAATTTGCAGTTTACTGAGTATTAAAAAAAGTAAAAATACAGTTATCCTCTAAAACTATAGAAGGTTTGCATCCTAAGACAAAATCCCTGTTTTTTAAGAAACTTAAAGAACTCCATTAAACCAAAAAGAGCAATAAATTAAAAACAAATAATCTATGGATCGTAAAACTTCTTCAAATCAGCATTGAAAAAACAAATTGGACCCAAAACGAACAGAAAATACAATATATAGCTGAGTCAAACTCAAAACAAGCAGAAATTAACAAGAGTAATTCTCGAAACCTCTATGCCTTTCCAAGGTAAAGCATAAATTTGCAGTTTACTGAATATTAAAACAAAGTAAAAATACGGTTAGCCTCTAAAACTATAGAGGCTAGTTAGCAGGTTAGGTTAGGTTCGGTTAAGTGGGCGGCCACTTAACCGAATCTAACCTAACCTAACCTGCTAACCCTAGTTAGGTTAGGTAACCTAACCTAGCCTGGGTTAGGTTAAGACCACTTAACCTAACCTAACCTATTCTGGGGGTGGAGATCCCGACTGTGCCGCCTTCGGCCTGTGGCCCCTGGGGCGGGGATTGGCCACTTAACCTAATCTAACCTGACCTAACCTAACCTGCTATTCCCAGACCTATCCTAACCTAATCTAACCTAACCTAACCTCACAAATATAGCTCTTAATATGGCTTTTCAGTGGAGGATTTTAAAATCCTCTGGAAAATTTGAGTTTGAGGTGAGGGGGGTGGGGGGGGATTTCAAGAGCGAGGGTAACCTAACCTAACCTGTTATTCCTAGACCTAATCTAACCTAACCTAACCATACACCTAACTTTTTGTCTGTCTCTAACCTAATCTAATCTAACCTAAGTGATGCGTACATAGGTAAATATTTAAATATGTTGAAAATATGTTCCTAGAAATTAGTCTAGCCTAAATTAACCTAACCTAACATAATCTAACCTAACCTAACCATACACCTAACTTTTGTCTGTCTCTAACCTAATTCAAGGGATTTCAAGAGCGAGGGTTGAGGCGGTGGGGGAGCTCCACACCTAAGAATCTTTCTTTCTTGTACGTAGGCTAAGCTAGTCTATCCTAAATTAACCTAACCTAACATAATCTAACCTAACCTAACCATACACCTAACTTTTTGTCTGTCTCTAACCTAATCTAATCTAACCTAAGTGATGCGTACGTAGGTAGATATTTAAATATGTTGAAAATATGTTCCTAGAAATTTTCACGCCCCCTCCTGTGAATTCACAGAGTTGATCAATCTTTGATAGTTTTACAGAAATTCTCACTCGCATTGATGCTCTCCTATGTCCAAAACAAAATCGAACGTAACAATTAATTAATCTGCATTGAAGATGTCTCGTTTGACATAATTAGTCTATGCGATGTAAGAAGTATTGTTTTGAAACCATTCTCCGCGAGTGAAAAGTGGCAATTCTAGTGAGTGTTAATTGATATATAGAAAGGTAATTATTGTTCTAAATCAACAGTTTGCACGATTTCGTAAATAAATAACCGTTAGGTAAGTATATTTAAGAGCTTTGAAAAGCTTTAAAAGTCAGTCTATGCTGAAATAGAGGACAAGATAGAAAATAATGGAAGGTTCTTCAAATGCAAGCCCGGCAATGTTTGATGTGAGTTCAATAATATATCTTTTCAGTGTGTTTTCCAACGAAAATAAGCAAAATATGATGAAAATGCATTCCTTTGGTTCTAATTCATACCCTTTAATTATGAAAAAACTTGAAACAGTGATTTTGCGATAAGCCTTCAGCTGCAATTTACACCAAAAGGACAAGATACTTATCAAAAGCATGAAAATTAAAAATGTAAAATGTATATTTCAATGAAATAATTGGTAGATATAATGGTTCGAAAATAAACTATTCCCGTAATACAGAAAATTTAAGTTTGAACAATTATTCGTTATTATTTCATCATATCTTTGGTTTAGTCTGGTAGCTCTTTACTTTTACTCGAAAAGTGTCCTCTTGTGGAAAAAAGTTTTTTATCACTCTAATATGTTTATCGCTAAACATAAGTTTACGTTTGAACAATTATTCGTTATTATTTCATCATATCTTTGATTTAGTAGCTCTTTACTTTTAGTTGAAAAGTGTCCTCTTGTGGGAAAGAGTTTTTGTCACTTTAACTAGTATGGCATTGGTCATAAGTTTACGTTTGAACAATTATTTAAGTTTATTTCTGCTCATCTTTGATTTAATGTAGTAGCTCTTTACTTTTCTTTGAAAAACTTATTTTGTGGAAAGTTTTTTTAATTAATGAAACATCTCGTGGTAACGAAGTGTAAGTAAGGAGCGAGCCAGCTCAATGGTATCCGAAACTCTAGAAAACGGAATTTTGATACCAATAGATACATCAAGGAATCAACTTTAAATGTGGATTTCAAATATATAAGTTTCATCAAGTTTAGTTCTACTCATCAAAAGTTAGGTGCCTGAGAAAGTTAGGTGCCTGAGCTCTTTACTTTTACTCGAAAAGTGTCCTCTTGTGGAAAAAAGTTTTTTATCACTCTAATATGTTTATCGCTAAACATAAGTTTACGTTTGAACAATTATTCGTTATTATTTCATCATATCTTTGATTTAGTAGCTCTTTACTTTTAGTTGAAAAGTGTCCTCTTGTGGGAAAGTGTTTTTGTCACTTTAACTAGTATGGCATTGGTCATAAGTTTACGTTTGAACAATTATTTAAGTTTATTTCTGCTCATCTTTGATTTAATGTAGTAGCTCTTTACTTTTCTTTGAAAAACTTATTTTGTGGAAAGTTTTTTTAATTAATGAAACATCTCGTGGTAACGAAGTGTAAGTAAGGAGCGAGCCAGCTCAATGGTATCCGAAACTCTAGAAAACGGAATTTTGATACCAATAGATACATCAAAGAATCAGCTTTAAATGTGGATTTCAAATATATAAGTTTCATCAAGTTTAGTTCTACTCATCAAAAGTTAGGTGCCTGAGAAAATTTGGCTGATTTTCGAAAAAGGGGGGAAAGACCCCCTAAAAGCTATAGAACCTTAATGAAAATCACACTATCATATTCAACGTATCAGAGAAGCCTACTGTAGAGGTTCCAAGCTCCCTTCTACAAAAAATGTGGAATTTACATTTTTGCCAGAAGAAAGATCACGGATGCGTGTTTATTTGATAGTTTTTTTTTCTCACGAGATAACATATCAAGCTAATGGGGCAAATTGTAAGAGGTAAAACGTATAATGTACTCAAGTAAAAGCGGGATTTTCTATCATTTTGTGGTGCAAAACAGCACTTCAACCTAAGGAAGGTCTAAGTGTTGTAGAAATAAAATTCTTAGATAGTAATCGACTTGAAATTATCGAAAACTATGTATTGAGTTTCTGAGTTTTTGAATTTCTCAGACCACAATGGTGCATCGTGGTGCACTTGGTCTTAAATATTTATGTAGTCGGTACAAAATTAACTGTTAATAGAATTTTTATTTATAAGCTTTGTTTAACTAATCTGATTCATTTAAATCATCAAAAATAATGTACTCCTACTACCAACAACTCACTACAGCACCTAGTCGACCGAAGAGGACACAGCTGTGCGTGCCCCCCCACCATAGAGGATGAGCGGTCTATACTTACCTTTTTAGTGTCTATTGTAAGAGGCAAAACGTATAATGTACTCAAGTAAAAGCGGGATTTTCTACCATTTTGTGGCGCAAAACAGCACTTCAACCTAAGGAAGGTCTAAGTGTTGTAGAAATAAAATTCTTAGATAGTAATCGACTTGAAATTATCGAAAACTATGTATTGAGTTTCTGAGTTTTTGAATTTCTCAGACCACAATGGTGCATCGTGGTGCACTTGGTCTTAAATATTTATGTAGTCGGTACAAAATTAACTGTTAATATAATTTTTATTTATAAGCTTTGTTTAACTAATCTGATTCATTTAAATCTTCAAAAATAATGTACTCCTACTACCAAGAACTCACTACAGCACCTAGTCGACCGAAGAGGACACAGCTGTGCATGCTCCCCCACCATAGAGGATGTTTCGAAAATATTCTTGTTATTTTCTGCTTGTTTTGAGTTTGACTGGGTCATTTATTTTTTCAATGCTGATTTGAAGAAGTTTTACGATCTATAGATTATTTGGTTTTATTCTATTAGTCTTTTTTGGCTTAATGGAGTTCTATAAATTTCTTAAAAAACAGGGATTTTGTCTTAGGACGTAAACCTTCTATAGTTTTAGAGAATAACCGTATTTTTACTTTGCTTTAATATTCAGTAAACTGAAAATTTATGTTTTACCTTGGAAAGGCATAGAGCTTTCGAGCATTGTTTTACTACCCTTTTTGGTTTAATGGAGTTCTTTACATTTCTATGAAAACTGGGATTTTGTCATAGGACGCAAACTTTCTATAGTTTTAGAGGCTAACCGTATTTTTACTTTGTTTTAATATTCAGTAAACTGCAAATTTATGCTTTACCTTGGAAAGGCATAGAGGTTTCGAGAATTACTCTTGTTAATTTCTGCTTGTTTTGAGTTTGACTCAGCTATATATTGTATTTTCTGTTCGTTTTGGGTCCAATTTGTTTTTTCAATGCTGATTTGAAGAAGTTTTACGATCCATAGATTATTTGGTTTTAATTTATTGCTCTTTTTGGTTTAATGGAGTTCTTTAAATTTCTTAAAAAACAGGGATTTTGTCTTAGGACGTAAACCTTCTATAGTTTTAGAGAATAACCGTATTTTTACTTTGCTTTAATATTCAGTAAACTGAAAATTTATGTTTTACCTTGGAAAGGCATAGAGCTTTCGAGCATTGTTTTACTACCCTTTTTGGTTTAATGGAGTTCTTTACATTTCTATGAAAACTGGGATTTTGTCATAGGACGCAAACTTTCTATAGTTTTAGAGGCTAACCGTATTTTTACTTTGTTTTAATATTCAGTAAACTGCAAATTTATGCTTTACCTTGGAAAGGCATAGAGGTTTCGAGAATTACTCTTGTTAATTTCTGCTTGTTTTGAGTTTGACTCAGCTATATATTGTATTTTCTGTTCGTTTTGGGTCCAATTTGTTTTTTCAATGCTGATTTGAAGAAGTTTTACGATCCATAGATTATTTGGTTTTAATTTATTGCTCTTTTTGGTTTAATGGAGTTCTTTAAATTTCTTAAAAAACAGGGATTTTGTCTTAGGATGCAAACCTTCTATAGTTTTAGAGGATAACTGTATTTTTACTTTTTTTAATACTCAGTAAACTGCAAATTTATGCTTTACCTTGGAGAGACATAGGGCTTTTGAGCACTATTTTATTGCTCTGTTTGGTTTAACGGAGTTCTTCACATTTCTTTGAAAACTGGGATTTTGTCTTAGGATGCAAACCTTCTATAGTTTTAGTGGCTAACTGTATTTCAATTTGTTTTAGTTGGGAAATGAAACAGGAAAAAGGAATTTTATAAACTATAGTGGCTTTTACGATAAAAGCTTATGACCATACATTTCTCTGGTTTAACAATATGTAATCTCGTAGTTTGATTTTGATATTGGATCTTTCAACAATACCGAACAAAAAAATAGCTAATTGAAGCTATGTTTAAATTCTTCATTAATATAAAATCAACAACATGAAAATTATCATGTAAATGCATATTTCAAAGAAATAATAGTCTTCTTAATATTTGATAAACTTCTACTTTCAGAACTCCGTAATGAAGCCCAGAACCTATTTTTTAATCCTGTTTGATCCTCTTTCAGGATAAATCTGTGAAATTTTTAATCAAGTATACCCCTCAGGCTTGGAATAACCCATTTTGTCGTAAATGCAGATCTACAGTGTTCGAATTGTTAAGCATAAGCACATGTGCGAACGTATTCCATCTTAAGTGTAGAAGATGCAAAACCCATATCATAGTTGACATGAGTAATGAACCTTTGCAATAAGAGCTGTCCTTGAAAATAAAAAAATGATTTTAGTTTTCTATGAGTAAAGTGCTTTAAAAATGTGTCTGAATTTGTTTATTAATAAAAAAATGTATGCAACAACAATGTCTTTTTATTCTTCACTTTAGATTTCTTCTTCTTCGGTGTATAGGCATCTGACGTGAACCACTAGTGCTGGTAAATCATTTGGATTCACTCTAGACTGACCCTGATTCGTTAGCCCTAACCAGAAAAGAAAGGGAACATTTTCGATTTCGAAACAATTTTATTGAATAATTACAACAACATCAATAATACTATGCATGTACAATTAGCGATAGAGTTTATTGTCTTCAATATGTTTTACTAATGCACTTAAAGCACATTGAAGTCTATTCACATGTGCTATATCAACTTTTGCAGCGAAACATAATTGATCTTCCATTTTAAATTTGCTCAGGGATATCACATATCTTGCATATACTGCATCCCATTCCAGACAAAGCCGCGATCCTTTCGTAATTTCCACTGCAATGTTTGGTGCTCTTGTATTATTACCATCAACTCCACTATCAACTTCTAATAGTGTAAAAAATAAAATGACAAGATAGAAAATAATGGAAGGTTCTTCAAATGCAATCCCGCCAAAGTTTGATGTGAGTTCAATAATATGTCTTTTCAGTGTGTTTTCCATCCAAAAATATGTAAAATATGATGAACTTGTCTAACTTTACAGAAAATTCAAGAAGTTTGAACAATTATTCGTTATTATTTCATTATATCTATGATTTAGTCTGGTAGCTCTTTACTTTTACTCGAAAAGTGTCCTATTGTGGGAAAAAGTTGGTATATGAGAACACTTCCACCATGGTTTCCGTTGTTTAAAATCCTTTTCGTAGAATGACCTCTTATGTTGTCTCTTGAAGGGCCACTTTTTCTCTTCTCTTGGAGCATAATCATCATAATAATCCGAGTTATATCTTGCACTATACACATTTTTCTTTGGGTTTTCACTTCTGTCTTTTACGTTATAGAAAAAGCCCTCTTTTACCAGTCTCTTCTTTTGATCTTCCTTTTCTATCATATCAATCCTTCTTTTATCTGAGCTTACTTGCAATCGGTCTAAATTTCTCTCCATGTCACATATAATTTTTCTTCTCGTTTCCTCCAGATTCTTCTCATCTGTCTCTGCCTCTATGCTGTCTAAACATTCAGTAGGTTCATGTGAATACTCAAAATCATGAAAATGTCCTTTACAAATAGAACAGTTGCAATAAAAGGATATTTCTAACTCAACTTGTTCACTCATGTTATTACTCTGCTAACTAAAAACTTAGTGAATTCTATTCACAGACTAATAAAACTATAGCAAAAATCCTTTCCTTATATTCCCTCCACCACTAATATGTAAGCAGGCTTCTGATTGGCTGAGAAGGGGATGTAACCGAGTCGCTGATTGGCTGAGAAGGGGGATCTAGCTGTTTCCCGGGAACTCGTAACATTTGGCTCGGAAACAATAACAAATACTATTTCCGGATCATAACATCTGCCTCGAACAGGAAGGAAATGTCATTAACTGTTTCTCGGAACCTCATAACATCTGGCTCGAATAACAATAACAAATACTATTTCCGGATCATAACATCTGCCTCAAACAGGAAGGAAATGTCATTAACTTTGCTTCGAACGACAACAACATTTGCCTCGAATAACAATAACAAATACTATTTCCGGATCATAACATCTGCCTCGAGTGTGCACTTACAACAACAACATTGACCCCATTAACCACGTGTTCTCTCTAATGACTCTGTTCAAAACAACAATAACATTGACCTTGGCATTTTGCCTCGGAAACAATAACAACATTGACCTTGACATTCGCTAAGAGCGTGCCAAAAACACACCTGGAGAAAGAGGTCATTGACCGATTACGCAATCATTCTCCCTAGGGAGGCTATGCCCATATATGGTGTGCCAGTAGGACTCAATAAGGCATCTCTGCTCATAATGTCTTTCTATTTAGTTGAACATTCCCTGAAAGTTACAACTTGATGCCCTTATCCGTTCCTGAGATATTGCAGATGCACCCTTTGGACAACCTGGATCAAATAATATCTTTTTATTTAGTTGACTGAATTCTCTTAAATGGGGTTTTTGGCCATGTTAATTTCAATTGTGCAGTTTTTATTTCGATCCGAGATGATTTTTGTGAAATTTGAGGCATTTTTTTAAAATTCCTCTAAGTTTGTTTCCGCAACGGACGTTTACCATTAAGATCAATCGAAATGATAATTCCCGAATCTGCTTTTAATGTCAATTCATTCTCACTGACACTTATTTTTCAAAACGCATTTTTATGTTTCCGACCACTTTGGACTAGGATTTTTTTTTTACAAAAATTGCTTGCATTCAGCCAGAAATGTTAGGAAAGTTAGTTCTGCTGGTTAATACTGCTCAAAGCGAGGCATAGTTAGGTGAATCTAGTTTTGTTTTTACGCTGCGGTATTTATGGTGAAAACTAGATGTTTGTATTGCTCCATATGTTTTCTTTTTTTAATGGCTCTAAAAGGACATTTTTATTTAAATTTGGATATATCTGGCATCATTGCGTGGAATTTAGGCAATTTTGCGTGTTAGCCTGCCGGAGTAGTCCTTACACCGAGATTTTGCTAGCACTGAGAGTCATGTAGAGCTATGACTCGATACTAGCTTATGTGAATGACAAGACTTTTCCTCTCAAAAAGATAAATTTAAAAGTAATTTCTGATTGGCTATTTCCTATTATTAATTAAAAAAAAAACTTTTTCCACAAAATAAGTTTTTCAAAGAAAAGTCAAGAACTCCATTAAACAAAAAATGAGCAAAAATAAAATCAAATAATCTACCAAGCGTGAAACTACCACAAATCAGCATTGATAAATAAATGAAACCCAAAACGAACAGAAATTACAATAAATAACCGAGTCAAACTCAAAACGAGCAGAAATTAGCATAAGTTTGGCGCAAAACCCCTATGCCTTCCCAAGGCCAGAACAAAATTTGCACTTTACTGAAAAAATATAAATGTTTTTACTTTAATAACTTTAATAAATCAAACAATTTTAACATTTTGATTACTAAATATCAGCATATGTATATTAAACTGACAATGCACATTCATTTGCATTTTTTTCATTAAAGTGCAAATTTTTTTTGGGTAAATTCGTAAAAAGAAATGAGAGAGACTGAATGAGAAGCGAAATTAAGACTAGAAGTCTAACATCAAAATGTCTTTCAAATGTAATGTAATGTAATGATTGGATGTGTTCGGGGGAATGATGGGCGTGGGGGGGATATTTGCCCTCCAATCACTCTCGACTATTAAAAAGGGCCCTAGAACTCTCGATTTCCAATCGAATGAGCCCCTTTTGAAGTATCTACGACGACCCCTTCCATATGAAGTGCCCTGCTCTAAAGGAAAAAAATAATAAAGGGTACATTGTGCCAACATTGTTCTTATATGCCCTCAGGGCATAACTTAAAACCCTTGCCCCGAGGGTTTTGGGAGTTTCCTCCTCTAAAAGATATTTTCTTTCTGGAAATCAACTACGCTGAACAAAATGGCTATTTCAAAATTTTGATTAGATGTGTTTGGGGGAATGATGGGCATGGGGGGCTAGTTGCCCTCCAATCATTTTCGACTATTAAAAAGGGCACTAGCCACCCCAATTTCCAATCGAATGAGCCTTTTTCGAAGTTTCTACGACAACTCCTTCGACACGAAGTGCCTGTGGAAGAAGAAGAAAAAAAACACATTGTGGCCACATCGTTCTTGGGCGTGAAAAAGGTGTGCGTGAGAGGGGGGTTAGTTGCCCTCAAATCACTTTCGACTATTATAAAGGGTACTAGCCCTTTGAATTTGAAACCTTTTGAGCCCTTTTTCAAGTTTCTAACAAAGATTTCAATAAAAACTTTATATGCCCCCTGGGCATAACTTATAATCCTTGCCCTTAGGGTTATGGGGAGTGTCCTCCTCAAAAATATATTTTTTATCTGGAAATAGACTACGCTGAACAATATGATTATGTCAAAATTTTTATTGGATGTGTTTTGGGGAATGATGGGTGGGGGGGGGCTAGTTGCCCTCCAATCACTTTCGACTATTAAAAAAGGCACTAGCCCTTTGAGTTTCCAATTGAATGATCTTTTTTTGAAGTTTCTACGACATCGCCTTCTTTAAAAACCTTATATTCCCCCAGGGCCTAACTTAAAACCCTTACCCTCAGGGCTTTGGGGGATTGTCCTCCTCAAAAACATATTCTCTATCTGGAAATCACGTACACTGAACAAAATGGCCATCTCAAATTTTTATTGGATGTGTGGGGAAATGATGGGCGTGTGGAGGGGGGGCTAGTTGCCCTCCAATCACTTTCGACTATTAAAAAGGGCACTAGCTCTTTGAATTTCCAATTGAATGAGCGTTTTTTAAAGTTTTTACGACAGCGCCTTCTATAAAAACCTTAAATGCCCCCAGGGCATAACTTAAAACCCTTGCCCTGAGGGTTGTAGGGGAGTGTCCTCCTTAAAAACATATTTTCTATCTGAAAATCAACTACGCTGAACAAAATGGCTGTTTCAAAATTTTGATTGGATGTATTTGGGGGAATGATGGGCGTGGGGGGGGCTAGTTGCCCTCCAATCACTTTAGACTATTAAAATGGTTAATAGCCTTTTGAATTCCAATCGAATGAGCCTGTTTTGAAGTTTCTACGACAACGCCTTTTATAAAAACCTTATATGCCCCCAGGGCATAACTTAAAACCCTTGCCCTGAGGGTTGTGGGGGAGTGTCCTCCTCAAAAACATATTCTCTATCTGGAAATCAACTACACTGAACAAAATGGCTATCTCAAAATTTCGATTGGATGAATTTGGGGGAATGATGGGCGTGGGGGGGGCTAGTTGCCCTCCAATCACTTTTAACTATTAAAAAGGGCACTAGCCACTCCAATTTCCAATCGAATGAGCCCGTTTCGAAGTTTCTACGACAACTCCTTTGATACGAAGTGCCCGGGTATGGAGAAAAAAAAAACACACATTGTGCCCACATCGTTCTTTACATAGGCAGCGCTTGCGCGCTGCCTATGAAAATGTTGTTTTTTTTGTTAACAAAATAATTGTAGCAAACCAAGCGGCAAATGAGACTAATATGCTCAACTGTATAAGTTTATAAAATTTAAAAGGCATGGTGTAAGAGAAAGAGCTAGACGACCAAGTAAGCAATCCCAAAAATGATGGTTTTTTGTTCTTGGGGGAGTCAAATTACTTAGTACGATGATACTTTTTATGAAATCACTGGAAAATGCCATCCAACCCTTAATGAATAGACATTCAACTATCATTCATTTCTTGTATACAACTATTCTATCTTTTAATTTTCTTATTTTTAAACACAGCTAAAACTATATATGCTGCTTTCTAATTGGCTGAGCCTTAAACAATTTGAAATACTTTGAATTTTGAGCTCTGTATAGCTCTGGATACGGTAAATCTTGCTTTGCTTGGGGTTAAAACTAGCTGGGCTAGAACTGGCATCATTAGTTTGGACTCAGTTGTGCTTGCCAAATGTGAAGGGCTGGGAGTCAATTTCTATATTTTCATGTATTTGTTTCTTTTCAGTGTAAAAATATCTTGTCTTTAATTATTATTCCAATTGTTTGCTTTGTGTAGAACGTCAAAGTCAGTTTAAAAAGCAATGAAAATGTTGCTAATTTTGCATTTTGATCACCGCAACGATGTTTTCGATCGTTTTCATTGTCTGATTTGATTTTAGGTTCACCTCAGGAAGTTTTCTGGCACCCCGGAATCTCCATTTCTAAACTGATGATCATGTGTTGTAGTCGTGTGGTTTGCTGTGTACCTGATATCCAATCTTTTCATGCGAAGTTTTTGGTTTTATTATAATTTTATTTACATTTTTTTGATTTTAGAGAAGGCTGAATGAGAATTTTGCAAAATACAATGTCTTTACAAAATAAACATGTTAATCGTAATTATTACTTCTTAGTTACTCTGAAAAGGCAAAATTTGCATAATCAGAAAAGCTGTGCCTTGGCTCTGAAGGAAACAACTTGCAAATCAGCAACATTTTGTAAAAACTGTCTAAGTCATATATTCAAAGCTTAAAGTAGAGCTACCAGGCGTCCTCAAACAGACTGGGAAGAGGTAATAAGCAGTCATAAGTCTTAAGAAGAGGTCATAAGTATACAAAAAATTGAAACGTTATGAAAGAAAGTAAAGGATGGAACTTCGACATGATTGAGGTTCATTGGTGTAATATCGTGAAAATCCTGGAGGAGGGGGGAGGCAAAGATTGAGTCAATTTTCTAAAATCAAATGAATATGACAGTGAAAAGCGAAAAATGAGCCATTTAGTACCACAAGGGCAAGGATATACTAAAGAAAACTGACCTGCTTGTCTGGATACTTGAATTGTGCAGGCGTATCTTAGTTTTGACAAGATTTTTGCAGAAACTAAATTCAAGCTGGGGGTTAAACTGAGGTCGGGGGTGTCCCTCCCGCCCCATAGAAAATTACGCCCCTGTTGAGGTGGAGGGGGAGTATGCACAGTTGTGTTAGGACGCCCTGATTTCGTGATGAGTTTTTATTTTTAATTGCAGCAGCAGTGTTTTCTGTTGCAGAACAAATTGTGAATCTGGTTTGGGAAAGAACCTGAAAGGTGTTTTGTTAATTTTCTATTCAGATGATTTTTCTATTTATAAATTGTTCGAAAGGGATTTTTGCAAGTTTGAGGCCTAAGTCTCAAACTGTCTTTTGGGGAAGGTTTTGTGTTTCCTGAAATTTCATATGTCACCTCTTAGCTTCATTCTTGTTTAGTCAACAATATTTACCATTATTTCCTGTGCTTACTATTGAATTTAAACTCAGATTGCTCTTTATGGTAGTAAATATTTGTTATCTTGGAATCCCGCGATATGCGTACCATTTAATATGTTTTTTGTTTGTTTTTGTGTGTATATCAAAGACCTTATAGTAGTTTACACATGGAATAATACTTTTTTTTAGCGATTTTCATTAGCCATTACTCATGAAAGAATACCTATGTCTCCAGTCATATATTTTTCTTCCGATGAGACGTATGAATCATCTCATGTTTCTCAATGTCAGTTGATCAGCTATGGGAGTCTGCTAATATAAGATCTCGGTGTAACCATGGATTCCCACTGATGTGACTTCACACAATAACGGCTGTTTTAGCGCGATCCTTCAAATTTCTTCCGTTTTTTTGCTGCAAGTTTCTGCATCACAACGGCTGCGTTGAAATATTTCTACCAAGCCGTTGAAATCGCATCCGTTATTTTGAATTGAAAGCTTTGTAGCTTTTTTGTACCATAAATTGCCAGTAACTGAGAAACTAAACATGTTTATCAATAGTTTTCCGATATATTTGACAAAGAATATGATGGTCCTATCCTTTTAATACAAAATTTTAATAGGCGAGTCCTGGGGGGATATTTCCAGGGAAACGAGCCAAAGACATAAGACATATATTTTGTATTAGGGATAGTTAGCCTAGGCTAATACAGGTTAGCCTTTAGCTTTCTTGGCTTCTTAAACTTGATTTAGCCTATTCCTAGGCATATGCTTTTTAATCCCTCATAATGTCTTTGTGCTTCAACGGCTGTAGTAAAACGTTTCTGTGTGAAGATTTTTGCGATTTTTTGCGATTTTATCCGTGAGCCGTTTTGCGTTAAAAAAAGTCGCACCAGTGGATCCAAAGGTAACTCTATTCAGGAATGTCCTCGTTCAATATTTTCAAAATCATTAATTTTGCGTAACCCCTACTCAATCCCCTTTTGGCAATTCTTAGTCAACTCTAAAGGTACTTTGCAGTGTTCGTATTTCGTGGAATGGGAAACCATATTCTTCAAGAGGCAATAAAACTTTCGCACATTTTAGCAAGGAATGGATTTGTTTCTTTTGAAGTAGTATTAAAGATAGCTGGCTGACTGGTATCTAGACTGTAAGTGTTCATAAAGAATCAATGAAAGTTGTTATTTCTCAGCTAGTAAATTCTTTTGTTGGTTTCTTGTAAATACTTTCAGGAAAAAGCGAGCGCGATTGGCTGGTCTGAATTTATTTTCTTTTTTTACGTTTTTCACCCGATTAATACATTTGGATATTTGTTAAGCTTGTAAGTTTTCGTTACCTAACACTTTTGCCTATGAGGTATTGCAGAAAATTTGCCGGTAAAACTGTCAGTGGCTTCAATTAGAAGGAGGCAGGGGGCCTGTGTCTCCTAAATGTGCTTGCCTTTTCTCCGTAATTTTGAAAAATACCTAGGGTATCTTCAATTTTTTTTTGTTTTGTAGTTTCATTGAAAAAAAAAACAGAAAAACGACGAGTTTGCCTGCCCCCTAAATATTGAACAATACATTTAACCCCCCGCCTCCCCCCCCCCAAAAAAAAAAAACATTCCCCAAGAGTTTAGACTAAATATCCTTAGCTATCCTTAGCTTTTATTTCGATCCGAATTCTTTTTTGCGGAATTCGAGGCAATTTTTTTAAATTACCCTAAATTTGTTTTTGCAACGAACATTTACCATTAAGATTAATCGAAATAATTGTCGCCATTCCCGAATCTGCTTCTAATGTCAATACTTCCTCACTCGATAATTATTTTTCAAAATGCGTTTTTATGTTTTCAACTACTTTAGAATAGGATTTGTTCTTTACTGGGTTGCCCCTAAAGAGGCAACCATGATTAATAGTAAATACGGTAAATACCCCCTATCTAAAATTAAGTAGTTTAAATCGACTCCAACAAAATAATAGTAAATATATAATGCCCGTGCCACATCATAGTCACATTTATCGATAAAGAAAGCCAAATATTGTGAATGACATGAGGAATTTTCTTGATTTTAGCATTACATTTGTATTTAAAAAGCAAAAAATTAAAATTGCAAGAAATTAGTTTAAAAAGTTTGTACCAACAGTAATTTGTGTCCAACTGTTCTCTACTAATACTGATTCTTCTTAACTTTTGTCATATTCCTCTCCCAGATAGAAAAACCGCTGTTCTAAGTTTCCCTGTTTTCTAGTTTTAAAAAGTTATGCCTTAAACCTTGACTCTGATTGGTTCGTCAAGAAATTTATGCTTGAAAGTTGAACAATGTTCCACTCGGGAAATTACAAACGGAAAACGTAATTGGCGCTGTAGTCGCGCTTAATTTTGATCATATCAACAAGTGTGACTATAATGTGGCACGGGCATAGGAAAAATAAATAAATTCGATTATTTTGCGAAGTGAAATTTGCCCAGAAATGATAAGGCTTATAGCACGTCTTCATTTGGCTGATTCTGCCTCTGTGCCGATTTTGTAGCGTTAATGGTCTCCAACCTGGAAACTGCCAACATGGAACCGGAACAAAGTTTCCATTGAAATCGGATTTGCCCATTGGCTTTGCGAATTTTTAGAATCTGCTAAATGGAGGTGCACTTTCACTTAATGTGTTTCGGTCTCTATCGAGGTGGGATGTTATTCCATAGTATGATATATGTATGTATATCTTTGGATCATGCATACACATATCTCAAAATTTGGTACATATAAAATAATGATTATGTTAAGCTTTGGGTGGATTATCTTCAGATATCGATCAGTCTCCAATATCGTATAATTAGATCAAAGTGTCAAAATACACATAATTTTAACTTATAAATAGTTTAAATTGATGAACCATACAATACGAAGCTTAATAAGCAAACTTGTTGGGGTTCCACCCCTGTTTCTTTTCTTTTCAGATAAATGACCTGGTTTTGTTCCGTAATTAAGTTTGCTTATATTTGCCTATAGTATAATTTTCAATGACAATTCTAAAGTCTCGTTGCTAAGCTATAGTTGTTTTGCAATAAGTAAGCTTTGAAGTAAATTCTATTTTAGACTTCCTGGTTTGAGTCATTGAATAATAAAGCTAAGAAAGTAGAATTGGTATTGAATGGGGATTGAGAGGTTTGGCTGGGCCACGCGAAGGTCCACCCCTATGAACAGTTGCAGTAAAGAATATTATTTTTGAGTTAGTCTGCATTTAGACCGCGTTCGGGGAAACATATTTTTAGTTATTATAAGTGACCGTTGGAAGAATACAAGTAATCTATTTTCTTCAAACTGTCTACTAATTTTCCCGGAACCCAGGCAGGGTAGGAATAGAGTTACGAGATACCGTCATTATTATATTGACAGGGTTTTTTTTTACCTCCAAGGAGAGAGATAGAGATTTTAGGCGTAACCTAAGGTGGGTACACTTGGCTTTAGAAAGTGGCCATTTGACCATTCTATCGCGTTATCATACCCTGGGACAGGGTATACTGTAAATAGGGTAGTACCAAACCCGATATTTGCAGAACCGGTGTAGTAGACGCGGGCATAACATTATAATTTGGTGCCGTGGCTTTCCCCTCCAATAAGTGGTGACACCCGTATAGTACCACGCCAGTACTGGTGGCATTGTTGCCTACCAGTATAACACTGGTGGCAGCAGGAAAAAGTCCTATTAGTAAACCAGATAGTAAAAGAATTCCGCGTTTTCGAAGAGACAAGTTGAGTTAGCCTACATAGTAGCCTACTGTGGTTACATATAAAAAAATCGCAAAGAGAAATTTTTGTCTGGGCTGTGCCTAGTTGGATAATAATAAGTAATAAAATTTAAGAATCAATAGATCACGCGAATAATTAACTTGTGAGACAGGGGAGGCTGCGCCGCCCACGTAGAATCGGCAAATTAAAATGCAACAATTTTTCACGAAAAGATAAAAGACATTGGTAAAAGGATTTTCAATTGGACGGAAATAGTTAAGTAAACCTTGAAATAATGGCGGACAAACGGAAAATTCAGACAAGATCTACCGCGGTAAAATAAAAATCGAATTCAGACACACAATTGTATGCGACTCCCGCTGGAAATACCCTAAGAAAAACACCATCGGATAGAACCATATATCACTCAGGGGGTGAAATAGCATTTCTGACACGTGTGAAGGGGAATATTCGAAACGAAATCAGTAATAGAGCGGTCTCCGGTACAAACTATAGAAGAAGAGAAGAGTATAAGGCAGATTCAGAAAGAATTATTCCCAGACAGAGAAAACCAGACAAAAGAAACAGTGACGATAATACATGAAGAAAAATCATTAGATGAAAATAGGGGTAAAACAAAACCAACTCACCCTTCAGATGAGGTACAAAATTAGAGGATTTGTGGGTAAGATAAAATATTATAGAACGGGCAGACTCAGAAAACGAATTAAGAAAATATAAAGACAGTGAGAATCATAGTAGGCCAAATAGCAAGAGTAGTAGAAGCTCAATTTCCAACAGGAGCTCGCGAAAAAGCACTCAACGCA
The DNA here is from genome assembly GCA_027921565.1 of Artemia sinica. Classification (NCBI taxonomy): domain Eukaryota; kingdom Metazoa; phylum Arthropoda; class Branchiopoda; order Anostraca; family Artemiidae; genus Artemia; species Artemia sinica. The sequence continues at coordinate 10,544,320 of CM051274.1, forward strand.
AGATATGACACAACTACTAAATTTAATGGAGAAAGATAGATTAGCCAGAGAACGAAAAGAGGAGGAAGATAGAAAATAAAGAGAGGATAGCCAGAGAACTAAAAGAGGAGGAAGATAGAAAAGAAAGAGAGGATAGCTAGAGAGCAAACAGAAGAGAATATTAGAATAGATAGAGTACGAAAGGAAGAGGCTGATAGAATAGCCAGAGAACGAAAGGAAGAGGCTGATAGAATAGCCAGAGAACGAAAGGAAGTGGCTGATAGAATAGCCAGAGAACGAAAGGAAGAGGCTGATAGAATAGCCAGAGAACGAAAGGAAGAGGCAGATAGAGAGGATAGAAGAGAACTAATGCAATTGATTGCAGGGAGAAATTTCCAAGAGCCTCAGAAATCATCTACAGTAGAGGTAATGCAGGCAGTAAACCTTCAACCAATGAAAGAGAATGAACATGTACATTTATACATATACAAATTTTGAAAAAACGGCGGAATTAAGCGGATTGCCAAGAGAAAATTGGGTGACAAGAATACAGCCCCTCCTTAACTGCAATGCACAAATTGCATATAAAGTATTACCAATGGACTACTCAAAAGATTTTGAAAGACTAAAACAAGGCATTTTTGAAAAGTTTTAACTCTCCCCCGAGCACTTTCAAAGGAGGTTAAGAAGCGAAAGAAAACGAGACAACGAAACTTATAAAGAATACGGGTACAAATTGAAAGATGTGTTTAAAATGGCTAGAGTTAAAAAACTATAGAATGTTGGAAGACCCGGAAGAAATTAAAGATAAGATAACGGAAATAGTAGATAAAACAGTGATGGAACAATTCTTAGAAAATACCCATCCAAATATGAGAATGTACTTAAAACAGAAAAACCCACATACAATTGAAGAAATGTCCTAATTAGCAGACAGGCCCGTAGGGAGGCTGATAAAAATATTACCAGGATGTTGCAAAAACAATTGATAAATTAATGAAAGCTCGTTGGGGAAATTCGCAAAGTGACGTTTTATCGCAAGTTACTTATAGGCCATCGGATAGCAATGATAATTTGTCTAAGGATCAATTGCGAGAAAATGAAAATTACCAAACATTAAACCCTTTTACGAGAAAATATACAACTTGACTACGGGGGGAGGTGGACCGGCCCATAAAACAAATTGGGAGGCTGTGTTGCCCTGTCGGAAAAAAGAAATGTTTGATGCTCAAAATGTTGATAATCTGGTAAAATTGGATTCTTCGGAGCCTTTTTCTAAAAATTGCCATAATAGAGATGAGATAGTAACCCATAAAAGAACAAATTGGGCTATAGCCCATAATGAAGGAAACATTGTCGCTTTCGTGAAATCACATAAAATAGAAGGAAAATTAAACGGAAAATTGACCGAAATGGTAATTGACTCAGGGAGTGAGGAAACTTTTTGCGAATGGACCTTATTAAAAAGACTGAAATAGACCATAAAAATAATATTACAACAGTGCGTTATTATGGAGATAAGCACCAATGCCCGTCTGCTTGGTTAAGAATGGAAATTGCAAAGAAGGACGCTACGGTCCAGAGGAAAACGATAAAAGTAGGCTTAGTACCTATGCTAGCAGTGGATGTTTTAGTAGGAGGAGACTTTGGAGATATCGAAAATCAGAAATCCAAATTTCCAGAAAATGGAAAACTTGAGAACACTTTTAACGAGTGTGAGACGCCGAAAAATGGTTGTCAAAATGAAGCGCCGATTGTACCAGAGAAAAAGGAAACGAAATTTATTGTACGCGCTTTTCCACGCAAAGTTCGGGAAATTTTAGTACAATATGAAAAACCAAATGTCGGAATTCAGTTCCCATTTGATAACGAAATATTTGTTTCTGCGGTAAAAGTAAAGAGAACTAAAAGAGAGAAAAGAGATATTAAACGGAGCTACAATGAAGTATTGCAGTCAAAGATTGTGGACATTGGAGTCCAACTCAGATTTAACGATGATTTATTATTTTGCGCGAATGACAAAATTGAGAAAAGTGAAAAAGAACAAATAAATGGAAAAAAATTTGGAGAGTCAGCCTGCAGTGGCGAAAAATAAAAAAATTTTGGATGGGCTGTGCCTTGATAACATAAATAATAATGAGAAAAATAAAATGTCGGATGGGCTATGCCTTGATAACAGAAATAATAAGGGGGAAAAGAGGTCAAAGACCCATAGGGAATAAAACAAGATGGCTACAAAATAGAGGTGAATGACTTACAACGGGTTGGGGGAAAGTTGGGAGATATGGAATGTTGAGTCAGATTGGAAAAACTTGGAAAGGAATCTGAGACTAATACTAGTCTCAACTCAAAAGATATGTTGATCCTTTATGAGGGGGAGGAATCCCTTGGGAATGATCCCCTGCGGGAAGTCGCGAAAGATAGCCCTTTTCCTCAATGCACAACTGGCGGACTACTTGTGATCCCTTTACCGAGGTTTTGCCTCTCTGATCTGGATTCCTTGGGGGATACTCTCTCCCAGTCACTTCACATTTCACCCAAACCTTTGTCCAGTAGCCCCATTCATAATTTTCACTCTTCGTGGGAATCGACAATTATTTCCGGCAAATTGTATTCAGTAGCAGATGTATCTAAGTTTAATCTTCAATTAATATCAATGCTTATTCTGCATTTGGTTATCCCAGGGAAGGGAACCCAGAAAAAAGGCGATTCATGGTTTGCTCAAAATTTTACTTCATTCCCAGTACCCTTATCGTTTTCAAAGGCCTTTGCATTTTCGGCCTTAGATTATTTGAAATTATGCCAAGGGGCAATTTACTTTTTTATTGAGATATGGGGTTTTTTCCACAGATGAAAATTAAGAGGCTAGTGCAGCCAATTTTTCATGATGGCTGGCATCATCATATGTGCCAGAAACTGATTCTCTGCTCCTCTCAAATGTAAATTCGTGAGAGTGAGAAAATTTTTGTTTCTGATTGGGCTGCGCACATTCATTGTCTACGAATCTTGGGGACTTCTACTTTCAAAGCCTAATACGGATGCTATACGATCTAGACCATGGTGGCCCTACAGTAGAGACGTGTTGATGACGACCGATCCAGAGCCAAGCGGTGTAATTAGTAGCACAGACACTGGTGGAAGAGAGAAGGCAAATGGATTTTGTAAAGTTGAAGTTATGTGTTTATGTTTGTAAGGGTGGACCAAGGTAGCACGTGGGCGGGCATTTATCTTACGGGGGGAGATGTTGGGGTTCCACCCCTGTTTCTTTTCTTTTCAGATAAATGACCTGGTTTTGTTCCGTAATTACATTTGCTTAGATTTGCCTATAATATAATTTTCAATGACAATTTAAAAGTCTGCTTGCTGAGCTATAGTTGTTTTGCAATAAGTAAGGTTTGAAGTAAATTCAATTTCGGACTTCCTGGTTTGAGTCATTGAATAAAAAGCTAAGAAAGTAGAATTGGTTTTGAATGGGGATTGAGAGGATCGGCTGGGCCAAGCGAAGGTCCACCCCTATGAACAGTTGCTGTAAAGAATATTATTTTTGAGTTAGTCTGCATTTAGATCCCTTTCGGGGAAACATATTTTTTTTTATTATAAGCGACCGTTGGAAGAATACAAGTAAGGTATTTTCTACAATCTGTCTACTAATTTTCCTGGAACCCAGGCTGGGTAGGAATAGAGTTACGAGATACCGTCATTATTATATTGACTGCGGGGTTTATTATCTCCAAGGAGAGAGTTAGAGATTTTAGTGGTAACCCATGGCGGGTACACTTGGCATTAGAAAGTGGCCATTTGACCACTCGATCGCGTTATCATACCCTGGGACAGGGTATACTGTAAATAGGGTAGTTCCAAACCCGATATTTGCAGAACCAGTGTGGTAGACGCGGGCATCACATTATAATTTGGGGCCGGGGCTTTCCCATCCAGTAAGTGGTGACACCCGTATAGTATCACGCCAATACTGGTGGCATTGTGGCCTACCAGTATAATAAATTTTATATTACTTTTTTAATTTCTTGTTATGCCCTTTCTGTCCATTAACTCTAGTAACGGTAAATACACACAATTTCGGACTTAGTACACAAAAACGAGCTGCTATTGACCCGAGGAAAGCTTGTAGCTGTTTTGCAATGTTATTTCGTAATTTAAACTACTAAACGTGAGAATAATTTTATTTATCTATATCCCCCAAAATTGAAGATGTATGTGAAATACAAAAATTAAATACATCAATAAACGAAATAAACAACTGATTTTAAATGAGCTTAATATTATAATTAAATGAATGCATAAAAAATGAAAAAAAGCCAAGACAGACAAGCCATTTTACTTGTAGATTTTTTGCGTGCTGAAAGTTATCAATAAAGAAGTTATCCGTCATTGATATCTCCATTTAAAGTCTTCATTGGCGGTCAGCACTTGAACAGTAATTAAGAGCTGAAAGAAAATGTTACCACCGACATTTTCTTGACTACACAGACGACAACATTCTATGAACTGGGTATACAAACAGTTATACAAAGCTATGAAAAATACCTGGAAAATCGCGGGAATTATGACTAAAAACAGTGTAAAGGTTGTAATATCTTATCAAATAAATTTCATAGCTTTATCTGTACTTGTTTTTTGTTATATTAAAAAAGAACTCACTTTCGCAACATATCTCTTAAAATAGTTTGTGCTTGGTCAATTAAAAGTATTTCATCAATAAAGTTTAAACTTCAAAATGAAGTTTACATACTTTAAGCAAACCAGTATGATAGGCCTTCTTAGCCAATGCAAAGCTAATTTTAGATTGCATACAGGAAACTACTTAATTTCTATCAGCGAGGCTTCGGACTACCTCCATTATGTCCATTTTTTTCGGGTTTGCTTAAGTTTTATTTTTTCCGTTCGGTAGAGTTAGAAATAATTAGACTGAATAATTTGAGTATATTCCTGTTCACAATACACTTGAAACTTACATTAACAATATGATGTATTCTCCTTCCCGTTTTTTTTTGTTGTGCAGACGTTTCCGCATAATCTCGTCACCAGCATCAGATTGTGAGCCCGGCAGTGTGTTGCTGTTGCTGAGTTTGAACTCTGGGTCACGTGTCATCAGGCTGAGATCAATCCCGCTGTGCCACTACTAGACTCAAAGTCTGGTATGCAGGGGCGTCCCTAGGGGGGAGGGAGGAGTGCGCCACCCCCCAACAATTTTGGCAATCGGTAAAAAGTGGTGAATGGAGCTCGTCCGGAAGGATGCAAACTTTGTTTGTTGACCACGTGCCACTGGATATGGGGTTTAAACCCCTAACTAATCGCTCTGAATAGGGCCACTCCAACCTCATGGGTGCGGGTGGAGCCCACCCCAAGGTTTCTTAATCAGAACCCAGGCCTAGGGACGGTTGGGCTTTCGACCCTCCTCCTGAAAATAATTGCAATGAAAAGCAATGAAACTCCAAGACTCGGATCTTATTGGTTTTAATTTATTACAACCTCGGCACGCCCCTGGACATCCCTTGAACCTTGCTGACCAAGGTGGGTTGAGAATATCCACCTGGAATGTTTTAACCATGAATATGCCAGGATCCAAAGACCTTCTAGGGTTAGAGATGTTAAGATGTGGGATTAACATACTTGAAGTGACAGAAACACATTTGACGGAAACAGGCGATGAAGAAATCGCAAATACAGGTCACAGGATGATTTGGTCAGGGCAAACCTCCAGTAGAAGCAGCGGTATAGGCCTGCTCCTAAATAAGAAGGCAAAGTAATGCCTCATATCCCACAACCCAATATCGGATAGACTACTCACTGCTCGCTTCAACCACAGGCATGGGAAGATGTTCGTTATTCTGTGCTACGCACGAACGAATGTCTCCCCAGAGGTCGAAAAAGACAATTTCTACTCAGCTGTGACATCTTCTCTATCCCGGATTTCCCCTCACGATGTTTTGGCTGTGGTGGGCGATTTCAATGCAACTTTATCAAACCTCAGCGGAGCTTTCAAATCTGTAGTTGGACCGGTTCCCCCTGACTCGTTGAATGAAAATGGGACCCGACTCCTTCAGCTATGCGCTATGCATGTATTGGTCATTGCCACCACCCTGTTTCACAGGAAAGACATCTATAAGCCAACATGGTATAGCAACGATGGACGAACACGGAAGATGATTGACCATATCATAGTCAACCAAAGATGGCGCTCATCACTTACGAATTGTAGAACATATCGTTGCGCTGAGATAGGGAATACAGACCATCGATTAGATGCTGCAAACTTCCGCTTGCGTCTTAAAGCCCAACCTTCAGAACGGCGCCAGCCAAAATTAGACACCCAGAGACAAAAAATTGAAGCATTCCACCAAAAGTCCTCAGTTGAAATTCAGAACAGGTTTGAATTCCTGGATACACTTGTTGACCCGGACACGTCCTGGCAGACTTTTTTAAAAAAGGGTGTACTAGAGGTTGCCACTAATACCGTCGGTCGTATGATGTATGCAAAGAAGCCCTGGCTATTGCAAGAAGCACTGCAAATCATTGAACAGCGCCGGAAAGCGCGTATGGCCGGAGATATGCCCTCCTACAGACGGCTAAACGGGATTAGAAACAATATTATTCACCGTGATAAACAACAATTTGTTGATAAAAAAGCGGAAGAGCTAGAAGATGCGGCACGAAAAGGAGACGTCATGTCACTTTGCAAGCTTGTCAGAGAACTTAGCGATGGGAAACCATAAAAGATAGGTGCAGTTAAAACCGTCTGTGGCGAAATACTAGAAGATGAAAACGCGCAACTTAATCGATGGAGGGAGCACTTCGCAAAGCTATTCAACGCCGAAAGAATCGTCGTTGACCCCAATCTAGCTACATCCACTCAACATACTACATAAGAAAATCTACCAGAGCCTGATCCTCCCTTGGTAGAAGAGATACAAAATGCCCTGCGGAGAATGAAGAACAACAAGGCACCAGGAACCTGCGGGATCATCGTTGAGCTGCTAAGGTTTGCAGGACTGGCAATGCTACTTTGGCTGCACATGCTGTTCTCCCTCGTTTGGTCAACCGAATTGATACCTGAAAAATGGAAGGAAGGGATAATCATTCATCTATGGAAGCCGAAATATAGCCGTAGCAATTGCTTGAATTACAGAGAAATCACCCTCCTGTCAGTGCCTGGCAAACTTTTCACCATAACGTCTTGATAAGAGCATCCACTTCATTCGTAAGTGCCGCCGGATTCAGCAAGCAGGTTTCATGGCCAACAGATACACGACCGAGCAGATATACACTATTAGACAGGTCATCGAGAAAGCCCGCTAGTTCCAGCGCACAGCATATATTGCATTTGTTGACTTTAAAGCAGATTTCAACTCTATCAACCGTGAGTCCCTTTGGCTGATACTAAAACGAACGGGACTCCCTGATATATATTGCCGCCTGTTCAAGGCGCTCTACACTGGTATAAAAAGCTCCGTCCAGGTTAATGGTCACCGAAGCCCACTATTCGAGATAGATACTGGTATAAGGCAAGGCTGTGTTGCTGCTCCTGAACTTTTCAACGCGGTGATTAATTATGTTATGGATCAAACCACGAGTCGGCTCAAATTTGAACTGAAATATGGCGATAGAGTCCTAGCCGATTTGGACTTCGCAGAAGATATTGCCCTGATATGCACTTCTTTAGTTGAACCCGAGGCAGCTCTCAATACACTGTCGGAAAAAGCCCTGAAAGTGGGATTACATATTAGCTGGCAGAAAACAAAAATAATGATCATTGACCCGGCAGAAAATTCTACCAACTCACCATCATTCAACGTATTATGGCACACTATCGAAGTTGTCAAGTCTTTTACTTACCAAGGATCTGTCGTTTCGGATAACGGCTCAATTGAACTGGAAATCCAGTTGCGCATCGCAAAAGCTGCGTCTATTATGGTTCGATTATGCTGTTCCTTGTGGTCAAAGCCCAACATTAGCCGAAAAACAAAAATGTGGATCTACAACACAGCCATAACACAAGTCCTTGTCTACGGTGCTGAAACTTGGCCGGCAGCTGTTTCTGTTCGTGATGCCATAGATGTGGCCCAAACAAACTTCCTAAGACGAATCAAAGGGATCAAGTGGTATGACTTTGTCTCAAACACCCGATTGCTGACACTAACAGATCAGACCCCGACTCTCGTCATCCCGCCATAAGAACTCTACGGTGGTTTGGCCACTTAGTTCACATGCCAGAAGAAGCACCTGCCAGCATACTTTTCAATTTTGATCCCCCTAAGCATGGCTGAAAGCCCCCCCGTGGAAGACCCAGGTTCAGATGGAGGGACAGCCTTACCCAGTACTTCTCCATGATCGGTGCTGATCTCCAAAAAGCGGTCACGCTTGCGCAGGACCGTTCGGAATGGAGGCAAAGAGTCTCATCTCTCTTTACGCAGGACCACCAGCAGGAGCCTTAAGTCAAGGTAAAATTTTCACCGAAAGCGAAAATTTCGGCAGAAATTTTGCAAAATTGGGCGAAATTTAGCAAAATTCTTGATTTCGGCCGAAGATTCGGCATAAATCAGGTAGCGATTCGGTAAAATTTACGAAGATTGCCCCACCAGTAAATGAGCCTCGGGACGCCCCTGCTAGTATATACACTTCTTAGGTTATATTCGTTCTAGGTTTGATTTATTATTGAAACTGTGTTACTCAGGATAACTATAAAAGTGAAGCATAGGAGACGTGTAGACAGGGGCCCTGGAATACAAAATCTTAAAGTACTAGGTTACCCTTTTGATGGGTAAAACATTTAGAACAACGCAGAAGGAAGCTCAATGTTATGGTAGTTTAAATACGTTATTTTGTGTTTTTATTCTGGAAACGCTCGAAAAATTCGACCAAAAGTGGAATGTAGCTTCACAGTTTACATATTTTGCCTGTTTAATCACAGGCAAAGGTTTTGGTTTGAGACCTAATTCCGACCAAATTTGTGTATGTGTTCAGAAGCGGAGGGCTCTTTGAATATTACTGCTACTACTATTTAACAACTCACCGCAGCACCAAGTCACCTGAGGCCAACAGAGCTACGCACCCTCCTCCCCATCCTAATTCAGAATCTAGGGCAAATTTTGTGTCGTTTAGTAGGCTGTAATTTCCTGAAGAAGTTTGCAACACCTCAAGGTCCCCCTGCACCGCATTAACCATCACCTGGCTTGGCGTGAAGCTTAGCGGGGGTGGATCTAGAGCAAATTCTTGGAGGGAAGAGGCACTGTGACAAAGGTGCCGATATTTGACCAAATTGACAAATTTATTCTAGAAAAAGAGTGAGAAAAAGAAAAAAACTGGGAAAAGGCACCAGAAAGAATCCGGGGGGGGGGGTAGCCCCCCCAGGATTAGCGATGCCTACACCCCTTCACCCCACTAAGGTTCGCTGAGGAATTTCCTGTGCTCGCTTGGGACAAAGAGTCAATATTCGCTCTTAGAACTCTAAAACCACCACAGGGATTTCCAGGCTTAGTTTGCCCCATTCTCTTTCCTAAAACTATCTAATAAGGTGGAATCCATAGATTCTACCAGGCATTTAAGCCTCTTTAAATTGCCTCCTTCTTTCAAGTTGTTAATTGATTCTAGAAACCAAAGAAGACAACAGTATTCTTGTGCCATTTTTATTCTTTTTAAGGCTTTATGGAGGACCATGACCCCCTATCTAAAGTGCTCTCATTTATTCCTATACCGTTCCTAATTTCCAAATATTTCGAAACATCCTTGCGCAACCAAACGGAATTTAGAAGCTTTTATTTTGGCTCAAAGCCTCTTCTATGTTCAGTTGGCAACTCCACCCTGTCTTGTCTGTGTTTATTTTTTGGACAGTTTAATATTTTCAGTTTATTTTTAAGCCATGTCTTCTGGCCAGGCTATGGATACAAATTGCATGACTTTGACAAGGTATATCTTGGAAGAGCAGAGGAAACACAAAACAGCTACTGGTGATTTGACTCAGTTGTTGACTGCTATTCAAGCTGCAGTTAAAGCTGTTAGCTCTGCAGTCAGAAAAGCAGGAATAGCCAAACTGTAAGTATTTGTTGTAAATTTAGGGGGCAATTAAATCAAAACGGAAGAAAAATAGGGGTGAAATTACGGTAAAGTTTTACCAAATCATAATGATTTACAAATAAAGTGAATATACCAGTTGATGCCTCTTTTATGCTCTTTCCAAATATAATAATCATTTTTGTTGGAAATGAATTTCACCCCCACTCCTATAAATACCATTTCAGGGTATATATTTGCACATTATGGGGTGTGGGGGCAAATTTTATTTCTGATGTAAATAGGAGGTAAGTTTAAACTTTACCCCCACCCCCCTAATGTGCAAATATATACCTTGAATTGGTATATAGGGGTAGGGGTAAAATCAGTTTCTGACAAAAATGATTATTATACTTGGATAGAGCATAAAAAAAGGCATTGAGTGGTATATTCACTTTATTCGTGAGTCAATAATATGATTTGGTAAAAAAATTTACCAAAATTACCATTTAGGGTTTATTCTAGAAAGTAGATAGCCTACATAAACATTTATATTATTCAGATATCTAAGAAACAAACTTGGTAATTTTTTTGTTATTCATATTAGGCCTATTGACCTATGAATAAAATAAACATACTACTTGATGCCTGTTTTTATGCTCTTTCCAAATATAATAATCATTTTTGTTGGAAATGAATTTTACCCCCACCCCTATGTATACCAATTCAGGGTATATATTTGCACATTAAGGGGGCAGGTTAATTTTATTTCTGATGTAAATGAGAGGTAAGTTTAAACTCCCCCCCCCCCCTTTTGTGGAAATATATACCCTGAATTGGTATATATATATAGGGGTAGGGGGTAAAATTTATTTCTGACAAAAATTCTTATTATATTTAGAAAGAGCATAAAAATAGGCATCAAGTAGTATGTTTACTTTCATAGCCTAAGTCAATAATATGAAAAACAAAAAATTTACCACAAACTTACCTCTAACCTGGTTAGAATTGGATGCTGAATCTAAATTTAGGCTAACATTCATTTATTTTTCAGGAACAAGCTTTACCCCCAACCCTATATATACCAATTCAAGGTATATATTTGAGCATTATACAGGAGGGTAAAGTTCAAACTTACCTCTGTAGTCAAAATTCCATCCTGAATCCAAATTTAACATTCTTTAAATTACCTTAAGTTGCAGCTTGGAGCAAAATTAAGGATTTTCATCCTTGTAATGCTCTGTTATGACTTCTATTGGTTGTTTGCTAAATTTGGGTTGAGGATTCTGCAGCTTCCCAGTTGTACAGGAACTCTTGCTGTAGCCATTCTTTGTCTAGATTTTTCTTGAATACACCTGTTGAATCAGCAGCCACTGTATCATCAGAGAGTAGATTCCACAAGTTTGCTACTTGTTGGCTGTTACTAGTTACAAGTTTGTTACTGATGGAGCATTTCTTGAAGATCTTGTTGGAATGACCTCTTGTCACAGAGTGTTTTGAGGAGGGGGGGGGGGTAAGGAGAAAAGGGAGAACATTTTTGGAAATGATTTTGTGGGTCATTATCATTTCACCACATTTCCTCTGGTATCCAAGAGTAGGAAGCTTCAAGTGATGTAAATGCTCTTTGTATGGCATTTGTTTGAGGCCTTTGACCATTTTGGTTGCTCTTTGTTGAACTCTTTCTTGAATTTCTTTGTCCCTCTTGAAATAGGGTGATGCCAGAGACATTCCAACCTCTAGGCATGGGTGAACTAGTGCCTTGTAGAGCTTTATACACACAATTGGGTGTCTGCTAGAGATAGTTCTTTTGATCATTCTGAGAGATTGGAAGGGAGACAATGATATGGATTTTGCATGGGTGCTGAACTTGGGTTGACAATCAACAATGACTCCAAGATCTCTTTCTTCAGAGACTACAAAAAGGGGGTTAACTTGGAGATGGTATTGCTGATGTGTGTTATGATTGCCAAAGTGGACTACATGGGATTTGTCAGCATTGAACAAGAGGAGCCATGTGTCAGCCCAAGTCCCAAGAATATCAAGGTCCTTTTGAATAGATTGCTGGTCACAGGTTGTGGCTGCTTTACCAACAAGTTTCGAATCATCAGCATAAAGAGAGAGGTGGTTTGAGAGAAGATTGGGTGCATCATTTATATATAAGTTGAAGAGACTTGGCCCAAGAATGGTCCCCTGGGGAACACTGCTTAAAACAGTTGTAGACAAGGAGAAATGAGGGACACTGTGAGTAGTGAACTCTTACAACTTGTGTTCTTTCTGAAAGGAAACTCTGTAGCCCATCCACTGGATAACAACATCATCAACAGTTGCTGTTTTTAGTTTGGTGATGAGGAATTCATGACAAACCCTGTCAAATGCTTTTAAGAGGTTCAGGAGTGCTATGTTGACAGGTAAATAATTATCCAATAATGATGTAAAATACTCTGTGTGTATTAGATTAGTATCAACAGATGTTAAAGATCTGAAGCCATGTTGATTGGAAGTAAGGATGATGTTAATTTCTAAGTGCTGAATTAGAGCTCTATTGACAAATCTCTCAAGCACCTTTACAACTGCAGAAGTGATGCTAATTGATAGTGAGCCATATTGATAGTGAGAAGTGATAGTGAGCCTTGGGTGTATTCCATCTTATCCTTTGGATTTATTAACATCAAGTTTTTCCAGGCTATTTAAGACCATATCTTCAGTAATTGATAATTTTGGTATTGGATGACATATTAAGTTTGATTGTGCTGCAGAGATAGTTGAACAAGCTTGGATGATGAAGGCAGAGGCAAACTGGGTATTCAATACAATAGCCTTATCTATTGGTGATGAGTGGGTTATGCCATTATGTTTGAGGTCAGGACTGGTGTGATGGTTATGATTTGTGGCAGAAACATGTCTCCAGTAAGATTTGGGATTTGCTTTTGTATCTATGGCAAGCTTTTCCTCATGTTGAGACTTCAATTTCTTAACTACATTGGAGGCAGGATTCCAAGCCTTTGCATACCTTATCCAATTTTCCCGAGTTTTCTCATTAGCATTGGAAATGAACTTCATAAACACACACCCTCCCTCCTGAATATGCAAATATATACCCTGAATTGGAATATAAGCTAGCCTGCCCTGAATTGATATATATAGGGGTGGGGGTGAAGTTCATGGTACTTTTCTATTAGCTAGGATCCATGCAAGAAGTGAATTTTGGTTAACGCTAATGAAATAAAACAAAATAGGACAAAAATACAATAGTTTAGAAACAAATTTGGGCTATATATTTGCACATTAGGGGGGGGTTAAAGCATAGAATATATTAAATATGTAACCTAACTTAGATAGCCTACCTTTTTCCCTCTGAACCCCAAAAAACGAGAGTTTAAATATTGTAAATACAATGACAAACCACAGTTTGCAATTCAATTCTCTATTGAAAGAAACCCATTTGACTAGTTTTTTAAGCATGTTTGCTGTACAATTTATTGTGTGGGCCCCAGCTAATAGAACAGTACCAAGTTCATTTCCAAAGCAATTAACCTTTCTTAAATCAAGTGGATTGATGGAGCTGGTTTTTACACCAGAGATTCTCCTTTTTTGTCTGTCCTCTCTGATAATTCTGTCTGTCAAACCATATCTTAACTAATTTACTGCAGAGAACTTAACCAAGTAAATCTTAACCAATTTACTGCAGAGATGGCCAATTTTCCAACACTCTTTATCTGGTTACTCTCAGCAATCCATAATTTCTTATTAAGAATGTGTAGAATAACCACACCACTTGGTAATAGTGACAATGTTGTAATTATTTTGGAGCTATGTTTGCCTACTAAACAATCTTCTTCTAAGCAACAAAATATATCAATTATAAACTATTCTCCAAAAGACTTGCCAGTGTTGGTTGGAAACAGCTTATTACTGATGATATTGATATGAGTTGGTCTAATATGAAAACTGAAATTTTGCATGCTGAAAGGTCTTGCACCAGAATATTTTTGGCCAAACTGCCCAAAAGCTTGCCTATTTTAACTACCAAAATAAGTAAGCTAATCAACAGAAAACTGAGCATGGAATTGCTACAGAAAAAAGATCACAGAAAATAATCAAGTCTTCAAAACTTTATGTAATCAGACAATCAACAAAATAAAGGAGCTGAAGAGAAGGTTTGACAAAAAAATGGCTGAGGATGTTGAGAATAATTCTAAATCTTTTCTTGGTTCTGGGCAGACTCTATTAACAAAACCGAAAACCCCTTTGCATTTTCCTTAACTAATTACCTTAGTATTTTGCACTTAAAATGTACTTTGGAGTAAAATAAGGTCCAATGTGGGATCTGTTTGGCCCCATTGTTAGGATGGCAATTAAAACACTACACAAATTTTAAAAAGAGGGTTGTGACAATGTTTACAGCCCAACATGGAGATACTCTCCAACTAGGAGAGTATTAGGATTGATGCAATTTTAGCTCACTTGGTGATGGTGGCCATAGACGGATATGATCAAGGGGACCATTCTTCTGTGGTTTAGAGTAGGCTAGACACCACTGCATAACATCAATTTCTGATAAGAGTGTGCAATTTAGTTGGGTATGATAAACAGCATCAGCATCATAGCCCAACTTCTTTATATATAGGCTGTTCATGCATATTAATAACTATATGTGAGACACAGATGATAGGCAGCTAGTGGCTGACCTTGTGTTTGTCTTTCTTTGGGTAACTGAGTAAAGAACTTTTTCAGGGTTAGTCAACATATTTATGTGTGAGTTGCATGTAACTGCACTTGCATTGGAAGGCCAAAGATGGAAGTTTTAGGGTTCAGGTTTTGGTAGGTAAATTTTATGTGTCACCTGATACCTCTTATGTATGTCACCTGATACCTTGAATCAAAATAATGATTTTGTGTTTAAATTATCAGTACTAATGGTAAAACAGTAAGTATTATTAAGGTCAGTTCCACTTGAAATTTAAGCTTGACAACTGTAGTGTCTCTGTTATAATAAATTCTTAAGGTATAGGACAAATTTAGTTGCCCATTTTTGTGCCTTTTCAACCAGGAATCTATCCAACTTACTCAATTTGTACCATGCTGAAGAATTGTACTATATCAATGGCTTAAAAAAGATTTGTACATCTTCTTAAATTTTTAACATTAAATTTCTTTAATATTATTCTTACAATGTGAAGTCAATAATTGGCATTTCTAGACACAATTGCTAAATATTTACCAAACTTCTCAAATCTAAGAAAATAGCAAAAGAATTTTCAATAATGTAACCTGGGTGACCTTCACATAGAAAATACATAACTTCTGTCTAATCAACATTCAAAAATATAGTTCTTACCTTACCACTACAAAAGTGCATCAATGCTATAGACTTGCACATCAGGGGGGGGGGGTAAAGTAAACTGAAGTAGCCTACTTCTAGGAATGATATAAGTATATTAGGATATTTTTGTTTTCAGAATTCTGTAGTTTTCTCCTCAATAGCAGTTTTATCAGGAATGCATCCAGAGCTTAAATGCTCTCCTGAGAATATATTTTGAAGTACCTATCTCTGCTAACTACCCTTGGGAGGGCACTGCTCTTGATGAGTGTCGAAAATGATTATTTTTATAAAAGTTGAACAGTGGCTATTTTGCTATTAAAAGTGAGCATTAAAATCTTGCTATTTTATTTGATATTAGAGGCTTCTTAGCTAAGTTACCTATTATGAATTGCTTCTTCATAGTAGTCTAACACTTGTAGGCATCAATGCATGATAAGTTGAAGGTTTATAAGTTTGAGATAGCTTGTGCAGGATTTCAACTCCAAATGCTGAAAGCCATATTGTAACCAAGATGGGCCTAGGAATGCACTAAGCTTCCATCCATAATGAAGGTCCCAGGGATTTCTTGCTGTCTGGTTCCAAGCTGCCTTAAGTGTGTTTTGAAGATGTGGCATTAGTCTACATTCTGTGCTGGTTCTGGGGCCATTGCTCTTCCTGAGATCATAGTAATTTCAATAGTTGAATTGATATGATAATTACATCTTAGAATGTTACAATGTTAAAAAAAAAATATTGTATTGATATTTTGACTGACAAATTCTGCTGCCTTTAGCTGGACTTTTTATGAGTTTCAGGCACTCATATCCCAGAGGTGAAACTTGAATTAAGGCTATATAGAATTTATTTACTCAGGAAGGAAGGATTTGGTACATAGACAGAGAGCAGGGATCATGATGGATAGGGAAGCTGCTAATTCTTATTTAAGCTAGGAAGGTATTACTAGTAGAATGATAGCTGCTCATTTTATGAATAGGAAGTACAGGGTATCATTCATAGTATATTATACTCCTGTAGATCTACTGGTGTTGCTGCCTCTCAAAATATAACACTAGTAAGTCTTCAGCCTCATATTTTTGCTCTTTCCCTAATTTTAAGCTTTAGAGATTCCATTAAAGTGTATTGTGACTTCGAAAAAGAAATTCATATTAGGTATAGAATCCACCTTGAATCCTGGTCAACCACCATCTTGCTACACACACAGTCCAAAAAAAGAACATGTACAACCTGTCTGAACAGAATCTTTCAATGCTTAAAAATACAAAGGGATGAAAGTAGGAGCTTTAAAATTCCTGCCCAAACCCTAATTTGGGCTGTAGATACATTTATATAAGTTTCATCCACCTTATTCAACAACTTTCAAACAGTTTGTGGTAACAAACTGTAAGTAAGGGACAACAGTGCTCAATAGTAACCAAAACTTTTGATATCAATAGATGCATGAAAAGAATTGGCTTATTATGCTGATTCCAAATATATAAGATTCATCAAGTTTAGTGTTACCCATCAAAAGCTATGATCCTGAGAAAATTTGCCTGATTTTTTAGATAGAGGGAAAATATCCCCTAAAAGTCATGGAATCTTAATGAAAATCACACCTGCCAATTCAGCATATCAGGGAATCCTACTGTAGATGTTTCAAGCTCCTATATACAAAATGCAGCATTTGCTTTTTTGCCAGAAGGAAGATCATAGATGTATGCTTATTTGTTTGTTTTTCCCAGGGGTGATTGTATCAAACCAATGACACCAGAAGATCGGGAGATGACTCATTTGATCGGAAATCAGAATTCTAGTGCCCTTTCTAAGTGACCTAAAAGATTGGAGGGAAGCTAGTCCCCCTCCCACGCCCCTCTTTTCTTCAAAGTCGTCTGATCAAAATTTTGAGGTACTTATTTTGTTCAGCATAGTTGAAAGGTTCAATAACTATCCCCTTTAGGATAATATGATCCCTCAGAGCCCCTGGGGAAAGGAATGTAAGTTACAAAATTTACCCATTGTTTCAGTAAAAAAAAAATTCGGTGACATTAGAATTGTCCAAAGGAAATTGTACAGAGAGGCTTTTTTACGCGGGATGAACACCACAGAAGAGTTTCCTGTGATGGGAGCGAATTTTCCGTTAAGAAGCCTGATTTAACAGCTTTAATTGAGAAACAATCAAAAATTAAATGAAAAAAGAAGAAAGATAGAGAGGAAAGTAAGGAGCAACATTAGAACTCAAAACGAACAGAAATTATTTCATTTATGAAGAAATTTATCCCCTCCTCAATATTTTGCTGTTTACGCTAAAGTTTGACTGTTTGTCTTGATTTTTTAAGTACTAATTTCCAAAGTACTAAAAAAACTAGCATGAAGAACAAGGTTTTGAGGAGGGGACAACCACTTCATATATGGAATAATTTCCGTTCGTTTTGAGTTTTATGTTGCTTTAAAGAAGCTGGTTTTGTTAAAGTTTTACCCTTTTTTGTATTTTGATCTTTCAAAAGGAAAAAAAATTGTGCAACATCCAAGTTTGGACTTTGCTTTTATCTGCAACAAATATGGACTTGGCTTGTTTTTACTCTGAGTCAAATTACCTCTTTGAATTTTTCAGCTTTGGCTTAGCTTGTTGTTTCACCCAGTTAGAACTTGTCTTTTTTTTGCGCTGAGTCAGGACAAGGGCACAGCTCATTCCAAGGCCTGTTTTAAACTAGCTTGGTTTTGAACTGAGTTAGGATATTTGTTATTGCACTGGTTTTCAAAGATTTTGTTGCTTGGACTAGATCATTTTGCACTGAGCTGGGACGTTTAATGGTTATCTTAACAGGCGTTTTTAACTCCTCATCCTCTCTTCAACAGCAGTTTTTATCTTAAAATAATTTTGTATGTAGGTTATTTCTGTTTTTTTTTTGTTTTTTTTTTTGTGATTTCTAATTTTTGATTGATGCATTTATTGTTCCGACCCTTCAAATTTGTGCAGTTTTACTCTTTTGGGTTCTACTGCATAATTAATTGTTTTATTCTCGTGTTTGTGTGTGACAGGAAGGGTAATATTGGCATTATTTGCTTTTGAAAGCAATGGGCAGGGCCGAATTTAAATCTTTGGCGCCCCTAGGCCCAAGCGTTTTGGCGCCCCTAGGCCCAATCAATTGTTTCTTTTTTTAGAGGGGGGGGGGGCAGAGATTTGCAGGGAAATTCTAGAAAATTCGGGGATAGTGGAAGCCCTGAACAGATGGCAACTGATGAGTGATGAGCCAAAAGCAATGCAAGAAAGAGGTGATACAGAGCTCTCAGCTGCCATTCCTGGGAAATATCTGACAGTTCTTTAAGCGGCTACGGAATTCCTGTGTTGTTTTAAAATCAATTTTTTGTAAATAGGCGGCGCAGCAGCAAAGTGCACCTGGCACATGGACGATAAATCACATCAGTCTAGTTTTTGTTAAGAAAAAAAATCGCTTTTTTTATGCACCCCTTGGCATTGTGCGCCTCTAGACACAGGGATAGTGGACCTATGCCTAAATTCTAGCCTGGTCATTGGGATGATACAACTATATCTTATATCATGAAGGTGGGGGCAGGACCCTAATGTGCACTTTCACATAGCAACACGCTATCTTTTTAATCCTTTCTGAAAGATTGTGAGCCGTCCCACAACCTAGTGTCCTTATTTATTCCTAGACCGTGCTCCCATTTGTTCCTGGTCTAGGAATCTAATATTTTGAAACATTATTGCGCAAGGCAATAGGATTTGTGTGTTAGAAGTTCTCATTTGGCTCAAAGCCTCTTCAGTTGGCTCCAGTTTGTTTGGTCTTTCTCAGACTGTTTGGTATTTTTCGTTGTGCTGTGAAATACCAACTTTAAGCAATGTCTTCTGGCCAGGCTATGGATACGAATTGCATGACTTTGACAAGATATATCTTACAAGAGCAGAGGAAACACAAAACCGCTACTGGAGACCTGACTCAGCTTTTGACTGCTATTCAAGCAGCAGTGAAAGCTGTTAGCTCTGCAGTCAGGAAAGCAGGAATAGCTGAACTGTAAGTGTTTTGTGGCACATTTTATAGTGGAGTCCAATCAAGGTGGGACGAAAATACCCCCTCCAATGCATTGGTAATACACGTATATAGACAACATACATGCAGTTTACACATATGTAAACATTCTAGATTAGGGTTTTTGTTATATTGGAAAGGTGTTGAGTTAGGTGAACATAATTTCCAGGAATGGATTGAGAGCCTAAATACTGTACTGAAAAGGCATTCTGAAGTATTTACTCCCACTCTTCTCCCTCCCCTCAAAGAGCATGGGCTAAGGTGAACCGAAAAAAGTTTCATACTTATATTAACTCTCTGAAGTAGATCAAACTGTACAAATGGGGCAGCGGTGTCAATTGGGGGGGGGATTGTCCCCCTACAATCATTTGCCTAGGAATAAGGGTCTAAGAAAATATTTGAGACCCAAATCTGTGGTAAATTCCGATTTAAGTGGTTTAAAAATTTCTATAGAATATATCAAATTTGAAAAAAATATCTTATGTGGTGCTAATTGGTTCAGGCCTATCTTCTTTTGGTGCTAATTTGCTCATCACTTATTGTAAAATTGTAAAATTCACGCATTGTATAATTCAATCATTGTTTTATTTGTTAAATGTTTTGAAAGGTAGAAATTTTTTTGTTTTAGAGGATATAGGCCATAGCACTGAGGGCCATGTAAATCTTTTCTATTCCTTTCCTTTAGCCTGGTATATGACTTAGAATCACTTTTAAGAAATTGGTGCTTATACTTGTTGAATGAGTGACATTAATTTTCAGTAATATATTTATGACCAAAATTAGTTGCTAGAAAGTTGAATTCTTCCTGCTTCTAGAGTTTGCTTCTTCTTCTTGCTTGCTTGCTTGTTTCTTCTTCTTGCTTGCTTCTTCTTCTTGCTTGCTTGCTTCTTCTTCGTCTTGCTTGCTTGCTTCCTTCTTCTTCTTGCTTGCTTCTTCTTCTTGCTTACTTGCTTATTCTTCTTGCTTACTTGCTTATTCCTCTTCATTTACTTTGTAACTTCTGCTTCTTCCCTGCTTGTAAGGTTTGAAAGAATGTATAAAACTGTGTCGTGACTTATGAAAAATTAAACAACTTAATTCTGGCTTAAAATCCAACTCAAATCCTCTGAGTCACCTTGCCAAGACCTTTAGTCTTAGAAAGGCTTCTTTAACCCGTCTTAATAGAATCATGGCTCACAAGAAAGGAAGAGTAGAAACCGATGTTTGAAACATCTTTCAAACTTGGGCTTCAGGTACATTGTTAATCCTGTGTAACTGCTTTCCAGGACAATGAAAAACTGCTTTGTTGGTTTTGTCCTTTTGTGTATTTTAGGTCTTTGAAGAAGGGAAAAATAACTAGTGGCGTCAACGGGGTCATCCCCCCCCCCCGATTTTTTTAGTCCCCTCCCCCAAAATTTTGAAAAACATACTTTATCCGGTATTTCATTGAAAAGGCATTTTCATGAAAGAATTTCCCCCCCCCCCCCTCCTCCAGCCTTACATTTCCGTGAATTGACGCCAATAGAAATTACTGTTTCGCGCCATATCCTTGTGGGCAGCCACGTTGTCTATACTTTTTCTTTACTAAATTGGGATCCTAAGGATTGGCTAACCGCTACGCTATTGATCAGGAGCATTTTGATCATTAAAACTTAGTGCTTTAGACAGTAGATCGGTATCTTTTAGCTAAATGTAATGTCATAATACTTTTTGCTGTTTTTGAATCCTCTGGTTTCAGGCATACTCTAAACTTTTCCCTTTGTTCTACAATCGATTTGTCAGTGTATAGTGAAAAATTGTAGTACATTGGAAAAATCGAATTTCTAAGCAAAATGTATAACTGCAGTTCACTTTCTGAAGTTCCTGGCTAATGTGGCTTTCACTAAATCAAGTGCAAGATTTACATGCGAACCATCCACAGTTTTTACTTCTAATCCTTAGTTTTTTACTTTAGCCTCGCTTGCAAAGGACTTGGTTAAGCTGGTAAAATTTTTGTGGATCCCTACAAAATGGCTTTTTCATTTGTCACCCCCCCCCTCCCTCCGCTAATAAGAAAGTAATAAAGCCGTTCGTTTGCTCATCATTGTACTAAGATCTTACATCTCTTGACAAAGAATGCTTAAAAGTGAAATATTAGGACTAAGAGTCTAAGATCTTACTTCATATGGCGTTCTTTTGAATACGTCTTTCATCATTCTGCTCTGATCAGTGGTCTGAGAACAATGATGAGTATATAATCAAAGTTCTCTCATCATTGTTCCATGTTGCAGAAAAATGGCGTTTTTTGCACTTTTTGCTAACATCAGTGAGCTGTAAGATCTTAGAACAAGGATGAACTAAAGAACGGTAATCTGTGCAGAAAGATAAATATTAGAAATAAGATCTTACTGCTGAAGAACAGGGTTAATGTGTAGATGACGGTCTAACGATTTTGTGAAGATAATTCACTGTGGTCATAGGTGACACGCATGGAGGGAGGACGCCCCCTCTCAATATTTTTGACGAGTTGGTAAAAAGACTATTCAGTAAAATCGTAGTGCTAATCGGCTCACTATTTAAAATCATTAAATGGAAAGAATAGAATTAATAAGATGGTTGGAAGGGGACAATTTCTTCAATTCTCTTTCTAAATTTGATAAAACGTACATAAATAAAATGACGATTTATTAGTGATTAGTGAAGATTAGCGATAAGATTGGTGAAGACAGCTGAACATGTTGATAAAATGGATTTTTCTGCTGTCCAATTGTTTGCTAACAATGCTAGCTAACAGGTATTTGTTTGAAGGCGGAAACAGAATTGTTAGCTAACAGAAATAAATTCTCCAACAAGTATTCGATTGGTTAAAGATTTTCTCTAACAATGTTAGCTAACAGTTTTTAGTTTAACGGCGGAAACAGTATTGTTGAGAAAACTGTTAGCTAACAGTTCTTGTTTGGACGGTGGAAAAACCATAAAGTATGAACGAACCTAGTACTGCCCACAGTAGCCAAAGATATAGAAAACGAGTTTTAAAAAATTGATTAACCGAATTTAATTGCATTTTGTAGCTGATTCAGGAATGATAACTATTGTCTCGATTAGTTTTAATTGTAAAATGTTATTCTGAAAAAAAATATTTGCAAATCAAAAAATAGCCTGAAACACCTAAAGTTTCGTCGGGTCAAAACAAAAAGTATACCATAGGAATCGCCATGGCTGAAAACAATATAAAGGAAGTTAGAGTCCCCTGGCTTGAACAACAAGGTAAATCACTTTTTTGTATGGGTAAACACCGGTGTTGTAAAATGGCCTTAAAATAAATACCCGACTAATAAAATTGGTAAAATAAGGTAAAACTGGGTAAAACAAGGTACTCCCTAGGAAACAGGGTAAAATTAGTGTTTTAGAGTTGCCCTGTAGCTACAAGACCAGTTGAGCATTTGTTTTAGTCTATCATTTTTTCAGCGTTAAATGACACTTTTTAATGCTTTTGATTTTCCTGGGCTTAAAAAAGATGATGCCCCTTCTCTAGGGGGGGCAGCTGCCCCCCCCCCCTAGACCTTCAAATTTACATTAGATATGGCTGAAAAAGCAGATGGTTTGGAAAAAGCAGTTGATAAAACTCCATCACACTATCGACTGCCCCCCCCCCCCCTAGACAATATCTGCCCCCCCCCCTAGATAATATGCTGCCTACGCCCATGGAGGACTCTCCTTCGTCTCTGAAGGATTCGAGTTCAACGCAGTCTGTGGTATTGAGTTCTAAAATGGCCACTGAGTTCTAAATGTCCCGCATTATCTAGACCTTTATTTACACTGAAAATGGTAGTGTTCCAATTTTCAGAAAAATTTATAAAGCCATTTGAAAAAAAATTGAAATGATACAATTACTGCTCGTTTAATAAGATAGATTTTGTGACAATAAGGAACGGTCGCAAGACATGAAAAGTTGATAGTTTTTTGCTGATCATTCTGTATTTTTATCATTTTTTTTTAGCTATGGTATTGTTGGAGAAGTGAATGTCCAGGGAGAGGAAGTGAAGAAACTAGATGTTCTTGCAAATGAACTTTTTGTTAACCTGCTTAAGTCGTCTTACCAAACATGTTTAATGGTCTCAGAAGAAAATGAAAATGTCATTGAAGTATGCTATTTTTTATTGTTTGTTTCTGTTTACGCTATTTAAAATAATTCGTGCGGTGAATGTATATTATGTTTATTATTGGCTTAATTGGGAGGCTCCTTCCCGACATGCCTGAAGCGCAGTGGCGGTTCTGGCCTCTCTTGTGCATGGGACAAAATTTTGATTAGCGCCCCGCCCCTGTCTCACAAAATTTTCAGGCCAAATTTTAACAAAATTGTCATTTATTTAAGAAGTTATTTTCAATTTATTAATTGATTAGTAATTTATTTTCTAATTTATTTTTTCAAATATTTGATTATTTATTTTTTCTTTATTATTTTAATTTAAATATTTTAACCGTTAATATTTAATAATTTTTTATTTATTAATTTATTTTTATTGTGATAATTAGTTAATAATTTAATAATTATGTAATTATTTTCATTTATTAACTGTGCCCGCTACTTTATTTTAATAAAAACAAAATTTCAAAAATTACAAAATGGTTAAAACCATTGTATTATTTATTGTAAATTCTGAGCCCCTAAAATGTCTGCGCCTGGGGCAAGTGCCCCCTCTGTCCCTCTCGTAAAACCACCTCTTGCGAGGCCCTGGATATCCTTGAGGGGGGGGGGAGGGAGGCAAAGGATTTTTCAAGTTTAACAAAAACCTCTTGGCTCAAGTCTTTATTTTTGGTCATTTTGACCTGCTTAATTCAGTTTTGCATATTCACTGCAGTAGCTTTGACTAAGTAATGAGTGATGTGTCTCCCAAGTACAGTCACTATTTTTAGTACTGTTCTATTAGCTGGGAGATCCGCGAGATATTGTTTAGCGAATATGATAAAATAATCCAGTCAAGCAGGTTCTTTCAACGGAGAATTCCTATGCCAAGCATTGCAAACAGTGGTTTCTCACTGCGTTTACAATATTTAAACTCTAGTTTCTTGAGGTTTGGGGGGATAAGGTACCTAGGTTAGGTTAGGTCACGTGTCTAATATATGCTATACTTTCCCCCATCCCCCTAATGTGCAAATATATAGCCGAAATTTGTTTCTAAACTATTATATTTTCATTATATTTTGTTTTATTCCATTAGCATTAACCAAACTTCATTTCTCACGGGTCTCCCTGTTAATAGAACAGTACCCTATTTTTTCACTGTTTTAAGATTACTTTGTTTTAAGGGATAGTTGTAGGAACGCGACAGGTCTTCTTCTTCTATGTAGTTAGGTATAACTTGGCAGGTATCTTATCCAATCAGAAACTTAGTCACAATACCCTGCTCAAGGGCACTTTTTTAGCTGACCAACAAAAATGTAGAGGTTTCTAGTCAGCAGCGAAAGTTCTGTTGTGTTTTTGTTTTATGCCTAAAGTAATAAGATGACAATTGTCAAAATTATGATCTTAAAAAGCTAAAATTTAAGTTCAACCTGAAAATTTTAAAGTTGTCAACACCGTACGCAATGAAAAAAAAAATTGTGAAGAAAAAAGAAACGAAGATATTTCCAGCCAGTGAAAAAGGGAAAAATAAAAATTTCGATCGAGAACTCCACTCGACCGTCCTTAGTGAGATGGCGGACGAAAATACGAGTTTGTTAAAATGAGAAGACGTGACCGCTCAAATAGGCTAGTCTGGGGTAATTGATAGCACTGGTATATGAAAGTAAGAGTTGACTAAGGTAATAATATCTAGAATTCTGTCTATTGTTCTGAATCAAACAGTTCGTGGTAACGAACTGTAAGTAAGGAGCGACCCGGCTCAATAGTAGCCAAAACTCTAAAAACCGGAATTTTGATACCATAGATACATCAGTAGAATCAGAATTTTATGCTGATTTCAAATATATAAATTTCATTAAGTTTATTTTTACCCATCAAAAGTTACGCGCCTGAGAAAATTTGCCTTACTTTCCACAAAAGGGGGAAAAAACCCCTACTAGTCATAGAACTTTAATGAAAACCACACCATCAGATTAAGTCTATCAGAGAACCCTACCATAGAAGTTTCAAGCTCCTATCTGCAAAAATGTGGAATTTTGTATTTTTTGCCAGAAGAAAGATCACGGATGCGTGTTTATTTTAGTACTTTCAAAAGAGCTAACTATTCTAATTAACCGGCCTTTGTGCTTCAGGGGTTTTTGATTCGAGCAAAATTCGAACTTTAGCGTAAAGAGTGAGGTATTGACTAGGAGTAAACTCCCTAATCTACGTAATAAAAATATACAAATATAGAAGTTCGTTACGAAAGTTAATTCGTAAGTTACGTCAGAACAAAATTTCGAGAAAGCCATAAAATTAATATGCAAATTTAATTCTAATTATTCATGTACGGTGAGCCAAAGTCAAAGCTGCATTAATTCAAACGTTCAGAAATTAAATAAAAATAATTTTTTTTTAACTGAAAGTAAGGAGCGACATTAAAACTTAAAACGAACAGAAATTATTCCGTATATGAAAGGGGCTGTCCCCTCCTCAACGCCTCGCTCTTTACGCTAAAGTTTTTATTGTTTTAAAAATTAGAGTTGTGAGAGTCTAACTTTAGCGTAAAGAGCGAGGCGTTGAGGAGGGGACAGCCCCTTGCTACGGAATAATTTCTGTTCGTTTTAAGTTTTAATGTCGCTCCTTACTTTCAGTTAAAAAAACTTTTTTTTTTAATTTAATAATGATAAGAAAAGAAGCATTTTGATACTAAACTAAATAAGAAAGACATCCAGTTTGTATAACAAACCTGATATTCACAATAAAAAGCTTCATTGGTCAAGAATTGCATTGCCATATTTGGGGGGTCTAAGAAGAAAAGACCAACCTCAGCGAAAACTAGAAAATGGGGCTCTAGAAATGGTGTATCACTGTTTGGGAGCACTTCATGTGGGCTATGTTGGTCGAGGAGGCGACATGGACGCCTTCTTCAAACACGAAAACAGTCAGTATCTACCGACTTCGATGTTTGATGGCCAGATTCGTGTTGGCAACAAGACTGAACTTGCAGATGTCTTCATCAGCTTAACCCCAGTTACTGAGGTTAACGTTCAAAATGTTACAGCGAAACTGATAGACGGAGCTTCTCTGGTGCAAATGTTGAACCCAGGGAATTCGAAGACCTTCGGAGAGTATGCAGAAAACGTGTTTTTTCCCATGATAAAGTATCAGCTCAGATATGTCGAGAGACTTGACCT
The DNA here is from genome assembly GCA_027921565.1 of Artemia sinica. Lineage (NCBI taxonomy): Eukaryota > Metazoa > Arthropoda > Branchiopoda > Anostraca > Artemiidae > Artemia > Artemia sinica. The sequence continues at coordinate 10,570,918 of CM051274.1, forward strand.
CGTATTCAATGTTTGCTGATTGGATAGTGTAAAATCGTCTGTCTGATGTCAGAGAGGGAAGGGTTCATGGCTAAAAGTTGTTCCGAACACAGACATCCCATTGAAGTGGAAAGAATTCCTGCAAGTAGATGCAAAAAAAAAACAAAGACTTGTTTAACCTGCTGTCCCATGCTGTCGTGAAAAGGTCCACGTCAAAACGAGTATATTGCACTACCAGAAACACGTGCATAGCCAACCAGGTATTTGAAGAGCAGAACCTCATCCAGTTTTCACACGAAGAAGCTGACACCCGCCTTTTGCTTGACGCTTCTGACGCAGTCTTACAAGGACATGCGCCGATTCTCATACAAACTGTGGACACAGACGTGATGGTGATTGCGACCTCATGCTTTGATCGCATTGGAGTATTCGAACTATTTATTGCGTTTCATGTCGGTACCAACATAAAGTACGTTCCCATTCACGAAATAGTTCGATCGCACTTTCGTCCTTCCAAACGTTTACAGGATGTGATACCGTTTCTTCTTTTATCCACCACTCAAAGAGGCAGTTCTTTGCGAGTTGGCAAAATATGCCAGGACTGACGGAGACTTTCCTTCAACTGACAAACCAGCGTTCCCAAATTGCAGAACCGCAATTCAACGACCTTCAGCGCTTTGTCATGAAGACATACGACGTAAAACAAGATTGCGACGACGTGAGTGAATTTAGGAAAGAAACATTTCTACGACAAAAAACCAAGAACATGCAGAGACTTCCTCCAGCTAGTGCTTCGCTTTTACAACATATTCTTAGAGCTGCACTACAGTCAGGTCATGTGTGGAGTCGCAGCCTGGAATCAACACCCACCCTTAATAGTTTTTCTGACTTTGGCTGGGTCAGAGGCACCAATGGAAAGTGGCTTCCCAATAAGTTAGGCTCCCTTCCGCCAGCGTTAAAAGTCTGTCGCGAGACAGTGCGTTGTAGTTGTAAAAAAGAGTGTGAAAGGAGGTGCTGCTGCAGGAAATTTGACCTTGATTTAAGAGATGAAGAGTTAACGAAGTATTTAACTGATTTTAGTTTAGCAAATGTAAACAAAGGTCATAAATTGGACGCGTCTTGGTCTCATACTTAGGCAATGTGTACTGCACGGACTTTACTACTATTAGGCGTATGTCGGAATGACAGAACGATATTTAAAACTGCTAAATTAATTACTCACTCCAACCTGTTATATCGAGATTATTAACCTCGCGCGATTCGGAAAACAGACATTTTGTTCCGCGATCTTCGATTTACAACGGGTCAACTAATTTTAGACCCCAAGTGGATCAACGGTACAACTAAGGTATATTTATGTGTATATACTTGCGTTTTCAGAATCTGAATTATCGATTACTCCTAATCCGCCCATTTGAAGTCATTACTTCTTGTGTTAACAAAACTTGTATTTTTCGACCGCTATCTTGAATATGAAGTGCCTAGCAGCACTATGGTACAACTTAGTCTAGTTTTACGTTCATATTCGGAACTTCTGCCATCGATTACCCCATACTGGCCTGTTTGACCGATCATATCTTTTCATTTTGACAAACTCATGTTTTCGACCGCCATCTTGGATTTGAGGCACAAAGCACTAGGGTAAAAATTAGGTTATTTTTAAGCTCATATTCGGAACCTTTGCCATCAGTTACCCTGTACTAGCCTATTTGAACGGCCATGTCTTATCATTTTGGCAAACTCGTATTTTCGTCCGCCATCTTGGATTTCAAGCCACCTAGCGGCGTTCCGGGGAAAAATTTCGCTTGCGTAATCAAGCCATATTAAAGAGTATGTACGAAAGAAAATTTCAGCTAATTTTGGTGCTTTCCTTAAACTCAGAAGTATTTTGGCACTTTTCGCCCGCACTATGATATAGTCTTTAACTAATGAATTCATGCTAGGCACACTGGATACAGAGGCGCAGCTAGAATTTTAGGTTTGGAGGAAGGATTTAAAGAATGTATCGACAAAATCGTTCAGTATGCCGACAAATGCGGACACACGAGCTAAATTTACAAGGTAAATAGGTAAATTTTGCAAGGTATTGACACGTGGAGGTGACACCTTAAACCCCCCCCCACACACACACACATATTATAACACCCCTTCCCCCATTAGCTGCACCTCCGATTGGATATAATCGTTTTTAACCGATTGAATCTTGGATCTTTCGCCCACGCAAATCAACATTCATTAAACAGAAATGTATGGTTTATTGTATTATTGTTAGTTGTTTTGGTAGAAGATGTACGTTCTTGAACTCGCCGTACATTTAGAACATTGCTGTACCAGGCGTGTATTGACAAGCATTGACAACAAATATACTTTGACTCACTTCTGTTGCTCTCTTCACCATGGTCAGAATTAGCTGGTGGCTCCTTCCCCAAGGACTGAACAAGCAAAAATTACCTGAGGAAATCTGGTGCCATCTTCTGGACAAGTTATATATATATATTTATATGTATATATATATATATATATATATATAATATATATATATATATATATATATATATATATATATATATATACGAGTTGAAAATACGAGTTTGTTAAAATGAGAAGACGTGACCGCTCAAATAGGCTAGTCTGGGGTAATTGATAGCACTGGTATATGAAAGTAAGAGTTGACTAAGGTAATAATATCTAGAATTCTGTCTATTGTTCTGAATCAAACAGTTCGTGGTAACGAACTGTAAGTAAGGAGCGACCCGGCTCAATAGTAGCCAAAACTCTAAAAACCGGAATTTTGATACCATAGATACATCAGTAGAATCAGAATTTTATGCTGATTTCAAATATATAAATTTCATTAAGTTTATTTTTACCCATCAAAAGTTACGCGCCTGAGAAAATTTGCCTTACTTTCCACAAAAGGGGGAAAAACCCCTACTAGTCATAGAACTTTAATGAAAACCACACCATCAGATTAAGTCTATCAGAGAACCCTACCATAGAAGTTTCAAGCTCCTATCTGCAAAAATGTGGAATTTTGTATTTTTTTGCCAGAAGAAAGATCACGGATGCGTGTTTATTTTAGTACTTTCAAAAGAGCTAACTATTCTAATTAACCGGCCTTTGTGCTTCAGGGGTTTTTGATTCGAGCAAAATTCGAACTTTAGCGTAAAGAGTGAGGTATTGACTAGGAGTAAACTCCCTAATCTACGTAATAAAAATATACAAATATAGAAGTTCGTTACGAAAGTTAATTCGTAAGTTACGTCAGAACAAAATTTCGAGAAAGCCATAAAATTAATATGCAAATTTAATTCTAATTATTCATGTACGGTGAGCCAAAGTCAAAGCTGCATTAATTCAAACGTTCAGAAATTAAATAAAAATAATTTTTTTTTAACTGAAAGTAAGGAGCGACATTAAAACTTAAAACGAACAGAAATTATTCCGTATATGAAAGGGGCTGTCCCCTCCTCAACGCCTCGCTCTTTACGCTAAAGTTTTTATTGTTTTAAAAATTAGAGTTGTGAGAGTCTAACTTTAGCGTAAAGAGCGAGGCGTTGAGGAGGGGACAGCCCCTTGCTACGGAATAATTTCTGTTCGTTTTAAGTTTTAATGTCGCTCCTTACTTTCAGTTAAAAAAACTTTTTTTTTTAATTTAATAATGATAAGAAAAGAAGCATTTTGATACTAAACTAACTAAGAAAGACATCCAGTTTGTATAACAAACCTGATATTCACAATAAAAAGCTTCATTGGTCAAGAATTGCATTGCCATATTTGGGGGGTCTAAGAAGAAAAGACCAACCTCAGCGAAAACTAGAAAATGGGGCTCTAGAAATGGTGTATCACTGTTTGGGAGCACTTCATGTGGGCTATGTTGGTCGAGGAGGCGACATGGACGCCTTCTTCAAACACGAAAACAGTCAGTATCTACCGACTTCGATGTTTGATGGCCAGATTCGTGTTGGCAACAAGACTGAACTTGCAGATGTCTTCATCAGCTTAACCCCAGTTACTGAGGTTAACGTTCAAAATGTTACAGCGAAACTGATAGACGGAGCTTCTCTGGTGCAAATGTTGAACCCAGGGAATTCGAAGACCTTCGGAGAGTATGCAGAAAACGTGTTTTTTCCCATGATAAAGTATCAGCTCAGATATGTCGAGAGACTTGACCTCGTATTCAATGTTTGCTGATTGGATAGTGTAAAATCGTCTGTCTGATGTCAGAGAGGGAAGGGTTCATGGCTAAAAGTTGTTCCGAACACAGACATCCCATTGAAGTGGAAAGAATTCCTGCAAGTAGATGCAAAAAAAAAACAAAGACTTGTTTAACCTGCTGTCCCATGCTGTCGTGAAAAGGTCCACGTCAAAACGAGTATATTGCACTACCAGAAACACGTGCATAGCCAACCAGGTATTTGAAGAGCAGAACCTCATCCAGTTTTCACACGAAGAAGCTGACACCCGCCTTTTGCTTGACGCTTCTGACGCAGTCTTACAAGGACATGCGCCGATTCTCATACAAACTGTGGACACAGACGTGATGGTGATTGCGACCTCATGCTTTGATCGCATTGGAGTATTCGAACTATTTATTGCGTTTCATGTCGGTACCAACATAAAGTACGTTCCCATTCACGAAATAGTTCGATCGCACTTTCGTCCTTCCAAACGTTTACAGGATGTGATACCGTTTCTTCTTTTATCCACCACTCAAAGAGGCAGTTCTTTGCGAGTTGGCAAAATATGCCAGGACTGACGGAGACTTTCCTTCAACTGACAAACCAGCGTTCCCAAATTGCAGAACCGCAATTCAACGACCTTCAGCGCTTTGTCATGAAGACATACGACGTAAAACAAGATTGCGACGACGTGAGTGAATTTAGGAAAGAAACATTTCTACGACAAAAAACCAAGAACATGCAGAGACTTCCTCCAGCTAGTGCTTCGCTTTTACAACATATTCTTAGAGCTGCACTACAGTCAGGTCATGTGTGGAGTCGCAGCCTGGAATCAACACCCACCCTTAATAGTTTTTCTGACTTTGGCTGGGTCAGAGGCACCAATGGAAAGTGGCTTCCCAATAAGTTAGGCTCCCTTCCGCCAGCGTTAAAGGTCTGTCGCGAGACAGTGCGTTGTAGTTGTAAAAAAGAGTGTGAAAGGAGGTGCTGCTGCAGGAAATTTGACCTTGATTTAAGAGATGAAGAGTTAACGAAGTATTTAACTGATTTTAGTTTAGCAAATGTAAACAAAGGTCATAAATTGGACGCGTCTTGGTCTCATACTTAGGCAATGTGTACTGCACGGACTTTACTACTATTAGGCGTATGTCGGAATGACAGAACGATATTTAAAACTGCTAAATTAATTACTCACTCCAACCTGTTATATCGAGATTATTAACCTCGCGCGATTCGGAAAACAGACATTTTGTTCCGCGATCTTCGATTTACAACGGGTCAACTAATTTTAGACCCCAAGTGGATCAACGGTACAACTAAGGTATATTTATGTGTATATACTTGCGTTTTCAGAATCTGAATTATCGATTACTCCTAATCCGCCCATTTGAAGTCATTACTTCTTGTGTTAACAAAACTTGTATTTTTCGACCGCTATCTTGAATATGAAGTGCCTAGCAGCACTATGGTACAACTTAGTCTAGTTTTACGTTCATATTCGGAACTTCTGCCATCGATTACCCCATACTGGCCTGTTTGACCGATCATATCTTTTCATTTTGACAAACTCATGTTTTCGACCGCCATCTTGGATTTGAGGCACAAAGCACTAGGGTAAAAATTAGGTTATTTTTAAGCTCATATTCGGAACCTTTGCCATCAGTTACCCTGTACTAGCCTATTTGAACGGCCATGTCTTATCATTTTGGCAAACTCGTATTTTCGTCCGCCATCTTGGATTTCAAGCCACCTAGCGGCGTTCCGGGGAAAAATTTCGCTTGCGTAATCAAGCCATATTAAAGAGTATGTACGAAAGAAAATTTCAGCTAATTTTGGTGCTTTCCTTAAACTCAGAAGTATTTTGGCACTTTTCGCCCGCACTATGATATAGTCTTTAACTAATGAATTCATGCTAGGCACACTGGATACAGAGGCGCAGCTAGAATTTTAGGTTTGGAGGAAGGATTTAAAGAATGTATCGACAAAATCGTTCAGTATGCCGACAAATGCGGACACACAAGCTAAATTTACAAGGTAAATAGGTAAATTTTGCAAGGTATTGACACGTGGAGGTGACACCTTAAACCCCCCCCCCCACACACACACATATTATAACACCCCTTCCCCCATTAGCTGCACCTCCGATTGGATATAATCGTTTTAACCGATTGAATCTTGGATCTTTCGCCCACGCAAATCAACATTCATTAAACAGAAATGTATGGTTTATTGTATTATTGTTAGTTGTTTTGGTAGAAGATGTACGTTCTTGAACTCGCCGTACATTTAGAACATTGCTGTACCAGGCGTGTATTGACAAGCATTGACAACAAATATACTTTGACTCACTTCTGTTGCTCTCTTCACCATGGTCAGAATTAGCTGGTGGCTCCTTCCCCAAGGACTGAACAAGCAAAAATTACCTGAGGAAATCTGGTGCCATCTTCTGGACAAGTTATATATATATATTTATATGTATATATATATATATATATATATATATATATATATATATATATATATATATATATATATATATATATATATTGTTATATATATACATATATAGTTATATATATATATATATATATATATATATATATATATATATATATATATATATAATTTGAAAAAAACTACGTTTTCTAAAGAGTTAAAGAGGCTGAGTTACAAGGTCGAACCTTAAAACGTACAGGGATTAGGAGGCGCAGTTGGGGGCTGCCGCCCCCCAAACCCCCCGCTTTCGCAGCCTTTAAATAAAAAAAATTCTTTAAACTGAAAGTAAGGAGCGACTTTAAATCTTAAAACGAACAGAAATTATTCCGTATATGAAAGGGGCTGTGCCCTCCTCAACGCCTCGCTCTTTACGCTAAAGTTTGACTTTCTCACAACTCTTTTTTTAAACAATAAAAACTTTAGCGTAAAGAGCGAGGCGTTGAGGAGGGCACAGCCCCTTTCATATACGGAATAATTTCTGTTCGTTTTAAGATTTAATGTCGCTCCTTACTTTCAGTTTAAAGAAATTTTTTTTTTATTTAAAGGCTGCGAAAGCGGGGGTTTGGGGGGCGGCAGCCCCCCAACTGTGCCTCCTAATCCCTGTACGTTTTAAGGTTCGACCTTGTAACTCAGCCTCTTTAACTCTTTAGAAAACGTAGTTTTTTTCAAATAATTTCTGCACGTTTTTGTACAGTTTATTACTTATTATTGCTTGACTAACTGTTAGCTGATCGTGTCAGGAGTTAAAGTTGGGGGCTGCCGCCCCCCAAACCCCCCGCTCTTGAACATTCTTGTGTTAAGGCTTTTAATTCCTGAATACTCAAATCACGTCGTACAGGGTGCCTCCTAATCCATGTACGTTTTAAGGTTCGAACTTGTGACTCAGCCTCTTTAACAGCCCCCCAACTGTGCCTCCTAATCCCTGTACGTTTTAAGGGTCGACCTTGTAACTCACCCTCTTTAACTCTTTAGAAAACGTAATTTTTTTCAAATAATTTAAAAAAGAAACTGAGTTTCTTTTTTAAAGTTTAAATTCAGTATAAAAAAATTTGCTCTGACGGTGAATCGAACCCGGGTTTTCCGCCTGACAGTCTGGAGTATCAACCGCTGGACTAAAGAGACACAATTGTAGTTGTTTTTTAGTTAATGGGATCTATTTTCGACGCAAGCAAATTCCCACAAAACTTGATATTTGGTTTTTGGAAAACAGGGAAGGAGTGATCAGATTGAGCTGAAATTTCGAGGATAAGCTCCCAGGCCCCAGGAAAGCTTATCCTCTAAATTTCAGCCCGATCAGACAACGTTAAAGGGGGGTTGTGGTGGGAAAAATTAACATGGGCTATTATGGGAAAACGAGGTTTTTCGTACGTGGAAATTCGGGGGATAATTTTTTCGGTCTGAAAATATCAAAAGGCCCTAACAGGTCGAATTCTGCTTCGAATGAGTCCTCATTCACCCGGATCAGTTGCCAACTGTGGCCTTTAGGCGTGGATAAGAAAAAAAAAGAAATGATGAATTTTAAGTTGCTATATTTGGTTTTTTGAAAACAGGGAAGGAGTGATCGGATTGAGCTGAAATTTCGAGGATAAGCTCCCGGGCCCTAGGAAAGCTTAACCTCTAAATTTCAGCCCAATCGGACAACGTTAAAGGAGGGCTGTGGTGGGAGGGTCGAAACTTCCGGCCCAGTTTACCCCATGAAGATAAAGTCGGAGGAGGATGAAATTTTGCAAGTTTCTTAGTTTGAGCTTGGGCTACAAAATGCGATTACCGCCGTCTCTCTGCGACCTCTAGGACCTGAAATCGCTTAACATTGTGGTGGGTCGCCTCTTTATAGAGGCACAAGTGTGCCTCCTTGACATATATATATATATATACATATATATATATATATATATATATATATATATATATATATATATATATATATATATATATATATATATATAATATATATATATATAATATATATATATATATATATATATATATATATATATATATATATATATATATATATATATATATATATATATATATATATATATATATATATATATATATATATATATATCGGCCGATTACTGATATATTTTCCGATATCCGATAATGACACAGACCCTCATATCGGCCCGATAATATCGATCGGCCTGCCGATACATCGTTCGGACCCTAATGAAAACACTATTTCATATTTTTAGGTCTAAAATATAAGAGCTGTCAAATCTGGAATCTGAAAAGCAAAGCAATGTCAAGCGTTTAATATGAAAAATAAAGTTTTCATGAGAAAAATGTTGAAATGGCTAGAACTCGTTTTAGGTTGACAAATTGTACTTTTCGGCCATCCATCTAGGGCTAAACGAAAAGCAGGACACCCCAGAATGGGATAATTCATAATGAAAGATTTAAAGGGAATTAGAACTTTAATGGAAGGGGTAAAAAGTGAAGCTTTGAATAGGATGGGATGGAGGAGGAGCGTGTGCAGCTTTTATGGTCTTAGGCGGCTTGGTGCTTCAGTGCGTTGTTAGTAGGAGTAGCAGTAGTTGCAGTAATCTAAAAATGAAGGGTTGTCGACACCGAAACTTTTATTTATTAGCAATTATTTTGGGGACAGTATTGAATAGAGGCAAAAAAAAGTGGAGTGCTTTACATTGTTGAATAAAACTTAGTTTAGAGTCCAAGATTTTTGGCTCATAGCGACAGTTTTGTTGATCACTTCTTATATGGTTTAAGCTAACACTTAGTTGTCAAATCTGTAATCTGAACAAAAGCTTAAACGTGGAAGTTTTCAACACTATAGCCTGAAAAATTAAAAGTTATCAAAACTACCATGAAAATTAAAAGTTGGCAACGTTGTAATCTGGTTTATTTGCAGATTTATTTAATGACAGCATGAATGCTTGCAACACATTAAAGACTGGAGAGCTTTTTTGTTGGCTGATTAATTTAATAATTTATAACTATCCAATCAAAAGGCTCCGTGGTGTTCGGTTTACAATCATAGTTGTGTTGGTAAAGACATTCTTCTGTACGGCTAAAGGAAAAATGTGAAATAAGATCTCGTTGTTATCTGGAAAAATGTATAAAGAAGAATGCTGAGAAACAAATCAGCAATTGAAAGTCAGGAAGTAATAAAAAATGGATACAAATTGAAATAAATTTGTAAACAAATTGTAAATTAATTTGTAATAATTGGAAGCCTGTTTTTTGGCAGCAATGAGCGGCTGTAAGGCAAGAACGTTGTAAAGCTTTTTGATTTGTGAACTATATTAAAAACATTTTAGCCGCCAGAAGGCTTTGTGGTCTATAGTAAGGACAAATATTTTGTTTGTGAAAAACTTTTGTTTGTACAATTGAAACAGAGTGTATGTTTATTTTCAGGTTGAAACAGACAAACATGGAAAATATATTGTAACGTTCGACCCACTTGATGGGAGCTCAAATATTGACTGCCTGGTCTCAATTGGCTCCATATTTGCCATCTTCAAGTAATCTTTCACTTATTTTTATTCCAATACACCTATAAGTCCAGGCATTTCTGGCACTATTATTTTGGATTTATTTATAGTTTTTTATTGCTATTATTGTTTTTTACTGTTTTTATTGGGTTTATTATTACTTGTTATTAATGCTTTTATTGTTTTCTATTTTTAAATTGGATTTATTGTAATTTTTGAACTTTAATACTAGCCCTAGGGTCAATAAAGCTGCAGCGTTTTTATATAATAATATCAGAGGGGGAGAGGGAGGGGAGGGAAAAAATTGCATTACTCGGCCTTTATTTTGCTTCTTTTTTTGGGAAGTCCCTTGGACTGATTTTGAGGGTAGCATTACTCCCATGTCCTCTCATTTATCTATCCTATCTTCAGATACTTCAAATTGAGCTCTTAAGTCATATACCAATTAAGCTCAATTTTTATGTTTTCGAAATTTTACTATAAGTGTTTTGTTACCTCTTCGGTTTCAGTTTTGGTACTTGTTAATTAAACGAAACACACTCAAGAATTATGCTTAGGTTAGATCTCAGAAAACCGGTTTCATAGCCACAAAGACAAGTGATGGGGTACTTATGCATTAGATGGTCACTTCTATATACTGCTAAAGAAGTCAAGTTTGGTTAATGCTAATGAAATAAAATAATATAGGATGAATATATAATAGTTTATAAACAAACTTGGGCTATATATTTGCACATTAGGGAGGTGGGGGGTAAAGCATAGCATATATTAAATACGTAACCTAACCTAACCTAGGTACTCCCCCCCCTAAACCCCAAAAAACAACAGTTTAAATATCGTAAACGCAATGAAAACCACGCTTTGCATTGCATTTCTCTATAGTTGTCTCTTGCAGTTAACCCGTCTGGCGGCTTTTTCGTGACTGGTTTCCATGCACAATATATAAAAGTGACCATCTAATGCGTAAGTACCGTGATGGGTTATAGAATGTGTTGGACTTGTATAATTTGGGCTATATATTTCCAAATTAGGGGGTAGGGTTTTGGATAGGTTAGGGGCGCTGTCCAAACACTTTACCCCCCTCCCCTAATGTGCAAATATATAGCCTAAATTATATTATTATATGAACTAAAGGTTATATTTCATTAGGATTAACCCAACTTCACTTCTTGTGTGTGTTTCGTTTAATTAACAAGTGCCTAAGTTTTGTTTTCCTAGAGCCTTTTTGCTTTAAATATCAAAAGTAAATAATCCTCAGATAAGACAGACTTCTTGCAAGCGACTTTCTGTGTGTCCCAGGATTACGGAGACGAACTTGTTTATAGTATCCCACAGTAACTTACTAGGTCTCAGATCAGTCTGGTCTGTACCTTTGTTTGGACTGTCAAGCCGACTAAGCAGGTGCGCATGATTTCTTTCAGGGGGAGGGGCTCAATAACGAAAAAGAAATTGGTGGGTAATCAACAATATAAAAGCTATATTTGATCATTCAACTAATAAGTGCCAAAAAACAAGAAAAATTAGGATTTATTGGAAAGAGACGTGGCGCTGAGACCTCCCATTCCCTGTATACCTCCTTAAAACTGACTATTAACCATGATATAATGAATAGTGAGGCTACCATACAGATGCACACAATCCAAAAGACAGACCGGAGGTCCTGAGTTGGTGCTACCAATTGTGGAGGGTTTGTCGCTCTTTACCTACTGAGCCATGCTCCATATACTTGCTTAAATACCCCAGACTCAGAGAACAAAGAAGAACCGTGGGTCAAGGTGAACCTCTGAAGTATGTCTATCACCATTGGTGTCGCGTAAAATCTCCCGAATTGCCGGAAAATCGAGTACTCCCTCGTCGACGTCAGAAGCAAGCTCCCCAAATTAGTCATCATTCTACATGTGGATTTTAGCGTTTAATATGAATTATGGCTATGCAATAAAGAGACTGATAAGGAGGGTTTTGAATCGTATGATCTGTCCTATGGACTTGAGCAGTATGTTGATTTTGATACCTACACAATCCCCGATAGATCAGTCTAGTCTTGATCTATCCCTGGCCGATCATCCTGACTCTTTATAGCTGAATGTTCATGCTCTTGCTAGCAAACTTCTGACTGTTGTAGAACAAGGTTAATCTTTGCATTCTGCTACTGATCAAGCACGAGTGACGGATCAAGTATTGCTGTCCAGAATCGGAAAGTCTTCCTCAAGAAAGGCCCTATCAAGACTATGGAGGCATATGAACGGGTCATGTCGATTTTATCAGAAATGATATACCATCTAAAAGAGGACACAACTGCTACAACACTAACAACTCACTGGAGCATAAAGCCACCTGAGCCCAATACAGCTCCGCAAGCTCCTCCTCCATCCCAATCATATCAAAACCGTCCTCCTTACACCCTCCCAGGAAGCTCCCATTTGCCTTAAATCTTTCCTTACGACATCTTTCCACTCCAACCAGGGACAAACTGCTTTTCGTTTGGCCCTGGACGGTTGGCTGAAAAGGACGATCTTTGGCCATCTGCCATCCATCCGCAGGACATCTTGTCTCGTTTTACCCCTAGAAAGCAGGATTGAACCACACTTTCGTACTGCCTTCTGTTTGAGATACGGTCATTCAGTTGGGTAAAAGATCATTTCTCTGGAAAACATCTAGCAAATCTTTCTCCGTTTTTCGGAGCGCCCATGCATGAAAGCCATACTTGACCACTATCATCATTGTAGCTTCCAATATTCTAATCTTGGTTCTCAGACGTATCTTCCTATTCTTCCAAACTCTTTTCAACTGTGAAAAACGCCCTGGGCCCTGGCTATTCTACTTTTGACATCTTCATTGCATTCACTGTCTTTACTAACAATACTACGTAGGCAAGTAAAGCTGTCCACTTGGTGGATATTTTCGCTACCCAACGTCACCTTTTCATCTTCACTTATTCCTAGTCTTAGCGACTTATTCTTCTTAGCATTAATTTTCAAACCTATTCTTGCACCCTAAGAGACGACAGATACCAAGCAAATGTGAACTCCGGTTCAATGCCAACTGTAAGAAAGGTCATAGAGTAAAGCAGAAATGACACAATTGCTGGTTTTGGTGTACGAGCAAAGAGGATTATAGTTGGATGCGTGAAAGTGTGTTGTGATGCTGTTTCTGTAATACGCCAATCATAGCAACAATATAAGGGATCTTTTGCCACCAAATTCGAAAATACTTCCGCAAAAAGCTGGTGGAGAGTTGTTGAGGAAGCGATGCTGTTGTCAAAAGAGCTACATTCCCGTCATTCAATCTGATGAGATTATAATCCAAGATTCTCGAGCAGAGAATCTTTTTCTAAGGTCTTCGTCGAATTGTCAAGTATATATGACCATCTTTAGGGAATCCCTGACTTCCCTCATCGCATGGATACTGTTCTCAACCACGTCAACTACTCTGCTCTGAAAGTTCCTGGGTTTTACAGTTCCACGACGTGAGTAAATCAATCTGATTCAGATAGCATCCCAAAAATTGTCCTCAACTGCTGTATTGCCGAACTATTTAGCGTTTTGTCATCATTCTTTCGGCTCTGGCTTTGCTCCAAAGGCTACCCAAGGGTGTGAAAGTCTGCGAACCTCATTTCTATAGATTTTACTCATATTGCCTCACGCTGTTAAAAAAAAACCTCATTCAAATGAAATCCTTTCAACATATCTTGAGTCAAATAACCTTATTATCGATAAGCATTATGGATTCCGTTGGAAACACTCAGTACTCGTCTGCACTGTCAGTGACTCAGATTCGCAATGTCCCCTACAGTCAATCGATTAATTTACTTCCAGTGAATATCTAGTATAGACTGGGGTTCGTTAGGGTTGCTTCCTGGAACCCGCACTTTTCAGGAGAATATTAACAACACAGGTTTCTAATTTCATTAGCCCTTTACACCATAGGGCTAACCTGTACACCATAGGGCTCCCGCAAAGAGAATACATGCCCACTGTGTGCATCTTTGGAGCTGCTTCCTGTAACAAATGTTCAGCCTCAGGGTCATATATGAGCTGTCTTAATCTACCTAACCCGGGTACAATTTTCTTTAAACAGCGTCTCTGGCTGGTATTTGATTTACTATTGACTAAATAAAGACAAAGATTTAGCATTGCAGACGTATCACTCTTTACTCAGTGAAAACTATTGCGTAGACTCACTTTCATAAGGTTGAATGACGCTCGGTAATGATGTTTGTCCGGTTATCTTAGATAGCGAGAAAAAGTTTTGAACCCAATGAAACGCGTTTGAAAGTAAGAGTTAGAGTAAAAATTTAGGTAGGATCTTGATAGTGATTTCAGTATTTGAGACGACAATGATGAGCCAAAGTAAGTTCTAGGACCACGCTGATTAGGTAACAAGCAGGGAATTTCTTTATAAGCTACAATCGTGATGGGGCTAAATGGCAATGGCTACTTTGCTCACGCTCCCAAACTAGAAATCCTTAGATAAAATTAATTTAAATTTATAGGGCAATTCCTGCTCTAGCTTTGTGTTATTAAAAGATCAGAGTAATAGTACTTGAAGAAGAAATAAAGCTTTTAGTTTTTATAGAACTTAGGCAAGAGTGAATAAAGTCAAAGATCTTCTTAGAGGGAGCTAAGACAATTTGGAATTTCACAATTTATAATTTAATTTTTGATAAAAATCAAAAATTTAACAAATCAAATCTTGTTCTGCAATAAATATAAAAAGTTTTGCTTCAACAGAGACCATGCTTAGTTACTTTGTACTGCTTGTGTGCGTTCATATCACGTTTTTCTTTTTACAAAGAACCTCTTTCTTTTGCAATAAAGACGTTGAGCTATACTCTATAATATATGACTATTTTTGGCTTTCTTTACATCTTGTCTTTCTGACAAAATGATTACCGAAAACGTCGAATTGCCCAACATGATCTAAATCTGTAAGTCAGTGTATTATTTGGTATAATTTTGGTATTTAGTATAGTAAAATTTTCTGCATTTCTATTAGAACCAGTGTTTTATACCCTAAGTGCAGTATTGTGGCATCATGTATGTGTACCTACTTCACGTAGGACTCTATTTACTTATAGGTTACACTCTAAAGGTCCTTCAAGTGCAAGGAGTCAGTGCTCACGAGCACCGCGAGGAAATTTTCTCATGGGGCAAGTTCTACCAGGAGTCTTGTTTTTACCAGAAATTAAATGAGATGATACATTGCTAAATGGCAGTTCTCATTTGATACATTACTGAAATGTCTTCTTATGTCCCTGGGACGCCAAGTGTCATTGCTACCCCCTCCCCCCAGCTGGCGTCCATGTCCCTACTGAAAATTTTTGGGAATGCACGAAATGTTGGTCAGTAGTGCTGAATATGTATTTGGGCGGCTTATTTCAAACCTTAAAACATAAAATAAGGAGTTTCCGCGTATTTAAAGAGTGCTCCTCTCCCGCCTCCCATCCCCCTATAAGTAATATTAACTGTGTTATTCCTGAACGTTTAAATTTGACTCTTTTAGTTGTTAGACGGTTTTAAAATAAAATTATATATATATATATATATATATATATATATATATATACATATACATATATATAATATATATATATATATATATATATATATATATATATATATATATATATATATATATATATATATATATATATATATATATATATATATATATATAATATATATATATATATATATATATATATATATATAATATATATATATATATATATATATATATATATATATATATATATATATATATATATATATTTCTTGCAACAGAAAACAATCATCAGGACGTCCAACAGTGGAGGATGCTCTTCAACCTGGTAGTAAAGTAGTTGCAGCTGGATATGCCCTTTACGGCAGCGCTACCATGATGGTTCTCTCAACTGGCAATGGTGTTAATGGATTTCTATTAGACCCCGTAAGTATTTATCTGCTGTAATTCAACGTCTTCATTAAGTTCTTAACGAAAGATGATTTCTATGTCCGAGAATACAGTGATCCAGGATCGTCTTTCGGGGGAGGGGCTATGGGTGAGGTATATCTCGCTTTTTACGACTGAATATGTGTTGTTTTTTTTGTCTTCACATTTTTTTTTGAAGAGGCTGGAGGAGTCGAACCTCAAATTGTGGCCTTGTTAATATTGCAGGTGATAAACTTGGCCAGAATCAAGATTAAACCTTTGAGAGAATTCAAAATATAGTGAAATCTTCCATTTAAAAGACTGATGTATGGTAGATTTACTTCTACACTTGCTTTCTCCACCCTTTTTTACTTAAACTGATGTTTTGATTTAGACTTTCAAACCGATCTGCCCGTTTAGAGGATTCCTCTCCCCCCTCCTTTTTACTACTTACTACTTATACTTGTAGTGGGACGAAGTTTTTCTGCCTCATCTGGTATCCGTACGAAGCTTCTTAATGAGGGTCTCTCATGACGGCCAGTCTTGTGCCAATTCTTCGGCGAACTTTAGCCATTGCTTGTCTCCTTTTTAGCTGAATATACGGAAACCGCCAGCAGGCTCCATATCTTGCGTAACGAGCGACCAGTAATTTTGAATTGTTCTCCTTTTTCTTCTACGCAATGTTGATAAGGGTTCAACGAAAAGTATCTGTTCAATACGGCTTTCGTTGGGGCGACGCAAAACGTGTCCAAGTCAGCAGGACCGGCGGAGCTTGATGACACTTGAGATTTTGTTGATGTTGAAACAATGTTGACGGATATAGTCGTTCGAAGTCTGATCTGACGTTCGGAAGCTCAAATTGAACGTAGGCATCGGTGGTCAAATATATCTAGAGCACGTCCGTTTTACGGGCCACGATTCAAAATCATAGAGTAGGACTGCCCTCACTCTCTTCTTATTTATGTTTATTTTCGTCCGCAAGCTTAATTCTCAACGTACCCAGGGATGTTTGCGAAGCTGGGCGGAAAGTGCATTAGCTCTAGATATTCTTTTGTTCACATCTTGATCACGTCCTCCCGTTCCAATCCACCTCGGATCCCCGATGAACGAAACTGTCAACCTTTTTAAGTGGGAGACCGTTAAGAGTTAGTTGGTAATCTGTAGTGACGTAGGGGGTAATGTAATGAAGAGGGGGTAATTTACCCTCTTCCTTAGAGGGCTTTCTGAAATTTTTTGGCCTAGGCAGAAATGCATCTTTGAAATCTGGATATTCAGACCGAAACGTTGTGCCCTTTCACAGTGATGCCAAATTTCCATTTATGGTTTTAAGATAAGGAAGATGAAGTTTATTTTTGCCCCCTTACAGCATACAAATAAGAAGCGGAGTAAAGAAAAAAAAATATAAAGAAAAATCAACTTCTAAACAAGGAAAATAGATAATGCAAAATTAATTTAAACAGCACTGGTAAATATTGTTAAATGGCATAAAATGAAGCAAACGGTTTAAACTTCTCTTAAACGTATCGCATTCTATTGAATCCACTACATCAAAAGGGTCAGGTACGCAATACCTTTGCAAAAAAAAACTATTCCTGTAATCCAGCGGGGATCTTACTTAATAAAAACTTCAGATAACGACAAAACCCTGATTGAACCTTTAACTGCTCAGTTTTAGACAGCGAATCCCATTTGTCTTATGTAATGCTTTTGGACTTTTTAGTGACTTTTAGTTTAATTTTACTTTTTTTTTCATAATCCATGACAATTTCATTTCTCATCCTTGTATTGATTAGCTTTATTTAACAGTAAGTTCAGCACTTTAGCAGATAGGTTGACAGGCGTTAAAATTTGAAGGTTGTGCCTCTTTGTGATGTGTATATGAGCATGTGATCTGTGATTCTGTGATCTGTGAGCAGTAGATATGATTCTTCGAAAAGAACTACAGCTTAATCTTTGCTTAAAAAATAATGACTTTTAAGCTTTTAGATCAGGTATGATTTTAAAACTTTTGTTTTAAAACTTTCTGTTTGGTTTTAAACGTTTAATTGGTTTTGTAGTATTTTGTATGCACTTTTATCTTTCACAATATTGAATAATTGCATGCGAAAATTCTGATGAATGAGACGCGAACCCAAAACGAATTGTACAGGCCTACTAGAGAGATGCCTTGCATATGAGCTATCTTCCTTTGAGAGAATCATGTTCTGTCAACCAGTTTAATGACCCGCTGGCAGAACACTCACGATAAATTTCTTTTTTAATATAATACAAAGATTTGTAACAGTAATATGGTTTGTCTTGGTAGCTTTTTAAACTGTTGTATATTTTTTTCTTCCTCTCTTGTTTTACTCTTTGTTCTGTTTTTCAATATATATTTCCTTTGAGAAGTACAGGTCTTTCTGTGTTTCCCTCGGACTTGTTCCCGGGATTTGGGGTTCGTCAGAACTACTTTTTAGGAGGGGGTTTACAATTGAAATGATTTTTAAGCATTGAATAAATCGCGTATTCTTATGAAATTCTTGACATATCTAAGGGGAGGAGGCTTAAGCCACCCCCTTTTTTTCTCTTTGGCAAAAACAACCCTGCTCTGTATAAATAAAGTCATTCGGACCCACTCAGTGTGTATCAAGAAATGGCGGCTTGGATGCCATGGACATGTATTCAGAAATGACGAACTATTGGTCCCTAGAATAGTACTACTCTTCGAATTCATAACCCTTGATTGAACAGGTATGAATTAATAAAGTTGGCATAAAACATTTGAGGAGTCTTGGCTGTGGCCGAAGTAGAGACTCGAATGTAGTGCGAATGAATATTATTTACCAGAGCTGGAGTTAGTTTTTTTTTTCAGGCGAGGGGGGGGGAGCAATGTAGAGTTTGCTGCCCCTGCTGCACCATCAATGCTGTAAATATTACAATTTCTGCCCATAAATATTGCAGTTTTAGCTTGTTTTGCCGCCGCCGGAACGTGCCACCCGGGACGCTTGCCCCCCCTCCACACCCTATATCTAGTCCTGTTTTTAAAAGTGTATCGGCCTCGGGAGGCTGACATCTATGGCCAGTTTGCATCATTAATGTTTCCTATAATTTCAGTTATTATGAATAAGCTATTAAAATAGTTTGTAATATTCGATTGATTGCTTTTCTCTTTTTGAGCTAATTTACTAGATTATTAATGGTTTTTTTTTATCTATTTAATGGATGCTTAAGTGTATTGTGGAATAATTTTATCCTTGACAATTATTGTTGCATGACAGTCAATATATAGGCAAGAAGTGCATTGTTAGATAGATTGCTTTGGGTTTCACACTTCAAATGCTTATCAATTGACCTCTGAAAATGGCATGAACTCTAAAAAAGGAAAAAGGAAATAAGATACATACCTATAGGATGAATATTAATGCCAATTTGTTTTGTTGGATCAAAGAAAGCTTATGTTTTCAGAAATACCCTTATAGAAACTAGGTGAAAATCAAGTGTTGGTTTAATTAAATTAAATTAAAACTGGTTAAATTAAAACTAATCAAATGAATTCAAAACTTGCATGCTATATAATATCAATAAATTCTTAGGGTATTGCCTGCAATCATACAAAACAAATGCCTAAAACGAGCAGTCGGAAAGCAGATTTTTGTAAAAGTTTATGCTTGTCTCTTTTATGTTTATGTATAAGTTTGTACATAAACTTTTATGTATAATTTTATGTTTGTCTTGTTATAAGAGGCCCAGCATTTTTGAGACATGTTCTGCTGAGTATTTTACTTATTAAACATTTAAAATTGTCATTTGTAATGATCAAACTAAAGAACTTTTTGTTTGAGGGTTAAAATAAGAAGAGAAATTGTACATATAAATATTTATGTAAATATATCTAGCAATATACATAAACATATCTATCTGAGAAGTTTGGCATATGACACTAAGTTGTGTAAGTTTGTCGTTGAGTTAGAGATATTTCTTTTCTAAATTAAAAAAAAAATCAAAGGGAGCACAGGTTCGGAAACCATGTTTTATCTGGAATGTTGTAAAATTTTGCAGTTTTTGCACAATTCCTTTCTTCCTGGAAGAGTAGCAAAGGGGTCTGAAGCTCCATGCCTGTATTCCTACTTGGTTGCCAGTCTTTCTACCACCATACAAAAATTATTGTGTAAATTTTTGTGGACAAAGGCTTGATAGTCTTTATTGCTGAATTTCGAAAAAGAAAGTTGAAATCCGAAAAAGAAATCTCTTGACTTAAAAAAAATTTAAATCTATCTGTGAATTTGACCAGTGGATGAAGGCATTCTAGAAGAATCTGTATTATTGATTGTTGGGAAAGAACGTTTAAAGCCTTTTTTGGGTTAGACGATTTTTCGTTTAGAACAACTCTTTTTGGTATGTTTATTATTTTAGGGAGCAAAAGAGAAAAGGGTTAATGTGTTTCATGAGATACGCGGCACCTTCAATGCCTTTTTTCACTCCCAGTGATTGGAAAGGTTTTTTTATACCTTGTAAGCGTTTCGTAGAGATAGACCCCCTCGACCAATTTTAGATGGGCCCCTTACCTACTGTGAAGTTATTATTTTGTATTCTTAGGTTTTGCTATTCATAAATACAGTAATGTCTACCCTACCAATGCAGTCATCGGGGTCTATTTTTTTTCTCTATATTTTGTATGCAACCGACCTGTGCGCACTCTTGTGGCATTTGTCTGCATTTTTTAGGTAAAGATTAGATGGAGTTAACTCTGAACCTATCTTCGATGAGCACCCCCCCCCCCCAATACTAGTATGCTTTCATATATAAATTAGCTTTTATTAATATTAGGATTATTGGGCCAAATTGAGCAAAAATACAATTGGGCCAATGGGCCAATGAGTCTCGATTCAGCTTTTTGAGTCCACCCAAAACAGTAATAATAATACAAATGATAATCACATAGACTAGACTTTGTAGTACACTGTAAAGCATAATCCTATATAATACGACAATAATCCATAATAAAGCATAAATAAAGATGAATCTTTTATCTGTATTCTATGAAGAAGATAAAGAGAAGATTTCTTGTTCTGTTTAAATCAGATGAAATCTCATATATAAAACTAGTAGTACTAACTACTCTTTCAAAAATGTATGTTATATGGTATTTTAGGCTATTGGTGAATTTGTTTTGACTAACTCACCTGAAGGTTAGTTGGGTGAAGGTTGGCAAAATGTTGGTTGTCTAATATCATAAAAATTGTATTTCAGGCTATTGGTGAATTTATTTTGACTGACTCGTCTATGAAGGTAAAACCAAGAGGCAAAATCTACAGCATCAATGAGGGCTATCAGGGCAAATGGGATCAATCGACTCTTGAATACGTCAATTCAAAAAAAGAGGTAATCATTTGTTTTATTTTCTTTAAACAACTGCCTTCGAAACAAATATTTCCATAGATCGTACTTGTCCGACAACCTAGGACCAAACAATCTAGGACCGACAATCAAGGACAATCTAGGACCAAATGAAAAAGCAGGTTGTTCCCGAATATGATGGGAGGATATTGTAAGGAGAGATTTAAGGGATACGGGAACTTCTTGTATTGGTGTAAAGTGAGACTGAAATAGACTAGGAGAGCGGACGAGCAAGAGTAGCTGTGTTGTTCTCAAGCGGTTTGCTGCTTCAGTTTGTTTTAGTAGTAGTAGGCAAAATTGCTTTTCTTCAGGGCAAAATTGTCTTGTAGAAATTGTAAATTTTTGTGTTTTTTTTTTTAAGGAACACTGAGGCTGTAAAAAAAAGAAAATTCTCAATTAGGATCTTTCCGTAATTGCCTTCGCATTTTTCTATCGTAAACTCGATTTAAAGAGGGTAAAGTATTCGATTTTTTTTTTCAGCATCCAAATATTTATGGATTTCGTATACGAGACAAAGAATTTTCGAGAGGGACTAAGTCATGCTGATTATATTATCGATTTGACAATCCAATAGCCTTTCCCACAAATTTTGATTTTTTTGTCGTTTTCAAGAAGAACTATTAATGGTTGTAAATTGAGCTAAAATATTCTTGAAAAACTGAATTAGAACCATAAATAGTTTTGATTTAAGAAGGTCCAAGAGAACCATAAATGGT
This sequence comes from Artemia sinica, assembly GCA_027921565.1. Lineage (NCBI taxonomy): Eukaryota > Metazoa > Arthropoda > Branchiopoda > Anostraca > Artemiidae > Artemia > Artemia sinica. Next base: position 10,593,031 of record CM051274.1, read on the forward strand.
TGCGAGCTAAGATCTTCTTGGCATACTCCAATTGATATTGAATTTTAATTGAATTTAATTTTATCGAACAAAATTGGTTTCTTAAAAAAAGTAAAGAACACTTGTATACAGAAGAATTGTGTTGGTTTTTTTTTCAAAAAACTCAGTGCTAAACTGTTGCTCCGAAAATATTTTTTCAAAAGACTTTCCCCGCAGATTCTGCCCGCCCCACGCTGTTCTTCCGCTTTCACTTATTTCGTCCCCCATTCGTTGCTTTAGCTCAATGTTTGGAAAAGCATTTGTCCCTTGCAAAACTCAAAAGATGAATATCCCATATCGATTCTTCCCTCTGCTACTTCCCTTATCTCTTTTTAGGTTAACTGACAGAGACTGATGAAAAATCAGCGCAAAATGATTCTAAAAACATGTGGTACCAAGCAGCTTCAGAAAGTGTATCTATTTTTGAGATACAGTTGTTTATGCAATCAACAAGTTGTTAATGTTTGAGTATTTCTGGACAAAACGTGTCTTTCTTATTAATGTTCAGAGTTAAGCGGGGTAGCACTGACAAAAATGTGATACTGCCTTAAAAACTTCATAATTTTGAAACACCGAGATTAAAACTTTGGAACAAACTTCTTAATTTTGAACAAACTGAGAGAAAATAGTTTTGAAAAACTGAAAGAAAATCTTTTTTTTTTAATATGACGGGTCTAGAAGTTGTATGTCGATGTCCTTCGTATTTTAAACCATTGTTATATCCTTGGTGTCCTTGGTTATCCTATCTATTTGGTGTCCTATCTATCCTATCTATTTGGTTATCCTATCTATTGGTGTCCTGGTTATCCTATCCTATCTATTTTTTTTTTCATTTTCTCGTTTGTTTTAAATTTTTCGTAGGTTGAGTAGAAAAAATGTAAATTTGGTCGATCAGGGCTTGTGACAGGTCGTTTAAAAAGAAACCTTTTTTAAACAAGTTTTTGAGACATTGTCATTTTTGAAAATATTAAAAAATTCTTGTATAGCAACGATTGTCTGAAATAATACGCTACACTTTGTTTAAAAGGTTAAAAATTTTACAAAAATAGCATATGATTTTTGTAAAAAAAATTTTTACACATATTGAAAAATACTTCTCTTTGGGTATGATTCCAAATATTAAATATTTAACTTGCCCTTCTTGCATAAAATTAACCTAAGTCTTTTTTTTAAATTAAACCCACCTCCTCTCCTCTCAGTGATGACAAATTTTAAATTCAAAATACATCTAATTTTAACTTTAGACGTGACCTACTCTTTTTTTTTATTAAATAGCAGCTGAAATAGACACACTTCAAGTCACCATATACTACCAAAAACAGTCTCTTTGGCAATTTCCCTTCTTGAAGATATTTTCTAGCGCAAATTGTCGTAAATTCGAAAAGGTGAACAGGGACCTTCTTAAAACTGGTATAAGCTCAGAATTTGCCAGTCTCCTTAGTTGAAATTGGAGAGACCTACATTTGTCCTATTTTATGTACACTTGTCATCTTTTGACAAAAAAGAGAAAACCTAACTTTTATATTACCTCCATAAAAAAATTTGTACCGTACTGTTATTTGCTTAAAAAGTTTAAATGAAAACTTTTGAAGATAAATCGGGGGTATGTACCTCCGATTTGTCAGTAAGGCAACTGAGAATCCCTATACCCAACAAATAATTTATGTCAATAATGTTCTAAGGGAGGCCCCTTGGAAAAAGAGAAGTCCCTCGACTGGGACAATGTTTACTGAAACTCAGAGGCATAAAAATAGCTTCAGTCCCTCCTTTCGAAATTTTTCGAAATTTATTTAAAAAAAATACCTCACACCTTCTTAATTTTGATTAAGATCCTTAATTTTGATACCAAACTTTTGGTGTTTTGAAAATCTAATATGGACCTTGGTGTAGTTCTGACCCGTAACTGAGCAACATTTTATTTGCTTATCTGTTGTTTTTTTTTTGTATATCATGTGTTAGTTTTGTTTTATTATGAAGGTAAGCTTGTCGCTTGTGATGTAGTTTAATTCAATAAGATGTTATCTTATCTCCTGTCTCTAAGTCAAATTTATGTGTCGAAACTTTGCTGAAAAATAAATCTTCTTTCACTACCTAAAACGAATAAATAATAAAAATTTGGGAAGAAAATATTTGATGTGACGAAAGTTCATTATCATGTAGCGTTGACTTAGTAAAGAAAGAAGTATAATTCTAGCTTGCGCCACGAATTTAGGAATAACAAATGTTTTGTCCCTGGGATTTATCATGGGTCTAATCATTTCTGAACTAAAAAATTTCTTTCGGTTGTTCCAAAACTATGAGGTTTTAAGGGCAGCGCCACATTTCAAGTATTTTAAGTATTTAAAATATTCAAACATTTATTAAGTAGGGTACTTAAAAATTTTAGTATTTACAATAGAATTATCACTGATAAAACAAAAACCCTGCAGTGAAAGAAAAATCGCAGTGGAATTTAGACACGGATTTTTGAATACCATCGTTAATAAAATGTAAGTAAGAAGTGACTGTTATAATTTTAAATGAATTTCGTAAAAAGGAGTTTTGATAACAATAAATCCATCGAAAGTCAAAACAATCGACTTTTTATAGTGATTCTAAGACGACAAGGTTCATTAAGTCGAAAGCTTGAGTTTTTCTTGACCACTGTTTTTCTTGTTTTTGACCACAAGTTTTTCTTGACCACTTTGTTTGGAAGCTATATTGCGGTAACATCGTAGGAGGCTCATTTGGTGGGTGGTAGAAAGTCTTAGTTCCCTTTTTAAGGGTCAAGAACATTTGGAAGGTTACTAGCCCCCCTGTCATGCCCTTTCCCTTACGTCTCAAGGCATCGAATCCGTAGTTTCAGAATGGTCCAAAGGTCCAACAAATATTTGTCCGGAATGACACTACCCACGTAACCCCAGAAGGGAGGATTATAAGTTATGCAGATCTCCAATTCTTTACAAATATGTCTTGTCGTGGGAAAAAAGGCGGACATGTTTGGTCTTGGCTGTCCAATTAATCTCAAACCTTTAAGGGTCGTTCCGTAGATCAAAAGTTCTCAACGTTTTTTGGGAGAGGGGCATGTTTTTGGAGGGCCCAAAAACCAGTTAACCACATTCTACCTTATTAGCTTGAAACATACCGCTGTAACTCCCCTTGGACAATAGGACCCTAATGTACGAACACAATGAGTTTGGGGCACATTCCCTCCCTAAAAAGGGGGTTCTGGAAGGGCAAAAATTGTATGTTTTGATCGTCTTGGAACGTTTATCTATGAGTCCTTTGATCGGAGGAACCCGAATGCAAAAGGAAAAATAGAAAAAAAAGTTGGCCTTTTTGCAAGTGGGGCCCAAAAAAGGGAAACTTAAAGGCCTGCTTAAGCAAAGCGCGTCGCAAAAGAAAAAATTGCAAGAGTTGATTCCTCTGAGAACAGTGCTCGAAATCATGTCTAAAATTTGTTTCTTCCCCGGAACGACTTGAGACATCTGTAAGCTCATGTTTGAAGAGAACCTTATACTCTTGGGCCAATAAAATCCTAATGCAAACGAACAAACAAAAAAAAAAAACTATTTTTCATTAATGCACCCGAAAAGGGCCAAAGAACTTTTCTGAACGGCTTCAAAATTACAGCCATGAGTTCCTAAGCCAACAAAACTCTAATGCACCAAGGAATTTTTAGTGTATGGGGGTGTGCCCAGAAAACGGGACCCAAAGCAGGGCCAAATGACTTCAATGGACTTGTAACTTATATCCTTGAGTCCTTGGGCCGAGGAGACCCCAGTTCAGACAAAAAATAAGGAAAAGATTTGTTTTCTTAGAGTAAGCCCATTACTATGGCTGTATAAATGAAAACTAACACGAGCCGAAATTAAGTAAAAACAATTTTTCAAAGAAAAGTTGTGAGCCAAGCAAAACCAAAAACAAGTTGTAATGATGGCATAGGCCTATAATAAGCCCAATGTATAGCTTCAGAAATTAATATGAATGACAGTGTTGATTCTGGCCTCTCTTGCGCCCGGGGCAAAATGTGGATTAGCACCCCCCCCCCTTCTCCGTTTCTCCCACACAATTTTCAGGCAAAATTTTAACAATATTTTCGTATATTAGCGAAATTGTTTTCGATTATTAATTAATCAATAATTCGTGTTTTAATTATTTTTTAGTATAATATTTAAATTATTTAATTATTATCGATTATTTTAATTTAAATATTATTTCATAGTTTTTATTTTTGATTTTTTTGATTAATTAATGATTTATTTTCATTTATTAACTGTGCCCTGTACTTTATTTTAATAAAAATAAAAGTTCAAAATTACAAAATGATTATAACAGTTAGATTATCGATTTGAAATCCTACGCCCCTCTATCCCTCCCCTAAAATCACCTCTGATGGATGAATAAATGGAACCTATAATGAACAGAAACCAAAATAAATATCCTAAAGCCAAACTTAAACTGAATATAATTACTACACAAAAAGGAGGGCTACTGTGCCCTTAAATCCTTTAAAAGGCTGAGTAAAATATATTTCTATATAATCAGAAAATATATTAAAGCTGCAAATAATTAATGCTCAAAATTTATCTTGCTATTTTTGCTGATTTCTTGGCAGGCAATTCTAATTTTCTAAGGTCAAGTTGATTAGATAAGATGTTTTTTTGGAAGTTGTACTGTATTTGTTTGTTAAGCAAGTTGAAATCTCGTCAAATTCTATGTCATCTGTTGTTATTAACTTGTTACTGATGTTTTTCTGCTTTTTTTCACTTAGTGATACCACTGTTTTTCACTTAGCAACATACGTGGTCAAAAATTCACTTGCGTTTGATCACACCCAGAAACTTGATGTGAGACAAATATGCCAAAAATGAGAATTTGAATTGTCACTTCCCATCTTGTAAAGAAGTTTTATATTGATGACCAAGGATGTATCTACGGCAGGGTAGGGGTCATTTTTAACCCCATCTCTTCAAATTCAACACTTGAGGGTGCTAACTTTTATATAATTCTTAAAAAGACTTAAATAGTGAACCGCGTTCCCCTCCCCCGTTCTTTATTATTCCAAATTTTGTCAGACACATGATGGGGCATAAGTCTCCAAATCCTGTTGATAAATACATATTTTTTTTCTAACTATGTATGTCTGTACATGCAGTACTACCAGGGGTATTCTCAAGGGGAGGAGGCTCGTGCCCCCTGATATTCTAATTTTCTTTAATCTCCTGGCCCTTCTGGTTCAAACTATCCAATAACCTTTTTTTTTTCTTTTAGCCTCCGCCCCCGAAAAAAAAATCCTATTTACCTGCCTGAGTATTGCGTATCTAGTTTCTAAATACGTACTAGGTTTTAAAGTGGAGATTGTCATAGGGTTACCATTCAACTACAAATACCACCATGAAATGATTGCCTTTCTAGGATACTACTTTTTAAGAGAATGACGTTTTTGAACAAATATCCCCCTCCCCCCCCCGTGATCTTTCAACTATTGTTCATGCTAAGGACTTTCAATATATACATATATATATATATATATATATATATATATATATATATATATATATATATATTATATATATATATATATATATATATATATATATATATATATATATATATATATATATATATATATATATATATATATATATATATATATATATATATATATATATATCAATCTTTTCAGTGTTTACAATGATTGATTTTGATCAATTTTTTTTTAAGGGCTCAAAGCCATATGGTTTGCGCTACGTTGGCTCCATGGTTGCTGATGTTCATCGAACTTTGAAATATGGTGGAATCTTTATGTACCCCGCAACAACTGATGCTCCTAGTGGAAAGGTATGTAAAATAACACAAAAGAGATCAAAGTCTGCTCTTGTTTACATCTTATAAACACCCTTTTTTTACTTTTTTTTTATTGTTGAAACACTTCACTTTTTCACTTTATTCCTTAAAATCTTAATTGATTTTTGATTTCTTAAAATCAGAAAAGTGAAAACATTTAAAAGAATTTTTTCAGTAAAGTACAAATTATATTCTGGCTTTTAGAAAGCTTGGGGTTTACAACCCTACTCATATTAATTTCTGCTCGTTCTGAGTTTGACTCTTATTTATTTTACTTTCTGCTCGTTTTGAGTTTGACTCCTATTTATTTTAATTTATGTTTGTTTTGCATTTCATTTATTTATTGATTTACTGATTTGTGGTAGTTGTATTCTTGGTAGATTATTTGATTCTATTTGTGCCCATTTTGGTTTAATGGAGTTCTTTACTTTTTTTAAAAAAACTTATTTTGTTGAAAAAGGTTTTTTTTAATTAATAACACAAAAGAGATCAATTCCCTGTATATTTGCGATAGAAAAAAAATTGCTCTTGTTTACATCCTTGAATCACTTTTATTTACTTTTTTTATTGTTAACACTTAGTCTTGAAACACTTCACTTTTGTTTACGTATTCTAGCGACTTTGTTCCTGAAGTACTTACGCCTTTTTAAACTTCATTGGTTGTCTTGTGTGGAATTTCAAACTATTACACACAACGAAAACTTTCCTAGTCCCCAAATTTGATTTAAGCACCCCCTCTTGTTTCTCAGAACAAGGTTTTCCTGAACGATGAGTAACAAAATAAGACTACTTTTTCATGATTTTTTTTTTTATATTCTCCCCTTTATTTTATGATAATAATAATAATATAATGCGAAAACAGGCTTGCGCCTCTTTCTACAAAAATTGAAATAATCAAATGGTTTTTCACTATAATGATTGTCAATCTTGTTCTTAAATGCATTGACTGAATCTGAGTTGCCAGAGTCTGACGGTAGTGCGTTCCACTCGGAGACAATGAGATTGCTGAATGCCCATCTACCAACATCTCTTCTGAAACGTTCTTCGGTTAGTTTAAACTCGTGACCTCTCAGGTTATTATTCTTGAATGTTATTATCTCATCTGGAGGGATGTTGTCGTGGTATCTGTTGCATATTTTATATACTTCAATAAGATCTCTTCTCAAAAATCAGTATGAGAGACTTGGGAGCGATAATATTTTTCAAACGGTCTTGGTATGATAAGTCTCTAAGCGATGGAAGAAATTTAGTAGCCCTACTTTGGATTTTTTTCTATTGCATTGCTGTCTTGTTGAAAAATGGTCTGGTTGTTGTATGATCGTATTCGATCATTGGTCTCACTTAACGATTTGAAGAATGAAGAAAACAGTGTTGAGTCAGTAAGAGAGAAATTTCTTCGAATAATTCTCAAGACTTGTGATGGCTTAGAGATGATTGACTCGTAGTGCTTGGTGAAAGTCATGTCACTGTCTTCTGTCACTCCCAAGTCTCGCTCTTCTTCTTGTATAGGTTTCTTTTGTCCTTCAAAGCAGTAGTGCTGAGAAACGTGATGAGCAAGGAAGTGGTTTAGTGTTTTTTCCATTTTCTTTTCTTTTTTTAGAAAAGAATATTACGTTGCACCCATAATTCTAAAAATAAGACTAACTTGAAGGACGGCCTTCTTCATCCTCCCTGCTTTCGCAATCAGGCTTACTGTCACACTTTGCTTCAATCAGTAGGCTCCAGTTCTACATTGTATCTCGTCTCCTCTGACACATATCCCTTTATTGCTGTGCAATATCAACATTGAAAGCCATGAAACATCAAGAAATATAAAGCTACATACACTTTTAAGAAACAAATACATGCAGTGCAGAGGCATGAACTGCAGTCACATTTGCTTCTAGCCTTAGGCTTTAGCTTGTACCTCAGTGATCAAAACTACTGCCCCATACTCCACACTCACACCCCACACTCCGGAGAGGCGTCAAACTTTGAGTTATACAAAGATTCGTAGCTCTATATTCTTTATTTACTCCTTCCATTGGTGTAACATGTATGTGTCCCTGATATAATTGATAACGTTTTAGTAACACCCTACTTTGGATGTGAATTTTGGGACCATCCAGTTTGGCTTCTTTAAAAAAAGTCACAATCCTCTTTGGCTTCTAAAAAATCACAATCCTCTTTGGCTTCTAAAAAATCACAATCCTTGTAGTGACTTCAGTTTCTTGACTGGTTTACTGCTCAATTTGAGAAAAGGTTATAGTAAACGCGAAATGTGATTAATTTGACTGCTTTGCGGTTTTGAAGGCGATTCTACTAAGCACTGGACACTAAACACTGTTCAGTATGCTTCTAAATTTCAGAAAAAATTGTTGTGAATGCAAAGGATTTGTTAATGTTTTTTTTGGAGGAAAGGGTAGTCCTTTTGTTAAGGTGGCCACACTAAATACTCCATCACGAGAAAAAAAAAATCTGGAGAAAAGCAATATCTTGGGTGGTTTTCATACCTTTCCCCATGCAGGGTGTGATGTGTTACTGAACAATGCAATAAAAAATAAAAACTGTGACAATGATAAGTTGTATATTCAATTGAACTTATTTTTTAACCAGTATTTAAAAATGACAGAAAATATGTTTTGCATATATGCTGTGGGCAAGGGCGTATCCAGGATTTGCATTGGGGGAGGGGGGTTAATTTTTTTCTTTAGGGGGGGGGGGTGTACAAAAGAAATTTAAAAAAATCATCAATATTTGTTTATAAGCATTTTTGTTATGTTTTACTAGTCGGACAAACATTTGTTTTTTTTTGGGGGGGGGGGGGCTGAAACCCAGTAAAACAAACATGTAAGTTTCATAAAGATCAGAGTTAACAGTTCAAAATTATTTATAGAAGCTTTTCCTTAATATCAAAGCTTTCGTAGAAATTATTTCTAATCTGGTTTTCCTATCACAGTGAAGGCTATATATGTCTTTAGCAGCTTTCTCAATGCGTTCGTAATTTTCTATGTTTAGAGGTTAAAACATGTTACGTTACGTTAAGTAGAATCTAACACACTTCAACAATTCTGTTGACATTAGATAACCGTAAAATACGTAGAAGTATCGTAATAATAATCTAAATTTATCACAATCGTCATAAGTAAGCTATTTAAAAATAAGAGTTTGGAATTTAAGAATTAATACAAAAAAAAATTCAATAATTAAGAAATAATACAATAATATAAAAATAAACAATACAATAAATCAATAAAAAAATTACAGTTTTGAATTTGCAGGGGCGTCGTTTGGGGGTGGCAAGGGAGGCAATAATGTGGAGAAAAAAATATTATACATCTCTTGCCCTTTGACTATCCAGATATGGACCCCTCTTGCCCCCCCCCCAATAAAAATGCTGGAGATTCGCCCCTGGGAATTTGGAATGTATGAACAAATAAAATAATCATAATCTTCGTCTAAATTCATCACAATCATCATAAGCAATTTATTCAAGATAATAAAAGTTTTAAGGTTAAAAGTCAATACAAAAATAATACAATAAATAAGAGTTTGGAATTTTGAACGTAAGAATCAATACAATCATCCTAATCATTGTCTAAATTCATCACAATCACCATATGCAAGCTCTTCAAAAAATAAGAGTTGGGAGTTTAAGAAGTAATACTATAAATAAGAAACAATACCAAAATAAACAACACAATAAATCTAAAAAAAAATAAGAGTTTGGAATTCGGAACGTTAGAATCAATACAGTCATCATGCATCGTCTAAATCATCACAATCATCATAAGCAAGCTATTCAAATTAAAAGTTTGGAATGGAAATGAAGATCCAAGTTCTGATTAATGCTTTCTAGGAAAAGTTTATTAATATATTTTCAATGTTTTATTAATTGCTCATCTTAAAATTTTACTTTTCTTGCTGTTATGTTGACTTGTCCATTACGTAACATAAACTTCCATATCGGAAAATCCTATATAGGGCTCAAGTCTACTTAGCATCGCCCACATAATGCACAAAATTGGCACTGTATGGTAGCAGAAACCAATGTAGTCTTAATCGTGCTAGTATGAAAGGTTCCACTGTGTAGTGTGAATGTACCATAAGGGTTAAATCAATGCGCATTTATGTTCTCTATCACTTTTCAATAACTAATCTTTTTTTCATTTCAAGATAAATCTATATTCCAATGTCTGACCTTACCCTAAACTATTTGTATGGGAACCTTTAAAAATGTATTTATTTTTTTTTTCAGTTGCGTCTTCTTTATGAATGCATTCCAATGGCTTACATTATGACTCAAGCTGGCGGGGCTGCCACAACTGGCAAAGAAGACGTCTTAGATGTTGTTCCCACAAAGATTCATCAGCGTGTTCCCATTGTTCTTGGTTCAACAGAAGATGTTGAAGACTACTTGAAAATTGTTAAAAAGCACACTGATAAAGGAGAAATGTGAATGTATTTTGCAACGGTGCCACCTTGCCTTTTGCCACAATAGAGATAGAAAAATGAATAGAGGCCAGGTTCTAGCTTCTTATGCCATCACAAAATAGCATAAAATTCATAACAGTGTGGCTCCAGGTTGACGGTGCTATTTAGCCACGGAAATTCCGTGGCGTCAAGTCAGAAAAGTTTAGAGGGGTGGGAGGTAAAATGTATATTTGAAATCTGGGGGATTAATATTTTATTCTTAAAATTATTCGAGTGAAAATGCCCATAAAACAATTTTTCAATGAATGCCCTCAAAAAATAGTATTTTCGGAATTTAGGGGGCGCATACCCTCCCTACGCTCCCACCTGACCTATTAAGGCACTGCATGGAATTTTGCTGAATCTGGCCTCTATTCTGTTATCTAGCTCTGTGGTTTTCACATGTCCCGTTTTTCATTTGATTACAGTAGTACTTTTTTCCTGGTGTTTACAAGATCAAGAAGATTTGCTTTTTCTGAAAAATACTCAGTTTATTGTTCTCCAAATTATGATTTTCATCACACATAGGTGTATAGAGGTCTCACCTTTGGAACAGAGGGTGGGGGGGGGGGGGGTTGCTAAGTGGAAAGGGTGGTTCGCGTAATTTTGCCGACGGGGGGATCTTTTTTTTAACCAGTGTAAGGAAGAGACAATTGTTTTGAAAGGATGCTACTGAATTCCATAACCTAACTTGGTATGGTTTGTATGTGTTTGTAACATCTAGCCAATCGCGCGGTTATTGAGTAGCAGATGTCAGTGTTCCTCTGGCCGCAGTTTTAAAATTACATTAAGTTGGTTTCCAATCGCCAAACAGGGTTTATTTTATTTTACGGCTTGGAGATTGAGTTCAAACTTCCAGGATTTTTTTTGTTGGGGGGGGGGGACTAATCAATTTGTGGGAAGGGGGAATTTTTTTCAAGTCCTCGGTTTATGCCTGTCGTCCCACATGCTCTTTCGTTAGAATCATTAGTATGTAATATATTAATATGTAATTCAAATTAATAATATAATTGTTAATTGCACCTGTAGTTTAAAATTATTTTAAAGGTTCGGCTTTTTTTTCTGTTGAACATAATGTTTCTCTATGTCATCTCATTTCTTCGTAAACGTCAGGAAATGTTTATGCATTAGTTGTTAAAAATGAGCGATTTTCTAGAAATCAAAATTGCTAGTGATTTATTCTTGGTGTTTACGAAACAGATCGAGTTTAATATTATCCTTGTTCTTCAGTTAAAGTTGTTCCCAGGATTTTTGCGAGGGGTATTGAAGTCCCCCCAAACAGTAAGAGCCTTTGTCCTTTGCCTTAATATTATGGTATCCTATGAGTAATAGGTCTTCAAAATTATGATATTACTCGATTCATTATAAGACTGTTTTTCTTATTTTTGGTTCTAAGACCCCCTTCCCCAGCCTGCCTTATTTTTGCCTATATATTAATGTTATAAAATAAACTTTTTTGTAACTTAGAGCCAAGAATGATTCAGGGGAGACAAAAAGACCTTTTTCCGAATGTATAAATATTTCTTAATTTTTCTCTATTTTTATGTAAACACTAGTGAATATGTGTGTGATATTAGTTGTTATAGATGGTTGAATATTGCAGAAAATCAAAATTGTGGGACCAGTTTTGATTTAGTGGTTGCGGTTAACTTGTTATTTTGCATTTTATGTTTAAAAAACATTTTGAAAGTGCAAGTTTTTATTTCTTCAATAAAAAACAGAACGTCAAATTCTGAATCGTAATTTAGGACAGGAGGATTAAGAATTGTTTGATTTTTTTTTTTTAATATAGTTCACGTCGAGAATGAAGACAATCGTTTGGTGTTTCATATTGGCGAATAACTCGCTCATTGTACTGTAAGAGAAGTTTGATATTAGAAATGAGATCTTCAAACATTCTAGGGGAATGGCACCCCTAGAATGTCATTGCAGCCTCATTGCAGAAAAAAAACGCTTTAAATTTAACTACAGGCTGAAATTTAGGGTAACTTAGCCAAAATTTAGGCTGAAATTCATTTGCATTTAAAAAGCAACTTTCATTATAGTATATTAAGGATATCAATGTACCAATATAAAAGATTGCATGTTTTCATGTCAATGACGTCATCACATCTAAAGAGCAATTTAGATCATAGCATTGCAATGACGTATGCTAACATAAAGGCTGAAAGAGAAAGTAAGATGTCTTTGACTAAAGACTAAAGCTTAAATTGCCTTACAAATCATTAAAGAAAATTACATAAAAGAAATAATAAGCAGTGGTTAAAAATAAATGGTTAATAGTTAATTTGTTAAAGAAAAAAATTTAATGACACGGAACCTTCATCAACTTTCCTTGCGACACGCGGGGATAGAACCTGAAAACCCTTATACAAGAGCCACAGAATCATCCACGGCGCTGTCACAAGGTATCTATTATTTTGAATTTTCTAACCAATTGTTCATATACTTTTGATAAAAGAAATGCAATTGCTGATGGTCACTTCTTACTTGACGGCAAATTTGAGGAATTATCATCGTTTCTACAGCTGAATTGTAAGTTTTCATATTTTTTTTTTCTTTTGCTGTTTTTAGATAAGATTTTCTTAATGTTTAATACTCAATTGTTGAACGCCTGATAGATTAAAGAACATACAATCTTCTTTCTGAAAATATTTTACCCCCCCCCCCCAAAAAAAAAAAAAACCTTCTATTGAGACAAAATTTAGCTATAGACTAAGCTATGTACAAGGTTGGGGAATTAAAGATTGAAACGGAACTTGCCCCAAAAATATGATTCATAAAAAAATTGTAAATTATTGCCTATAGGGGGGGGGGATAGGGGGCTATCATTTTAAATGATAATACCACATTTCTTTTTATTGAAAGCAGGGATGCCAAAAAGATATTTACTTTTTTTCATTTAAAGCGGAGACGGAAGAAAATGATATCAAATTCCCTGGGAAACCATTGAAATACTTCGATAGACCCAGGGCCCCCCATTGGGACTTGTTCATTGTTATGGGTATTTTGCGATTTCTCATAGGCTACTGGCCTAATTTGGCTTTGTGTGTGCTCCCTTTTAATTAGATTCTTTGGATCTTATTGAATGCCATGGCGAATCTATGACTCAGTTTTCTAATAATTTGAGGTATATCTGAATAATTTCGACATTTTTGTTGTTGTCTTTGTACCCCTTTACTCATACCCTCAATTTCTTTTTCAAGGAACACTAAGCTGTTTTACGTTATTTCGCGTGTTTGTTTGAACCATATAGTGACCTAGTTGATTATTAAGTAAATTATTTTTTTAATGTAAAGCTGAGACGGTATCCTATCAAGGTGGTATCCAGAGGGGGGGGGAGGAAGGTATTACATTTAAATGATAATATCTCGACATTTTTTTTATTGAAAGCAGGGATGCCAAAAAGTTTTTTTTTTAATTTAAAGCAGAGACGGCATCCTATCAAGGTGGTATCCAGAGGGGGGAGGGTAGGGAGCTATCATATTTAAATGATAATACCTCGAATCTTTTATTTATTTATTTTTTGAAAGCAGGGATGCCAATAAGTTAATTATTATTTTTTTAATTTAAAGCAGAGACGGTATCCTATCAAGATGGTATCCAGAGGGGGGGGGTATAGGGAGTTATTATATTTAAGTGATAGTACCTTGATTTTTTTTTTATATTGAAAGCAGGAATGCCAAAAAGTTATTTTTCTTTAGTTTAAAGTAGAGACGGTATTCTATCAAGGTGGTATCCAGAGGAGGGGGGGGGTTAGGGAGGTATTGTATTTAAATGATAATATCTCAAATTTATTTATTTTTAAAGCAGGCATGCCAAAAAGTTAATTATTTTTTTTAATTTAAAGAAGAGACTGTATCCTATCAAGGTGGTATCCAGAGGGGGGAGGTAGGGAATTATTATATTTAAATGATAATATCTTGAATTTTTTTTTTTATTGAAAGCAGGGATGCCAAAAAGTTAATTATTTTTTTTAATTTAAAGCAGAGACGGATCTTATAGAATATTATATGGCAGCTTTAAAAAAAAATACAAAAGGGAGTGTGAAGGGAGGTGAGACACTTTTACAAGAATATGACAGTTTGGTTGCTACCCGTAGCTACTAGGTGAAGTATCCTATGTAAGCGTACTGTCAATGAGTAGAGAAAGTTAGCCAAAGCCAACAACTCTAGTGAATTTATGTTTATTCTATTTTGTCTCATTTATAAAACCTCTGTCTTCCATTCTAGCAGCAAACTACCCTAAAATTTCTTACTCTGGGAGCAAAGTATGTAAATTAAAGTATAGATTAATCATGCCTTTATTGAGAAATATGATCAGCAGTTAGGGTATTTCTCTGCTCTGTGCTTATTCTAGATAGCTCCTTAGGGAGAAATTGGCTGTGCCTGTTTATTATCTATTTTGCAGCTCCAGACTATTCAAATCATGTCGTTCTTCAAGACCTATGGTGATACTCTGTGCGAAGAGCTAGCCGTGGACACCAAACAACGATTGAAGCAGTCAAGTGCAGTGTGGAAGTTTTTTGGTACCCTATCAAAAGGATCATTAGCACTTGACACAGAACATAAGTACTGCAAGCTCTGTTTTGCAACACTGGACAGAAAAAAAAACTCCGCAGTGTGTTTTCTTCAATGAAGAAATACTCGTCGTCTAGCACTACAAACCTGAGGATTCATTTGACTACATATCATGCTGGGAATGATGAGGTCAAGTCAATTCTTGTAAGGGTCCAGTCAGAGCAGTCAGTTGCAAGCTTTTTCTCCACTTCAGCAGCTGGAAGAGGAAATATGTCTCTTAGCCACAAGAATAAACATTGCTTTTACAGAAACGTAGCCCTTTTGTGTGCCAGAGACTGTCTGCCATTTTCGTTCATCGAAGGACCAGGTTTTGGGGACTTTGCAGTCAAGTATGACATGGTCGCTGACAGAAAAGACCTTCCTAATTCTCGAAATGTTGCCAAAGGTGGTAGCGATGACGTGTACATTTCATTGCATTGTGTTGTCCTTGAGGATATAAAAAACAACATGGGGAGGCATGGTAATCTAGCGTTTGACATTGGACAGATCAGAACCGAAAGTTGTCATATCAAGGACATAGACTACTGTTTTTGACACCTGAGTTTGAGATGAAAGTCAACACTCTTTCAACTAGATGTTTTGGAACTGACAGGCATACAGCTGAAAACATCAGGGAAGAATACAGGCAGGTAATAAAGGCATTCAGTCTCTCCAGCAAGACCATTGAGGTGTTCCGAGGCAAAGGATCAAATGTGAAGAAAGCTTACCAACTTGAAAAGGTTTCTTCCAGGGACTGTTCAGGCCATGGCTTACACAACCTGTTGATGGTTGACGACTTTCCAAATGTACAGGAGATTGATTATTTGATCGCAAGATGCCGTCAGATTACAAGTGCACTGAGATATAGAGGACCAGAACTGGCAAGGGAGTATGAACTCGAGAAAGAAAGACTAGAAGAACAAAACTCTCTGAATGAAATGATAGATGTGGCCACTAAAGTCGACGAGTATCTCAGGTTGGATTTTGAGCTACCAATCCTAGAAAGCACAGACGATATGTGGCTTGTAGCAACAATGGCCCCGTCACTACGAAAGGATATGCCCACCCGCTGGAGTGCTACTAAACCTCTCCTGGACAGTGTTATTGCCGATAAAGTTGGAATATGCAGAATTCTGAAAAGAATGGATAAAAGACAGTTGGTCCTAGATGACTCCGAATGGAGTTGCTAGGTGAACTTGCCACATTTCTAAGCGTTTTCAGAGAGGCCGTAGAGGTTATGGAAGGGGAACTGTACCCTACACTTGGAGTAGCTCTGTTTTGTAGAGCAGAAATTGAAGAACGTCTTGTGGGCAAAGTGTCAGATTCAGCAGCGATCAAGATCCTTAAACAAAACCTCAAAGAGAAGCTAAAGTTCAGGTTTCCTATTGACGATTACATGATCGGTGCTGCATTACTTGACTGTGAAAAATTTCAATTGACAGCTATTACTCAGTACCTGGAAAAAGAAGGTTACACAGATGGGAACCCAAGAGAAATTTTGGTAAAGCTTATCCAGCTTCGTGTCAATAAAGAAGATTATTTAGTTTTCATGCAACAGAGAGCAAACAGCAATGAAGACTCTGAACTGGAGACCTCCAGTTTCTGTATAACTCCGACAGAAGAGCAACCACATGCTGATATGGACATGGAAGCTGCTGAGACGACTACAACTGATTCAAAGGTTAGTTTTGCCAATATTGAAGTTCTTTTTCCCCGCTCCTAAAGTATTAGTGTAAAATAACCATCAGTTTAGATTTACCAACCGCTTTTGTTTTGATTGCTTTCGAAACAAGGCACAGCAATCGAAGGGATCCCATGCGGTTCTGAAGAATTTTCTTTTAAGGGAATTTTTTTTATGATTCATTACTGGGAACGTAAGCCGAGGAATATAAAATTGGATTTTACATTCTGATTCATGCTTCAACCTTGAACCAAAGAATCTGCATATTGAGTTTCATAAAAAAAAAATACTTGTTCCTTCTCACATTATTCTGGCCAAATTCTGGGTCATCGGTGTATCCGGTATCAAAATGAACGTTATATTCGGGCTCAGCAAACTCGAAAATAATATAAACAACCCTTAGCCAGTGAAAATTGCTTGATTGCCACCTTCCGAAATTCCGGCCCCCCTCCTCCCCTCTTGGTTTTTGAGCAATATGGCCCATATACGAACTTGGCCTTAGTACTTACCCAAGGAATCTATATACCAAGTTTCATGAAAATATATTTTGTCGTTCTAGAGTTAGCGTGTCCACAATCGGACATCACGACTTCACAGGTATTTACATGTTTTCGCATGGGATCGATTGAAAACTGATCTTTTCCTTTTTCCTGAAAATTGCGCATAAAATGCGGCATCCTCGCCACATGTCTCGTGCGATTTCTCGCGATATTACTTGTACATAAAATGTCGCAAGAATACTAGTCTGAACTCAATGTCGTGAAAGCTACAGAGCTCATTCCACAGTTTCTGAAGAACAGCTGAATTCGGACACGCTCTTGCTGATGCTGCTTAGGCTCCTAAGTTTTATTTTTCAAGTGATGATTTTCTTTGACATTTTTCTAGGCCGAAGAAACCTTGCCAAAGAAAAGAAGGATGAAGGAGAGGGCAAAGAGGCTGTCGAAAAAAGGAGGGTTTCGAGGAGAGGTGGATAATATCAGGAATGAAGTGAAACATTATTTTTCCCTTTTAAAAACATGGGAAGAAATGAAAGACGACAGTGAGGGCAACGTTCTTCAATTCTGGAAACAAAATTGTAATAAAATTCCATACGTTGCCGCACTTGCCAGGAAGATTTTGTCCATTCTTGCGACTAGTGCGATAGCAGAAAGACTATTTTCGGTGGCGGGCCTGGTATTGGTGCAGAAGAGAAGTAGCCTCTGTTCACACAGAGTGGATAAGTTGATTTTTATTCATGAAAATTATAGCCACATCCCGCAGTTCGAATAGACTTCCGAAGTTTGCCTGAAGGAATTTTTTTCGACCAGTTCACCCTAGATTTTTGTCTCTCCCTAGTATTTTGAAAAATACGTTTTTTTACACATAGCCTACTAATATTTGGACTCTCATTAGTATAGCAGCTTATCCGTCACGCGTTGCCACGATATTAAAAGAAAGGAAATTCAATGAGAATTCCCCTAAGGAAAATTTATAAATGTTCACTGTCTTAGATGAAAGTTTTTACCGTCATAATGTTTTCATTTCAGTTTAATTATAATTGACAAACATATTCGAATCATACAAGATTACGTTGAATTGCTATGCATGCTCTTCGAAAAGCTGTTCAATTTTCTGATATCGTCCATCATATAAATTCATTTAAGTTCGACCAAGCTAATTGGTTGAAACTGACGCATTGATTGTAAATTAACTTCCATTTTCCATCCAGTACTGAGGTGGGTCATCCACATTTCGTCACTTCGTCCTTTCGTCATTTCGTCCACATTGGGAACTGATGCTTCATTATTTTTTAAGGTGAAGTTTTAAGTTATCGTATTCAAAATGATTGTGGAAAAAATTGGTTGGACAGGTTGATGTGATTTTGTGTTTTACATATATTTATGCTTGCAATTGTATGTTCTTTTGTGTATTGTAAATGTTGTTTTATGTTTTATGTATGGTATATTTCGACAGTTGAATAATGTTTTGAAATATGAATCAACACATATAAAATTAAGAAGGAAGAAGCCAAGCAAAAATACTCCGTACAAAATCTTTCTCCAACCCCAATGATAATTTAAAAATTAACAAGATTTTCGTGAGTTATACTAGATAAGTAGAAATGCCCCTATTGACACGATCAGTACAAAATTCGGTTATCAAAAGAATATATCTCGTGTCAGTACACCTAATATGGGCATAGAGTCCCTAGGGAGAATGATTGCGTAATCGGTCAATGACCTCTTTTTCCAAGGTCGATTTATTTGATGTTTCTATGTGTAATAACCTAACCGGGACGAAGGTTGCACATGCGCATTGAATTCTAACGGGAACAATGTTATTGATCTAGGACTCGAGGGGGAAGTGAATTTCCGAGAACTTGATTTACATAATCGCTAGGGGAAATTATTGATTTACGAAGGGGGAATTAAGAAACATTAAGGCTTCTTTAATCTTAGGTCTGTGGGATAAACGTTCATTAGGTCAGAGAGAAAAATTAATATACTATTTTTAAATAGGGCTTCACGAAGGGGGAATTAAGAAACATTAAGGCTTCTTTAATCTTAGGTCTGAGGGATAAACGTTCTTTAGGTCAGAGAGAAAAATTAATATTCTATTTTTAAATAGGGCTTCATTGATCTATAGTGTCATGAATTATAAATGACATCACTTGTTATCTTGGAATTATGTGGGAGTCTAAAGAGATAGAAATTCTATTTTTAAATACGGCTTCACGGAGCTTTAAGTCGGAGAGATAAATTGATATTCTAACGAAACCATAATAGTTTAGCTAGGAAAATTTATGAGATGAAGAGATTAACGTAGGAAAGGGTTTCCTAGAAATTTGAAATGTGAAAGCACTGAGATGCCAAACAAAAGGAACACGATGAAATTACTTTTAGGGATTATTTGGGCGAAACGGTTTTAGACAGCTTATAGAATTATTTCGGCGAAACCGTTAGAGACGTTGATTTAAAAGATGATTTAAAAGATGATTTTTGAGTGTGGTCGTTATAATACACAAGTTCCATTGAACAGTGTTGTGAGGTCCCCTACCACAACCCCAAAGAGCCCCGATCGCCCTACCCCGATCCAAAGGGTTCCAATCCCCATACCCCAATCCAGAAGGAACCCCCCGGTCCCCAAAGGTTCCCAGGGCTCCCACCGGCCCCCCAGACCCTCAAAGGCCCACCCCGGGCCCCCCAAAGGCCCATCGAGCTCCCAAAGGACCAACGGGGTCCCAAAGGCCCTCCACCGGTCCCCAAATGTCCCCCAGGCCCCCAACTGCCCCCCCGGACCCCCAAAGGCCCTCCCTGTGCCCCAAAGACCCTCCCCCGGCCCCCCAAAGGTCCACCGGGCTCCCAAAGGACCAATCGATCCTCAAGTGCCCCCCAGACCCCCAAAGGCCCTCCCTGTGCCCCAAAGGCCCTCCCCCGGTCCCCAAAGATCCCCCGGGCCAGAGAAGCGCCGCCGGGATGCGCCGTGGGCCAGGAAAGCGCCGCAGGATGTGCCGCAGGGATGCGCCGCGGGTCAGGAAAGCGCCACAGGGGATGCGCTGCAGGGAGGTTAGGTTAGGTACCTATGATTTGGGATGGGTGGATTGCTACTTTTGACTTTTCTGAGCTGGATTTCTTAGCCTATCATAGGTTTTTGTTGTCTGAAACCTATAGTTTGGGATGACTAGTTTGCTATTTTTGACTTTTCTGAGCTAGGTTTCTTAGCCGTTCATAGGTGAGTGTTGTCTGAAACCTATGATTTGGGATATGTAATTTGCTATTTCCGACTTTTCATAACCGGATTTCTTAGTCTTTCGTAGGTGTGTGGTGTCTGAAACCTATGATTTGGGATGTGTGGGTTGCTATTTTTGACTTTTCTGAGTTGGATTTCTTAGTCTTTCATATGTGTGTGGTGTCTGAAACCTATGATTTGGATGTGTAGTTTGCTATTTTCGACTTTTCTGAGCTAGATTTCTTAGCCTTTCATAGGTATGTGTTGTCAGGAAATTATGATTTGGGATGTATAGTTTGCTATTTCAGGCTTTTCTGAGCTAAGGTTTTCTAGTATTTCGTAGGTGAATGTTGTCTGAAACCAATAGTTTGGGATGAGTAGTTTGCTATTTTTGACTTTTCTGAGCTAGGTTTCTTAGTCTTTCGTTGGTGTGTGTTGACTGAAACTGATGATTTGGGATATGTAGTTTGCTATTTTTGACTTTTCTGAGCTGGATTTCTTAGTCTTTCATAGGTGTGTGTTGTCTGAAACCTATGATTTGAGATGGGTGGATTGCTACTTTTGACTTTTCTGAGCTGGATTTCTTAGCCTATCATAGGTTTTTGTTGTCTGAAACCTATAGTTTGAGATGACTAGTTTGCTATTTTTGACTTTTCTGAGCAAGGTTTCTTAGCCGTTCATAGGTGAGTGTTGTCTGAAACCTATGATTTGGGATATGTAATTTGCTATTTCCGACTTTTCATAACCGGATTTCTTAGTCTTTCGTAGGTGTGTGGTGTCTGAAACCTATGATTTGGGATGTGTGGGTTGCTATTTTTGACTTTTCTGAGCTGGATTTCTTAGCCATTCATAGGTGTGTGTTGACTGAAACCTATGATTTGGGATGGTTAATTTGCTATTTTTGACTTTTCTGAGCTAGATTTCTTAGCCTATCATATGTGTGTCCTTTCAGAAAATTATGATTTGGGAGGTGTAGTTTGCTTTTTGGACTTTTCAGAGCTAGGATTCTTAGTCACTCATAGGTGTTTGTTGTCTGAAACTTCGAGTTTGGGATGAGTAGTTGGCTATTTCAGACTTTTCTGAGCTAAGGTTTCTTAGTATTTCGTAGGTGAATGCTGTCTGAAACTTATGATTTGGGATATGTAAATTACTATTTCGGGCTTTTCTGAGTTGGATTTCTTAGTCTTTCATAGGTGTGTGGTGTCTGAAACCTATGATTTGGGATGTGTAGTTTGCTATTTTCGTCTTTTCTGAGCTGGATTTCTTAGCCTTTCATAGGTATGTGTTGTCAGAACATTATGATTTGGGATGTGTAGTTTGCTATTTCAGGCTTTTCTGAGCTAAGGTTTTCTAGTATTTCGTAGGTGAATGTTGTCTGAAACCAATAGTTTGGGATGAGTAGTTTGCTATTTTTGACTTTTCTGAGCTAGGTTTCTTAGTCTTTCGTTGGTGTGTGTTGACTGAAACCTATGATTTGGGATATGTAGTTTGCTATTTTTGACTTTTCTGGGCTGGATTTATTAGCCTTTCATAGGTGTGTGTTGACTGAAACCTATGATTGAGATGAGTGGTTTGCTATTTTTGTCTTTTCTGAGCTAGTTTTCTTAGCCGTTCATAGGTGTGTGTTGTCTGAAACTTATGATTTGGGATGTGTAGTTTGATATTTGAACTTTTCAGAGCTATGATTCTTAGTCCGTCATAGGCGTTTGTTGTCTGAAACTTCTACTTTGGGATGAG
>CM051274.1:11312514-11322514 GCA_027921565.1 Artemia sinica
ATTTCTTTCGTTGAAATGCAAGAGTTGGAATATTTCAGTAGTGTTTGGTTGTGGTTTACCTTGTCACAGTTACATTTTCTTGATTTTTCAAAGTTCATTTTGAATTTCTTTCGTTGAAATGCAAGAGTTGGAATATTTCAGTAGTGTTTGGTTGTGGTTTACCTTGTCACAGTTACATTTTCATGATTTTTCAAAGTTCATTTGGAATTTCTTTCGTTGAAATGCAAGAGTTGGAATATTTCAGTAGTGTTTGGTTGTGGTTTACCTTGTCACAGTTACATTTTCTTGATTTTTCAAAGTTCATTTTGAATTTCTTTCGTTGAAATGCAAGAGTTGGAATATTTCAGTAGTGTTTGGTTGTGGTTTACCTTGTCACAGTTACATTTTCTTGATTTTTCAAAGTTCATTTTGAATTTCTTTCGTTGAAATGCAAGAGTTGGAATATTTCAGTAGTGTTTGGTTGTGGTTTACCTTGTCACAGTTACATTTTCTTGATTTTTCAAAGTTCATTTTGAATTTCTTTCGTTGAAATGCAAGAGTTGGAATATTTCAGTAGTGTTTGGTTGTGGTTTACCTTGTCACAGTTACATTTTCATGATTTTTCAAAGTTCATTTGGAATTTCTTTCGTTGAAATGCAAGAGTTGGAATATTTCAGTAGTGTTTGGTTGTGGTTTACCTTGTCACAGTTACATTTTCTTGATTTTTCAAAGTTCATTTTGAATTTCTTTCGTTGAAATGCAAGAGTTGGAATATTTCAGTAGTGTTTGGTTGTGGTTTACCTTGTCACAGTTACATTTTCTTGATTTTTCAAAGTTCATTTTGAATTTCTTTCGTTGAAATGCAAGAGTTGGAATATTTCAGTAGTGTTTGGTTGTGGTTTACCTTGTCACAGTTACATTTTCTTGATTTTTCAAAGTTCATTTTGAATTTCTTTCGTTGAAATGCAAGAGTTGGAATATTTCAGTAGTGTTTGGTTGTGGTTTACCTTGTCACAGTTACATTTTCTTGATTTTTCAAAGTTCATTTTGAATTTCTTCGTTGAAATGCAAGAGTTGGAATATTTCAGTAGTGTTTGGTTGTGGTTTACCTTGTCACAGTTACATTTTCTTGATTTTTCAAAGTTCATTTTGAATTTCTTTCGTTGAAATGCAAGAGTTGGAATATTTCAGTAGTGTTTGGTTGTGGTTTACCTTGTCACAGTTACATTTTCTTGATTTTTCAAAGTTCATTTTGAATTTCTTTCGTTGAAATGCAAGAGTTGGAATATTTCAGTAGTGTTTGGTGTGGTTTACCTTGTCACAGTTACATTTTCTTGATTTTTCAAAGTTCATTTTGAATTTCTTTCGTTGAAATGCAAGAGTTGGAATATTTCAGTAGTGTTTGGTTGTGGTTTACCTTGTCACAGTTACATTTTCTTGATTTTTCAAAGTTCATTTTGAATTTCTTTCGTTGAAATGCAAGAGTTGGAATATTTCAGTAGTGTTTGGTTGTGGTTTACCTTGTCACAGTTACATTTTCTTGATTTTTCAAAGTTCATTTTGAATTTCTTTCGTTGAAATGCAAGAGTTGGAATATTTCAGTAGTGTTTGGTTGTGGTTTACCTTGTCACAGTTACATTTTCTTGATTTTTCAAAGTTCATTTTGAATTTCTTTCGTTGAAATGCAAGAGTTGGAATATTTCAGTAGTGTTTGGTTGTGGTTTACCTTGTCACAGTTACATTTTCTTGATTTTTCAAAGTTCATTTGAATTTCTTTCGTTGAAATGCAAGAGTTGGAATATTTCAGTAGTGTTTGGTTGTGGTTTACCTTGTCACAGTTACATTTTCTTGATTTTTCAAAGTTCATTTTGAATTTCTTTCGTTGAAATGCAAGAGTTGGAATATTTCAGTAGTGTTTGGTTGTGGTTTACCTTGTCACAGTTACATTTTCTTGATTTTTCAAAGTTCATTTTGAATTTCTTTCGTTGAAATGCAAGAGTTGGAATATTTCAGTAGTGTTTGGTTGTGGTTTACCTTGTCACAGTTACATTTTCTTGATTTTTCAAAGTTCATTTTGAATTTCTTTCGTTGAAATGCAAGAGTTGGAATATTTCAGTAGTGTTTGGTTGTGGTTTACCTTGTCACAGTTACATTTTCTTGATTTTTCAAAGTTCATTTTGAATTTCTTTCGTTGAAATGCAAGAGTTGGAATATTTCAGTAGTGTTTGTTGTGGTTTACCTTGTCACAGTTACATTTTCTTGATTTTTCAAAGTTCATTTTGAATTTCTTTCATTGAAATGCAAGAGTTGGAATATTTCAGTAGTGTTTGTTGTGGTTTACCTTGTCACAGTTACATTTTCTTGATTTTTCAAAGTTCATTTTGAATTTCTTTCGTTGAAATGCAAGAGTTGGAATATTTCAGTAGTGTTTGTTGTGGTTTACCTTGTCACAGTTACATTTTCTTGATTTTTCAAAGTTCATTTTGAATTTCTTTCGTTGAAATGCAAGAGTTGGAATATTTCAGTAGTGTTTGGTTGTGGTTTACCTTGTCACAGTTACATTTTCTTGATTTTTCAAAGTTCATTTTGAATTTCTTTCGTTGAAATGCAAGAGTTGGAATATTTCAGTAGTGTTTGGTTGTGGTTTACCTTGTCACAGTTACATTTTCTTGATTTTTCAAAGTTCATTTTGAATTTCTTTCGTTGAAATGCAAGAGTTGGAATATTTCAGTAGTGTTTGGTTGTGGTTTACCTTGTCACAGTTACATTTTCTTGATTTTTCAAAGTTCATTTTGAATTTCTTTCGTTGAAATGCAAGAGTTGGAATATTTCAGTAGTGTTTGGTTGTGGTTTACCTTGTCACAGTTACATTTTCTTGATTTTTCAAAGTTCATTTTGAATTTCTTTCGTTGAAATGCAAGAGTTGGAATATTTCAGTAGTGTTTGGTTGTGGTTTACCTTGTCACAGTTACATTTTCTTGATTTTTCAAAGTTCATTTTGAATTTCTTTCGTTGAAATGCAAGAGTTGGAATATTTCAGTAGTGTTTGGTTGTGGTTTACCTTGTCACAGTTACATTTTCTTGATTTTTCAAAGTTCATTTTGAATTTCTTTCGTTGAAATGCAAGAGTTGGAATATTTCAGTAGTGTTTGGTTGTGGTTTACCTTGTCACAGTTACATTTTCTGATTTTTCAAAGTTCATTTTGAATTTCTTTCATTGAAATGCAAGAGTTGGAATATTTCAGTAGTGTTTGGTTGTGGTTTACCTTGTCACAGTTACATTTTCTTGATTTTTCAAAGTTCATTTTGAATTTCTTTCGTTGAAATGCAAGAGTTGGAATATTTCAGTAGTGTTTGGTTGTGGTTTACCTTGTCACAGTTACATTTTCTTGATTTTTCAAAGTTCATTTTGAATTTCTTTCGTTGAAATGCAAGAGTTGGAATATTTCAGTAGTGTTTGGTTGTGGTTTACCTTGTCACAGTTACATTTTCTTGATTTTTCAAAGTTCATTTTGAATTTCTTTCGTTGAAATGCAAGAGTTGGAATATTTCAGTAGTGTTTGGTTGTGGTTTACCTTGTCACAGTTACATTTTCTTGATTTTTCAAAGTTCATTTTGAATTTCTTTCATTGAAATGCAAGAGTTGGAATATTTCAGTAGTGTTTGGTTGTGGTTTACCTTGTCACAGTTACATTTTCTTGATTTTTCAAAGTTCATTTTGAATTTCTTTCGTTGAAATGCAAGAGTTGGAATATTTCAGTAGTGTTTGGTTGTGGTTTACCTTGTCACAGTTACATTTTCTTGATTTTTCAAAGTTCATTTTGAATTTCTTTCGTTGAAATGCAAGAGTTGGAATATTTCAGTAGTGTTTGGTTGTGGTTTACCTTGTCACAGTTACATTTTCTTGATTTTTCAAAGTTCATTTTGAATTTCTTTCGTTGAAATGCAAGAGTTGGAATATTTCAGTAGTGTTTGGTTGTGGTTTACCTTGTCACAGTTACATTTTCTTGATTTTTCAAAGTTCATTTTGAATTTCTTTCGTTGAAATGCAAGAGTTGGAATATTTCAGTAGTGTTTGGTTGTGGTTTACCTTGTCACAGTTACATTTTCTTGATTTTTCAAAGTTCATTTTGAATTTCTTTCGTTGAAATGCAAGAGTTGGAATATTTCAGTAGTGTTTGGTTGTGGTTTACCTTGTCACAGTTACATTTTCTTGATTTTTCAAAGTTCATTTTGAATTTCTTTCGTTGAAATGCAAGAGTTGGAATATTTCAGTAGTGTTTGGTTATGGTTTACCTTGTCACAGTTACATTTTCTTGATTTTTCAAAGTTCATTTTGAATTTCTTTCGTTGAAATGCAAGAGTTGGAATATTTCAGTAGTGTTTGGTTGTGGTTTACCTTGTCACAGTTACATTTTCTTGATTTTTCAAAGTTCATTTTGAATTTCTTTCGTTGAAATGCAAGAGTTGGAATATTTCAGTAGTGTTTGGTTGTGGTTTACCTTGTCACAGTTACATTTTCTTGATTTTTCAAAGTTCATTTTGAATTTCTTTCGTTGAAATGCAAGAGTTGGAATATTTCAGTAGTGTTTGGTTGTGGTTTACCTTGTCACAGTTACATTTTCTTGATTTTTCAAAGTTCATTTTGAATTTCTTTCGTTGAAATGCAAGAGTTGGAATATTTCAGTAGTGTTTGGTTGTGGTTTACCTTGTCACAGTTACATTTTCTTGATTTTTCAAAGTTCATTTTGAATTTCTTTCGTTGAAATGCAAGAGTTGGAATATTTCAGTAGTGTTTGGTTGTGGTTTACCTTGTCACAGTTACATTTTCTTGATTTTTCAAAGTTCATTTTGAATTTCTTTCGTTGAAATGCAAGAGTTGGAATATTTCAGTAGTGTTTGGTTGTGGTTTACCTTGTCACAGTTACATTTTCATGATTTTTCAAAGTTCATTTTGAATTTCTTTCATTGAAATGCAAGAGTTGGAATATTTCAGTAGTGTTTGGTTGTGGTTTACCTTGTCACAGTTACATTTTCTTGATTTTTCAAAGTTCATTTTGAATTTCTTTCGTTGAAATGCAAGAGTTGGAATATTTCAGTAGTGTTTGGTTGTGGTTTACCTTGTCACAGTTACATTTTCTTGATTTTTCAAAGTTCATTTTGAATTTCTTTCGTTGAAATGCAAGAGTTGGAATATTTCAGTAGTGTTTGGTTGTGGTTTACCTTGTCACAGTTACATTTTCTTGATTTTTCAAAGTTCATTTGAATTTCTTTCGTTGAAATGCAAGAGTTGGAATATTTCAGTAGTGTTTGGTTGTGGTTTACCTTGTCACAGTTACATTTTCTTGATTTTTCAAAGTTCATTTTGAATTTCTTTCGTTGAAATGCAAGAGTTGGAATATTTCAGTAGTGTTTGGTTGTGGTTTACCTTGTCACAGTTACATTTTCTTGATTTTTCAAAGTTCATTTGAATTTCTTTCGTTGAAATGCAAGAGTTGGAATATTTCAGAGTGTTTGGTTATGGTTTACCTTGTCACAGTTACATTTTCTTGATTTTTCAAAGTTCATTTTGAATTTCTTTCGTTGAAATGCAAGAGTTGGAATATTTCAGTAGTGTTTGGTTGTGGTTTACCTTGTCACAGTTACATTTTCTTGATTTTTCAAAGTTCATTTTGAATTTCTTTCGTTGAAATGCAAGAGTTGGAATATTTCAGTAGTGTTTGGTTGTGGTTTACCTTGTCACAGTTACATTTTCTTGATTTTTCAAAGTTCATTTTGAATTTCTTTCGTTGAAATGCAAGAGTTGGAATATTTCAGTAGTGTTTGGCTGTGGTTTACCTTGTCACAGTTACATTTTCTTGATTTTTCAAAGTTCATTTTGAATTTCTTTCGTTGAAATGCAAGAGTTGGAATATTTCAGTAGTGTTTGGTTGTGGTTTACCTTGTCACAGTTACAATTTCTAGATTTTTCAAAGTTCATTTTGAATTTCTTTCGTTGAAATGCAAGAGTTGGAATATTTCAGTAGTGTATGGTTATGGTTTACCTTGTCACAGTTACATTTTCTTGATTTTTCAATGTTCATTTTGAATTTCTTTCGTTGAAATGCAAGAGTTGGAATATTTCAGTAGTGTTTGGTTGTGGTTTACCTTGTCACAGTTACATTTTCTTGATTTTTCAAAGTTCATTTTGAATTTCTTTCGTTGAAATGCAAGAGTTGGAATATTTCAGTAGTGTTTGGTTGTGGATTACCTTGTCACAGTTACATTTTCTTGATTTTTCAAAGTTCATTTTGATTTTCATTCGTTGAAATGCAAGAGTTGGAATATTTCAGTAGTGTTTTGTTGTGGTTTACCTTGTCACAGTTACATTTTCATGATTTTTCAAAGTTCATTTTGAATTTCTTTCGTTGAAATGCAAGAGTTGGAATATTTCAGCAGTGTTTGGTTGTGGTTTACCTTGTCACAGTTACATTTTCTTGATTTTTCAAAGTTTATTTTGAATTTCTTTCGTTGAAATGCAAGAGTTGGAATATTTCAGTAGTGTTTGGTCGTGGTTTACCTTGTCACAGTTACATTTTCTTGATTTTTCAAAGTTCATTTTGAATTTCTTTCGTTGAAATGCAAGAGTTGGAATATTTCAGTAGCGATCGGTTGTGGTTTAACTTGTCACAGTTACATTTTCTTGATTTTTCAAAGTTCATTTTGAATTTCTTTCGTTGAAATGCAAGAGTTGGAATATTTCAGTAGTGTTTTGGTTTCTTTCATTGAAAAGCAAGAGTTGGAATATTTCAGTAGTGTTTGCTAGTGGTTTACCTTGTCACAGTTACATTTTCTTGATTTTTCAAAGTTCATTTGAATTTCTTTCGTTGAAATGCAAGAGTTGGTCCTTTTCCGGTGAGTATGGTTAGGTTAGACTAGATTAAGTTAGGTTAGATTAGGTTAGGTTAGGTTAGCCTACGTACGCTTCACTTAGGTTAGCTTAGGTTAGGTGAGAGACATGCGAAAGTTAGGTGTATGATTAGGTTAGGTTAGGTTAGATTAAGTTAGGTTAGGTTAAGTTAGGTTAGGCTAGGTTAGCCTACGTACGCGCGCGTACGTAGGCTAACCTAGCCTAACCTAACTTAACCTAACCTAACTTAATCTAACCTAACCTAACCTAATCATACACCTAACTTTCGCATGTCTCTCACCTAACCTAAGCTAACCTAAGTGAAGCGTACGTAGGCTAACCTAACCTAACCTAATCTAACCTAACTTAATCTAGTCTAACCTAACCATACTCACCGGAAAAGGACCAACTCTTGCATTTCAACGAAAGAAATTCAAATGAACTTTGAAAAATCAAGAAAATGTAACTGTGACAAGGTAAACCACTAGCAAACACTACTGAAATATTCCAACTCTTGCTTTTCAATGAAAGAAACCAAACACTACTGAAATATTCCAACTCTTGCATTTCAACGAAAGAAATTCAAAATGAACTTTGAAAAATCAAGAAAATGTAACTGTGACAAGTTAAACCACAACCGATCGCTACTGAAATATTCCAACTCTTGCATTTCAACGAAAGAAATTCAAAATGAACTTTGAAAAATCAAGAAAATGTAACTGTGACAAGGTAAACCACAACCAAACACTACTGAAATATTCCAACTCTTGCATTTCAACGAAAGAAATTCAAAATAACTTTGAAAAA
This sequence comes from Artemia sinica, assembly GCA_027921565.1. Taxonomy (NCBI): domain Eukaryota; kingdom Metazoa; phylum Arthropoda; class Branchiopoda; order Anostraca; family Artemiidae; genus Artemia; species Artemia sinica. The sequence continues at coordinate 11,320,190 of CM051274.1, forward strand.
TCAAGAAAATGTAACTGTGACAAGGTAAACCACAACCAAACACTGCTGAAATATTCCAACTCTTGCATTTCAACGAAAGAAATTCAAAATGAACTTTGAAAAATCATGAAAATGTAACTGTGACAAGGTAAACCACAACAAACACTACTGAAATATTCCAACTCTTGCATTTCAACGAATGAAAATCAAAATGAACTTTGAAAAATCAAGAAAATGTAACTGTGACAAGGTAATCCACAACCAAACACTACTGAAATATTCCAACTCTTGCATTTCAACGAAAGAAATTCAAAATGAACTTTGAAAAATCAAGAAAATGTAACTGTGACAAGGTAAACCACAACCAAACACTACTGAAATATTCCAACTCTTGCATTTCAACGAAAGAAATTCAAAATGAACATTGAAAAATCAAGAAAATGTAACTGTGACAAGGTAAACCACAACCATACACTACTGAAATATTCCAACTCTTGCATTTCAACGAAAGAAATTCAAAATGAACTTTGAAAAATCTAGAAATTGTAACTGTGACAAGGTAAACCACAACCAAACACTACTGAAATATTCCAACTCTTGCATTTCAACGAAAGAAATTCAAAATGAACTTTGAAAAATCAAGAAAATGTAACTGTGACAAGGTAAACCACAACCAAACACTACTGAAATATTCCAACTCTTGCATTTCAACGAAAGAAATTCAGAATGAACTTTGAAAAATCAAGAAAATGTAACTGTGACAAGGTAAACCACAAGCAAACACTACTGAAATATTCCAACTCTTGCTTTTCAACGAAAGAAATTCAAAATGAACTTTGAAAAATCAAGAAAATGTAACTGTGACAAGGTAAACCACAACCAAAAACTACTGAAATATTCCAACTCTTGCATTTCAACGAAAGAAATTCAAATGAACTTTGAAAAATCACGAAAATGTAACTGTGACAAGGTAAACCATAAGCAAACACTACTGAAATATTCCAACTCTTGCTTTTCAACGAAAGAAATTCAAAATGAGCTTTGAAAAATCAAGAAAATGTAACTGTGACAAGGTAAACCATAACCAAACACTTCTGAAATAGTCCAACTCTTGCATTTCAATGAAAGAAATTCAAAATGAACTTTGAAAAATCAAGAAAATGTAACTGTGACAAGGTAAACCACGACCAAACACTACTGAAATATTCCAACTCTTGCATTTCAACGAAAGAAATTCAAAATGAACTTTGAAAAATCAAGAAAATGTAACTGTGACAAGGTAAACCACAACCAAACACTACTGAAATATTCCAACTCTTGCATTTCAATGAAAGAAATTCAAAATGAACTTTGAAAAATCAAGAAAATGTAACTGTGACAAGGTAAACCACAACCAAACACTACTGAAATATTCCAACTCTTGCATTTCAACGAAAGAAATTCAAAATGAACTTTGAAAAATCAAGAAAATGTAACTGTGACAAGGTAAACCACAAGCAAACACTACTGAAATATTCCAACTCTTGCATTTCAACGAAAGAAATTCAAAATGAACTTTGAAAAATCAAGAAAATGTAACTGTGACAAGGTAAACCACAACCAAACACTACTGAAATATTCCAACTCTTGCATTTCAACGAAAGAAATTCAAAATGAACTTTGAAAAATCAAGAAAATGTAACTGTGACAAGGTAAACCACAACCAAACACTACTGAAATATTCCAACTCTTGCATTTCAACGAAAGAAATTCAAAATGAACTTTGAAAAATCAAGAAAATGTAACTGTGACAAGGTAAACCACGACCAAACACTACTGAAATATTCCAACTCTTGCATTTCAACGATAGAAATTCAAAATGAACTTTGAAAAATCAAGAAAATGTAACTGTGACAAGGTAAACCACAACCAAACACTGCTGAAATATTCCAACTCTTGCATTTCAACGAAAGAAATTCAAAATGAACTTTGAAAAATCATGAAAATGTAACTGTGGCAAGGTAAACCACAACCAAACACTACTGAAATATTCCAACTCTTGCATTTCAACGAATGAAATTCAAAATGAACTTTGAAAAATCAAGAAAATGCAACTGTGACAAGGTAAACCATAACCAGACACTACTGAAATATTCCAACTCTTGCATTTCAACGAAAGAAATTCAAAATGAACTTTGAAAAATCAAGAAAATGTAACTGTGACAAGGTAAACCACAACCAAACACTACTGAAATATTCCAACTCTTGCTTTCAACGAAAGAAATTCAAAATGAACTTTGAAAAATCAAGAAAATGTAACTGTGACAAGGTAAACCACAACCAAACACTACTGAAATATTCCAACTC
>CM051274.1:11327514-11532514 GCA_027921565.1 Artemia sinica
GCAACTGTCCCATCTCACAGGTATAACTTAATTTATATACAAACTATGACTTAATCTAGTATTTATATACAGTGGACTTAACTGGTTGGCCTATGTAGGATTTCTAAGAAAGGGGGTGGGGGGTTGATAAAATTTGTGAAAATAAGGATTTTTTTTCTTCTAATAACTGGTGGAATAGATGTGATGGTTTCAGGGGTGGATCCAGGAATTTTTTTTTTTTGGGGGGGGGGGGGGGTGCAAAATAGGTTGATCCGATAAACTTACGTTAGAAGCAAGTTAATTTAATGCAAACTTGCGTTAATTAGGTAAACTACACTACTTTAGACTATGTTAGGGGGCGCCCCCCTCGCCCCCCCCCCTCTGGATCCGCCACTGGATGGTTTATAGTTGTTTTTTTTTTCACGTCGTGATATTCACTTTCTCAGATTTTAGTTCCTGTGTGACTTGAAAAAGGCTAATTACCTGTTTTGGCGGAGAGCCGAGATAAGAGCTAGTTTCGTTTTCAATCAGTGTTTTCGTATGAAATGGGCAGACCTTTCCTGAACTTTAAACAATAAACACCTCTGTCTGAAAATCTTTACACTTTGTGAATTTGGATAGTGATAAGGGTTCCTGATTGAGACCAATTTTAGGACTTGGGTTCTAATTATTGGTTGCTGTGGTAAAAGTTGCCATAATAGCCCTATCCAAGAAAAAAAAAACGTCTGTTAAGAAGTGTTTTTCGTAAAATTCTTAGTGAGTTTTCAGAAAATTGAAGGACATCACACATTTTAGTGGCAGATCCAAAATTTTACGGGGTTTTACGCTAGAAAAGCTCCTATTATAGAATATTTTTCCAGTTTGTTTACGAGAAAATAAATAATATGCATTTCTTACTGCTGAGTCTGTATAATCTTAGACCTTTTATGGCACAATTTCCAAAATATTTCTAAAACTTTTGATCTGCCATCAGCGGTCCAATTACCCTGGAACACGTATTTTGGCAGAAACTTTCTCAAAATGCCTTTGAAACCAACTTGAGACTTCGAAACCTACTTTTAATTCCTAAAAACATCTAATAATAACATTGCACTACTAATTACCGATTTTCATATATGTATTGGAATAAATTAAATTAAAATTAGTATCTTCAAAACTTAGTGTTCCAACGTTGAAGCCAAGTTTCGCGTTCAAGAGAAATCTGACTTGTCTACCCGTGAAAAGATCTAATGTCGCTTATGTCGCTACGTTCTCTGGAGCACTCGCACCTCGGTTCGGGTTTTTATAATGGGTGAGATAGGGAAAGATCATGCTGCCTATTATATATACAGTGTTGGAAGGCAACTAACACCCCTTCCACGCCCACTATTTCCCCAAACACACCCAATCAAAATTTTGAAATAGCCATTCTGTTCTACGCAATTTAAAGTTCAGGAAATTATACCTTTGAGCAGGACACTCCCCCCACAGTTTTCAGGGCAAGGGTTATAAGTTATCCCCAGGGGGCATATAAGGTTTTTATTGAAATCTTTGTCGTAGAAACTTGAAAAAGGGCTCATTCGATTGGAAATTCAAAGGGCTAGTGCCCTTTTTAATAGTCGAAAGGGATTTGAGGGCAAATAACCCCCCTCTCATGTCCAACTGTTCACCAAACACATCCAATTAAAATTTGGGATATCAATTTTGTTCAACATAGTTGAAAGTTCCGAAAATTAGGTCTTTTAGGATGATAACCCCCTCAGAGCCCTCAGTGCAAGGGTTGTTGTAGAAATTTCAAAAAGGGCTCTTTTGATTGGAAATTGAAATTCTCTTTTTAATAGTCGAAAGTTAGTGGAGAGTAATTAACCCCCTCTCACATCCACTATTTCCCCAAAAACGTTCAATCAAATGTTAGAGATATCCATTTTGTTCAACGTAGTTGAAATTTCTTGAAATTATGTATTTAAGGATGACAAACCTCCCAGAGCCCCCAGGGCAAAGATTGTAAGTTATGGCCTGGGGGCATAAAAGTTTTCATAGATACAGTTGTCGTAAAACTTCAAAAGGGGCTCACTCAATTGGAAATTGAGAGGGCTAGTGCCCTTTTTAATAGTCGAAAGTGATTGGAGGGTAACTAACCCCTCTCACGCCCATTATTCCTCTAAACACATCCAATCAAAATTTTCAGAGAGCCATTTTGTTCAACGTAGTAGAAATTTCTGTAAATTAGGTCTTTGAAAATGACAACCCCCCCCCCCCAACCCTCAAGGCAAGGTGTGTAAGTTATGGCCTGGATGCACATAAGGTTTTTATTGAAGGTTTAGTCGTAGAAACTACAAAAGGGCTCATTTGATTTGAAACTGAAAGGGCTAGTGCCTTTTTTAATAGTTGAAAGTCATTGGAGAGCGACTAACGCCCCTCTCACGCCCACCATTTCCCCAAACACATCCAATAAAAATTTTGAGATAGCCATTTTGTTTAACGTAGTTGAAAGTTCTGGAAATTCGGTCTTAGAGGATGCCAACCACCCTAACAGCCCTTAGGGTAAGGGTCATAATTTAAGCCTGGGGCATATAAGGTGTTTATAGGAAGCGTAAGCGTTGTCTGATATTTAGTAATCAAAATGTTAATATTATTTGATTTATTAAAGTTTTAAAAGTATGACCATTTATATTCTTTTCAGTAAAGTGCAAATTTTGTTCTGGCCTTGGCAAGGCATAGGGGTTTTGAGCACGACTTATGTTAATTTCTGCTCGTTTTGAGTTTGACTCGGTTATTTATTATAATTTCTGTTCGTTTTGGGTTTCATTTATTTATCGATGCTGATTTGTGGTAGTTTCACGCTTGGTAGATTATTTGATATTATTTTTGCTCATTTTTTGTTTAATTGTGTTCTTTACTTTTCTTTGAAAAACTCATTTTGTGGAAAAAGTTTTTTTTAATTAATTATTAGTAAAGACGATGGGTGTCTTGAACATGATAAAAGTGCAATAGCCAATGCTCAAGCTGTTTCTTTACAGTTAAAAAAAGTTTGGAAGAATAGAAAGATAAGTCTGGGAGCCAAGATAAGATATTGGAAGCTACAGTGACGATAGTGGTAAGATATGGTTTATGGTTGTGACGCATAGGCGCTCCGAAAAACAAAGGAAGGTTTTCTAGATGTTTTCCAGAGAAATTGCCAACGGATTGTTTTGGGTACCCGACTAACTGACCGGATTTCAAACTGTAGGCTGTACGAACAGTGTGATTCAATCCCACTCTCCACTAGATTGGATTGTGCATTATTAGATATGCAATTTGTTTAGATGCTATTTTACATAATCAAATTCGCTTTTTCTGCATATAGATTATTCCAGTCGTTTTTGGGCATTTTAAATGCCAAGTTTGTTTCTACAATCCTTTAGTTAACCTCACTTTCTGGAGAATTAAATAATTTAAAAACCAGTAGCATGCGTCAAAAGGCTTTTCTAAGGTCTGATAATTCAGAAGTCTACCACTGTGAATGCTTCTTGGAGAACAAACGTGCAAGCGGAGTTGATTCAGTGATAACTTTTAGTAGTAAAGCAGATAAAGTATCTATAACTATCAATTTGTTCAATATTCGCAGTAGGGGGAAGGGGAATTTAAACTATCTATTTCGTTTAAAATAATATCACTAAGAACATTCCGATTATTTTTTTTTATATAATTAAGCTTAACATTGTAACTAATTTCCACAATATCATAGGCAGTCCAATCGCACTGCCTAAGTCAAGAACGATGTTGGCAAAATGTATTATTTATTTATTTATTTTTTCTTTCTTTAGGCCAGGACACTTCGTATCGAAGGAGTTGTCGTAGAAACTTGGAAAAAGGGCTCATTTGATTGGAAATTGGAACGGCTAGTGCTCTTTTTAGTAGTAAAAAGTGATTGGAAGGCAGCTAACACCCCTCCCATGCCCACCATTTCCCAAAACACATCCAATCAAAATTTTGAGTAAGCCATTTTGTTCAGCGTAGTTGATTTCCAGATAAAAAAAAATTTTTGAGGAGGAAAATTCCCCATAACCCTCAGGGCAAGGGTTTCAAGTTAAACCCTGGGGGCATATAAGAATGATGCTGGCACAATGTATTATTTATTTATTTTTTTCCTTTAGACCAGGGCACTTCGTCTCGAAGAAGTTGTCGTAGAAACTTGGAAAAGGGCTCATTCAATTGTGCCCTTTTTAATAATCGTAAGTGATTGGAATGCAACTAACACCTCTTCCAAACCCGCAATTTCCCAAAACAAATCCAATCAAAATTTTGAGATAGTCATTTTGTTCAGCGTAGTTGATTTCCAGATATAAATTATGTTTTTGAGGAGGACACTCCCTCACAGCCGTCATGGCAAGGGTTGTAAGTTATGCCCTGGGGGCATATAATGTTTTTTATAGAAAGCATTGTCGTAGAAACTTCAAAAAAGGCTCATTCGATTGGAAATTCAAAGGGCTAGTACCCTTTTTAATATTCAAAAGTGATTGGAGGGCAACAAACCCCCTTCTTACGGCCACCTTTTCTCCAAACACATCCAATCAAAATTTTGAAATAGCCATTTTGTTCTACGTAGTTGAATGTTCTGGAAATTAAATCTTTGAGGATGACAACCCCCCCCCCCTATCGCCCTCAGGGCAAGGGTTGTAAGTTATGCCCTGGGGGCATATAAGGTTTTTATAGAACGCGTTTGTCGTAGTAAACTTCAAAAAGGGCTCATTCGATTTGATATTGAATTGGCTAGTGCCCTTTATAATAGTCGAAAGTGATTGGAAGGCAACTAACACCCCTTCCACGCCCACCATTTCCCCAAACATATCCAATCAAAATTTTGAGATAGCCATTTTGTTTCACGGACTTTAAAGTTCAGGAAATTATACCTTTGAGCAGGACACTCTCCCACAGTCTTCAAGGAAAGGGTTATAAGTTATGCCATGGGAGCATATAAGGTTTTTATTGAAATCTTTGTCGTAGAAACTTGAAAAAGGGCTCATTCCATTGCAAATTCAAAGGGCTAGTGCCCTCTTGAATAGTCGAAAGTGATTTGAGGGCAACTAACCCCCCTCTCACGCCCACCTTTCCCCAAACACATCCAACCAAAATTTTGAGATTTTATTCATTTTATTCAACGTAGTTTTAACTTCTGGAAATTAGGTCTTTGATGATGACAACCCCCCACAGCCCTCAGGGTAAGGGCTGTAAGTTATGCCCTGGGGGCATATAAGGGTTTTACAGAACGCGTTGTCGTAGAAACTTCAAAAAGGGCTCATTCGATTGGAAATTGAAATGGCTAGTGTCCTTTTTAATAGTCGAAAGGGATTGGAAGGCAACTAACACCCCTTCCACGCCCACTATTTCCCCAAACACATCCAATGAAAATTTTGAGATAGCCATTCTGTTCTACGTAGTTTAAAGTTCAGGAAATTATACCTTTGAGTAGGACACTCCCCACATAGTTTTCAGGGTTATAAGGCATGCCCTAGGTTCATATAAGGTTTTTATTGAAATCTTTGTCGTAGAAACTTGAAAAAGGGCTCATTCGATTGGAAATTCAAAGGGCTAGTGCCCTTTTTAATAGTCGAAAGTTAGTGGAGAGTAATTAACCCCCCTCTCACGCCCAACTTTTCTCCAAACACACCCATTTAAAATTTTGAGATATCCATTTTGTTCGACGCAGTTGAAAGTTCTGGAAATTAGGTCTTTTAGGATGATAACCCCCCCCCCCAGAGCCCTCAGTTCAAGGGTTGTAAGTTATGCCCTGGGGTCATATTAGGTTTACATAGAAAATTGTTGTAGAAATTTCAAAAAGGGCTCATTTGATGGGAAATTGAATTGCCCTTTTTAATAGTCGAAAGTTAGTGCAGAGTAATTAACCCCCCTCTCACGCCCACCATTTCCGAAAAAACATTCAATCAAAGTTTAGAGATAGTCATTTTGTTCAACGTAGTTGAAAGTTCTGGAAATTATGTATTTAAGGATGACAAACCTCCCAGAGCCCCCAGCGCAAAGGTTGTAAGTTATGCCCTGGGGCATATAAAGTTTTTATAGATAGAGTTGTCGTAAAAATTCAAAAGGGGCTCATTCATTTGGAAATTGAGAGGGCTAGTGCCCTTTTTAATAGTCGAAAGTGATTGGAGGGTAACTAACCCCCTCTCACGCCCACCACTCCTCCAAACACATCCAATCAAAATTTTCAGATATCCATTTTGTTCTACATAGTAGAAAGTTCTGGAACTTAGGCCTTTGAGAATGACACCCCCCCCCCAGCCCTCAGGGCAAGGGTTGTAAATTATGGCCTGGGGGCATATAAGGTTTTTATTGAAAGTTTTGTCGTAGAAACTTCAAAAGGGCTCATTTGATTTGAAACTAAAAAGGCTAGTGCCATTTTTAATAGTTGAAAGTGATTGAAGAGCGACTAACGCCCCTCTCACGCACACCGTTTCCCCAAACACATCCAATAAAAATTTTGAGATGGCCATTTGGTTTAAAGTAGTTGAAAGTTCTGGAAATTAGATCTTAGAGGATGACAACCACCCAAACAGCCCTTAGGGTAAGGGTTGTAATTTAAGCCTGGGGGCATATAAGGTGTTTATAGGAAGCGTTGTCGTTTCAAAAAGGGCTCATTCGATTGGAAATAGAAAGGCGTAGTTCCCTTTTTAATAGTCGAAAGTGATTGGAAGGCTTGACTTTTTTATAGTAAAAATCGATGTGGGTATAATGTATTATTTTTTGTTGTTGTTGTTGTTTAGACCAGGGCACTTCGTATCGAAGGAGTTGTCCTGGGAACTTCGAAAAGGGCTCATTCGATTGAAAATAGAAGGGGCTGATGACCTTTTCAATAGTCGAAATTGATCGGAGGGCAACTAATCCCCCTCCCACGACCACCCTCTCATTTGCCCATTATGTCTAAAAACTAAATGTTGCCTTAAGATTAAATCAAAATGCACTGTGTTAATGATAATTCCCAATAAGGCATCTCAGCAGTATCCCAAAAATGACTGAAGGTATTATGTTCAAACTTTCGGGGGTACTTCTGCTCTTAAAATTTAACCAAATCAAAATAGCGTAAGTGTATCCAAGCTATCAAAGAAAGTAAAATACAAATGAATGTGCATTGTCAGTTTAATATACATATACTGATATTTAGTAATCAAAATGTTAATATTATTTGATTTATTAAAGTTAAAAAAGTAAAAACATTTATATTTTTTTCAGTAAAGTGCAAATTTTGTTCTGGCTTTGGGAAGGCATAGGGGTTTTGAGCCCAACTTATGTTAATTTCTGCTCGTTTTGAGTTTGACTTGGTTATTTATTGTAATTTCTGCTCGTTTTGGGTTTCATTTATTTATCGATGCTGGATTGTGGTAGTTTCATGCTTGGTAGATTATTTGATTTTATTTTTGCTAATTTTTTGTTTAATGGTGTTCTTTACTTTTCTTTGAAAAACTTATTTTGTGGAAATAGTATTTTTAATTAATTATTAGTAAAGACAGTGGGTGTCTTGAACATGATAAAAGTACAATAGCGAGTGCTCAGGGTGTTATTTCACAGTTGAAAAAAGTTTGGAAGAATAGAAAGATAAGTCTGGGACCCAAGATAAGATATTGGAAGCTACAGTGACTATAGTGGTAAAATATGGTTTCGACGCATGGGCGCTCCGAAAAACAAAGGAAGATTTTCTAGATGTTTTCCAGATAAATTGCTAACGGATTGTTTTGGTTATCTGACTAACTGACCGGATTTCAAACAGTAGGCTGTACGAACAGTGTGATTCAATCCCACTCTCCAATAGATTTGATTGTGCATCATTATATATGCAATTTGTTTAGAAACTATTCCACAGAATCAAATTCGCTTTTTCTGTCTATAAATTATACCAGTCGTTATTGGGCATTTAAAATGCCAAGTTTGTTTCTACAATTCTTTAGTAAACCTCACTTTCTGGAGAACTACATAATTTAAAAACCCGTAGCATGCGTCAAAAGGCTTTTCTAAGGTCTGATAATTCAGAAGTCTACCACTGTGAATACCTCTTGGAGAACAAACGTGCAAGTGGAGTTGATTCAGTGGTAACTTTTAGTAGTAAAGCAGATAAAGCATCTATAACTATCAATTTGTTCAATATCCACAGTAGGGAGGGAATTTAAACTATCTGTTTCGTTTAAAGTAATATCACTAAGAACATTCCGATTATTTTTTTTTATATTTAAGCTTAACATTGTAACTAATTTCCACAATATCATAGGCAGCGCAATCGCGCTGCCTAAGTTGAGGACGATTTTGGCACAATGTATTATCTTTTTTTTTTTCTTTAGGCCAGGGCACTTCGTATCGAAGGAGTTGTCATAGAAACTTGGAAAAGGAATCATTCGATTGGAATTTGGAACGACTAGTGCCCTTTTTAATAGTCAAAAGTGATTGGAAGGTGATGATAACACCCCTTCCACGCCCACCATTTCCCCAAACACATCCAATCAAAATTTTGAGATAGCCATTTTGTTCAGCGTAATTGATTTCACGATAGAAATTATGTTTTTGAGGAGGACACTTCCCCACAACCCTCAGGGCAAGGGTTGTAAGTTATGCCCTGGGGGCATATAAGAACGATGTTGGCACAATGTATTATTTAATAATTTTTTCCTTTAGACCAGGGCACTTCGTCTCGAAGAAGTTGTCTTAGAAGCTTCGAAAAGGGCTCATTCAATTGGAAATTGGAGCGGCTTGTGCCCTTTTTAATAATCGAAAGTGATTGGAAGGCAACTAACACCCCTTCCACACTCGCCATTTCCCGAAACACATCCGATCAAAATTTTGAGATAGCCATGTTGTTCAGTGTAGTTGATTTCACGATAGAAATTATGTTTTTGAGGAGGACACTCCCCCACAGCCCTCAGGGCAAGGGTTGTAAGTTATGCCCTGGGGGCATATGAGGTTTTTATAGAAAGCGTTGTCGTAGAAACTTCAAAAAGGGCTCATTCGATTAGAAATTCAAAGGGCTAGTACCCTTTTCAATAATCGAAAGTGATTGGAGGGCAACTAACCCCCTCTCACGCCCACCTTTTCCCCAAACACATCCAATCAAAATTTTGAGATAGCAATTTTGTTCTACGTAGTTGGAAGTTCTGGAAATTAGGTCTTTGAGGATGACAATCCCCCCCCCCCACAGCCCTCAGGGCAAGGGTTATAAGTTATGGCATGGCGGCATATAAGGTTTTTATAGAGAGCGTTGTCGTAGAAACTTCAAAAAGGGCTCATTCAATTAGAAATTGAAATGGCTAGTGCCCTTTTTAATATTCGAACGTGATTGGAAGGTAACTAAAACCCCTTCCACGCCCACCATTTCCCCAAACACATCCAATCAAAATTTTGAGATAGCCAGTTTGTTTCACTTAGTTTAAAGTTCTGGAAACTATACCTTTGAGAAGGACACTCCCCCCACAGTCTTCAAGGTAAGGGTTATGCCCTGGGGACATATAAGATTTTTATTGAAATCTTAGTCGTAGAAAACTTGAAAAAGGGCTCATTCAATTGGAAATTGAAAGGGCTAGTGCCCTTTTTAATAGTCGAAAGTGATTGAAAGGCAACTAACCCCCCTCTCACGCCCACCTTTTCCCCAAACACATTCAATCAACATTTTTAGATAGCCATTTTATTCAACGTAGTTGAAAGTTTTGGAAATTAGGTCTTTAAGGATGACAACCCCTCCCCTCCACATCCCTCAGGGAAAGGGTTGCAAGTTGTGCCCTGGGGGGCATATAAGGTTTTTTATAGAAAGCGATGTTGTAGAAACTTCAAAAAGGGCTCACTCAATTGGAAATTCAAAGGGCTAGTGCCCTTTTTAATAGTCGAAAGTGATTTGAGGGCAACTAACCCCCCTCTCACGCCCACCATTCCCCCAAACACATCCAATCAAAATTTGGAGATATCTATTTTCTTTAACATAGTTGAAAGTTCTGGAAATTAGATCTTTTAGGATGATAGCCCCCTCAGTGCAAGGGTTGTAAGTTATGCCCTGGAGGCATATAAGGTTTATATAGAAAGTTGTTGTAGAAATTTCGAAAAGGGAAGTAGAAATTTCAAAAACTTTGTATTTTGAGAAAAGAACTACAACCATTCCATACATTACAAACTTTAAACAAAGTACACATTTTTAGTTTTAGTAAATAACCATTCCATGCCTTCCTTAAAAACAGTTTATGCGTCACAGTAAAACAGTTGATTGGAAATCGAAATTACCCTTTTTAATAGTCGAAAGTGAGTGGAGAGTAATTACCCCCCCCCCCTCTCAGGCCTACCATTTCCTCTAACACATTCAATCAAAGTTTAGAGATAGCCATTTTGTTCAACGTAGTTGAAAGTTCTGGAAATTATGTATTTAAGGATGACCAACCCCCCAGAGCAAAGGTTGTAAGTTATGCCCCGGGGGCATATAAGGTTCTTATAGATAGAGTTGTCGTAAAAACTTCAAAATGGGCTCATTCAATTGGAAATTGAGAGGGCTAGTGCCTTTTTTAATAGTCGAAAGTGATTGGAGGGTAACTAACCCCCCTCTCACGCCCACCATTCCCCCAAACACATCCAATGAAAATTTTCAGATAGCCATTTTGTTCAACGTAGTAGAAAGATCTGGAAATTAGGTCCTTAAGGATGACACCCCCCCCCCTAATCCATCAGGGCAAGGGTTGTAAGCTATGCCCTGGGGGCATATAAGGTTCTTATTGAAAGCGATGTCGTAGAAACTTCAAAAGGGCTCATTTAATTGGAAATTGAAAGGGCTAGTGCCTTTTTAATAGTTGAAAGTGATTGGAGAGCAACTAACGCCCCTCTCACGCCCACCATTTTCCCAAACACATCCAATCAAACTTTTGAGATAGCCATTTGGTGTAACGTAGTTGAAAATTCTGGAAATTAGGTCTTAGAGGATGACAACCACCCTCACAGCCCTTAGGGTAAGGGTTGTAATTTATGCCCTGGGGGCATATAAGGTGATTATAGAAAGCGTTGTCGTAGAAACTCAAAAAGGGCTTATTCGATTAGAAATTGAAAGGCCTAGTGCCCTTTTTAACTGTCGAAAGTGATTAAAAGGCTTGACATTTTTATAGTTAAGATCGATGTGGGTACTGTATTTTTTTTTTTTTTCTTCTTTTTTTTTCTTTTTTTAGACCAGGGCACTTCGTATTGAAAGAGTTGTCGTAGAAACTTCGAAAAGGGCTCATTCAATTGAAAATAGAAAGGGCTATTACAAAGTGTCCTTTGTAATAGTTGAAAGGGATTGGAGGGCAACTAATCCCCCTCCCACGCCCACCCTCCCATTTGCCCATTATGTTTAAAAACTAAATGTTGCCTTAAGATTAAATCAAAATGTACTTTGTTAATGCTAATTCCCAATAAGGCATCTCAACAGTATCCTAAGAACGACTGAGGGTATTCTGTTCAAACTTTCGGGGCTACTTCTGCTCTTAAAATTTAACCAAATCAAAATAGCGTAAGTGTATCCAAGCTATCAAAGCAAATAAACAGATTTTTTTGCGAATGGTAACAAGTTTTCTATTTAATGTCAACTAGAGGAGGTATGAAACTAAATTAAACACTACTATTGGTGTCCAGATTTTTAAAAGGGTGTATCTTGTTAATAATTGCTGAAAAATTTTCTCCAGCATACAAATAGCAAGCCAAACTATAAAGTCTTTAAAAAAATGAAAAGATTTAAACTATTATTTTCTCTTTCCCTGAAAAGACTATGTTAATATGAAATGAACAGAAATTAATTAAAAAAGCTTTTTCCACAAGATAAGTTTTGCAACGAAAAGTAAAGAACTCCATTAAACCAAAAATGAGCAAAAATAAAATCAAACAATCTACCAAGCGTGAAATACCACAAACCAGCATCGATAAATAAATGAAACCCAAAACGAATAGAAATTACAATAAATTACCGAGTCAAACTCAAAATGAGCAGAAATTAACATGAGTAGGGCTCAAAACCCCTATGCCTTCCCAAGGCCAGAACATAATTTGCACTTTGGTGAAAAAAATACAAATGAATCTGCATTTTCAGTTTAATATACATATACTGATATTTATTAATCAAAATGTTAATATTATTTGATTTATCAAAGTTATAGTAAAAACATTTGTATTTTTTTCCAGTAAAGTGCAAATTATGTTCTGGACTTCGAGTTTAAGATAGGAACGGGTCCACAACTAGTGATGAGGAAAGAGTTAAAGAGAGATGGGCGGTACATTTCATCTTCTGTTACGCTGCTAAATATTTGACAATCAAGTTTAATATTTAACTATTCCAGGAAAGTTCCACCCAAATTTTCGTACTGACTTTTACTAACGTCATGATCTCTCGGAAAGTAGTTACCCTTCCTAACCCACAAAACCGCAGCAGTCTATAACCGTGACTGTTTTCCTTTCCTACGCTTAATTTGCACAGACTAGAATACCATCTATCCCTATTCCTACCAACCTGAGAATTAAAATCCATTAATAAAAGTACAATATTTCTATCTGGGATCACGCCTTTTTGTTCCTACAAGTGAGAATTAATCTGAATCACAACTTCATTCATCAGTCGATTCTACCAGGGGCAAAAGCACTTACCTTAATTTTGCTATTTGCACTTATCAAATTAATTATTCTTATCATTACACTGGAAGAAACGACAAGTGTCGCCAAACACTAGACGACGTTGATAGTATTTCTTTGTCGAGAATCGTGTCAGTCCCTCTTTTCTGACTTACCAATGCTCTATGGCATGACTAACTTCTAAGAGAGAAAAATGACACCGTGTCGAAGAAACGAACCACCAACACCATCTAGCATTTGATGTTTTTCGAACTCGGTAATTGTGTTTTTAGAAACTAAATCAAAAACTTGTTATATTACAGTAATTTTGCCTTGAAATTGTGTTAAAAACGCAAAAAAGCGCTAAACTTTGACTCCAGTGCCATTTTCCACTTTTATATGTAACCCACCCCACAGACAAGCCCCCCCCCCAAAAAAAAAAAAAATTCGTCCGACTCCTTAAAACATAACAAAAATGTATACAAATAAATTGTTGATATGTTGTAAAAAATTATATAGCTCCCTCTCACGAAAAGAATACCCCCCCCCCCCCCAGAATAAAAATCCTGGCTACGGCCTTTCCCTTGTACAGGAGTCTGTGTTAACTCCTTTAAATATTGCTGTGGATGCGCTTTGAAACTTGACTTTGTTTAGTTGACTAAAATGAGTTTAAAAAACCACTTTTTTATTCATTTTCAACACACCTAGCTTTTCAAACGTTTATGCCAAGCAGATCTTCCGCCGACAGCGAAAAAAAATGATGTCTTAATCGGAAAAATAAGTGGAATAATCTAACAAATTTAATTTATTAATATTAATCAATTTATTAATATTAATTTAATTAATAAATGTAATTTAACAAATTAAATAAATGTAGAAATTGCAAAGAGCTCACCCCAAAATCCATTAAGTTTAATTTCACTTTAAGGAATACATAAAAGAACATATCAAGTACCAAGGACATTGAAATGTTTTTAGCTTACTCTTCACCCACGCTTTTTTCTTTTAAATTTTGCCGCCCGCCACTTCCTGAAACTACATAGCTGCATATGAAGATCTCTTCAATTAAAAATTGAATTCTCAATTTTTCCTAACTACACGTGGTTTTTCACATTTTTTTAGAATTCAAAAATGGAATTCTCATTTTTCCTAATAACATGTGGTTTCAAATTCAGAGAAATATTAAAAAAAAACAGAAGAGGAAGAGAGAAATAAAAATACAGACAAGCGGAGAGAGAGAAGATGTGAGGGAAATGGATCTTGATAAACCTCCTATCAATGAAAGACATGTATCTTTGAGAGCCAAATGTTCGCTTTTTTAGATGCTCATTTAAATGGACATTTAAATTTTTGCAAACGGATAAGTGAGCTATTAATAATTGCTTTCATTCATTTTTTTAACATCTGTAAGATTACTAGGTCTTTAGTTCTTCAATTCTTTCTGATACAAACCGATTCTAGCAATGAACATAGTTGATTTCTAAAATGATAAACTTGCTATTTAGTTCGTAGTCTTTGCTTTTCTTCTTTTATTCGTGTTTGCCTTTCTTACTTTGCTATGCTTATTTTCCTTTACTTTTTGTTTCAACTAAAATTTATTGTAGACGTATAATACCGGGTTTTCGGTACAGCCACAGATAAAGGATATATGTATGCATTTATTTTGGGAAAAAAAACCGTCTTGATTGACATCATTCACCCTGTCAGCAGCATTTTATTGGAAGTACGTCATTTTTGGAGAGTGGGCTATGATTGAACAGCTTTTAAAAATTCCTTAGGTTATGATTGGCTGTTGCTGCTGGCAGGAAGAATGATGTCAATCAAGACAAAACTAAAGCTGATGGTTTATTCAGTGAAGGATAGAGTGAGAGAGGATAAAACCACCTCTGGATCTAAAATAAAGGCAAAAGAGTGAGAGACATTATCATTTATTTATAAACTTTTCTTTCCTTGCGACCAAATACTGCGCAAAACAAAAAAGACAAGAGAAAACTGTACAATATCACTGCCAAGGAAATGGCGAATGTTCGATACGACCCAGCCTAGGAAATAAAAACTCCAGACTTAAAAACAGTGAGACTGTATTCAATGTGACAAGTCCGTTACAATAGAAAAAACAACATTTTGTTTGTCAAATTTTTCACCTTGACTACCTCAAACCACCTAGCATTGAAAACCCTAGATGGTTAGAGCTCCTTCAAATGAACAAGAAAGAAAAAAGGAATACTCCTTGGAGGAAACAACATTATGTTTCTTTTTATCATAATAATCGCAAGAACTATTATGACCGAGTAGCTTAATCATGCTTGGAACAATAGTTGTTGACAGAATAAAAAAAAAAATTAAGTGTGCGACCACAATGAGGTCACCCGAGGTGATGACTTCAATTCAGATCCCTGTCTTCTAAGTACTTGTATTCAAACGTGAAGCCTTCTTTTTTCCTTTGACCCCACTTTTCATAGTCGAAATAAATATATGTGCCCTGGAAACAAAAGAAAAGAGTTAATAAGAAAAGTCAGCAAAGAAGAAAACAAAACCAAGCAGTATAAAAAATGGCACTCCAATCATAGGGTAGGGGTATGGCCCCCAGTACAGGGTATCTTCTGAAAGACAGCATACCGAAAAATATATGTACCGGTACGAGCACCAATTCTCGACATCTTTGATGGAAGTGAATCAGTTATATAACGAAGTTTTGAATAAAAATCAGACCCCCCCCCCCAGAAAATAATTTTAGATATTTTTCTAGTGTATATGTGATGAGAGAATCTTTAAAAAGTTAAAAATAGTTGATTATAATGTGTGTGCCCAGGAAACAAAAGACTAAGAGAAGCCAGCACAGAAGCAAACAAAACTAAGTAGCATAAAAATGGCACTCCAATCATAGGGTAGGGATATTGCCCCAGTACAGGGTATCGCCTGGAAGACAGCTTACCGCAAATATATATGTATAATATATATATTTGTTACCAGAAATGTCCGAAATCTGGTTAATGTCGACATTCACCGGTGAATGCCCGAAATTGCGTTATCTCTGCTTGGGTTCAATTAGCTTTGCGAGTCGACTTTTTCAGTCTTATGCAAGCTATGATGGTAAAAGTTAAACTTAGGTTAGGTTATGTTAGTTTAGGTTATGTTAGGTTGGATTAGGTTAGTTATGGTAAATTTGATTATAAATATCAGAAATAGGTTAAATACCTAGCCTAAGCTAACCTAATCCAACCTACCCTAACCAATCCTAATTTAGTCCAACCTAACCTGTCGTTATCAAACCTTGCATTAAATTGAAAAAGTTGACTAGCAAGGCTGACTAAATCTAAGGAGAAAAAACAGGTATTTTGGACATTCACCAGTGAAAATCGACATTCACCAGCTTGCGGACATTCAGGTAACACATATATATGTATATAATAGTAATACCGTAAAATATATGTACCAATACGAGATTTAACTGATCCGAGTAAACTTTCAAACCTTCTACGCTGAGGTTCAAAACCCACCCCAACCCACATAAATGTTAAACCAATGAAGTTAAGACATAAAATAAAATTACATACGACAGTCCATTATCATTCTCTTTCATGTGTATCATCAATTCATTTTTTTAGTAAATATTTGAAAATATAGCAGGGCTAGATATTATCTTTGAAAATGAAGCTAATCCTATTATTAAGTTTATACTCCAAGAGATTATGATCCAAGTGGGGCAACATAGAAAAGAAGATTGGATCAATACAATAGAAAATATGTAAAAATATTAGGCTAAATAACGAAATTTCAGTTCCTGGAGGAGTGACAATAGGGGCTCAAAGGCTACATCAGAAAACTTATTTGACATTATCCAACACTACACCGGATACATTCTAATGAATTTTTCGATTTAGAGGGTGGGGGAGGGGGGTAAGAACAAGCTAAATGACAGAAGGCATATTTCTTTCCTGTAAAGTGGTAGGTTTCCTACAGAAGCAGTATACTGGAGACAAGTGACATGGAAGTTTTTCATAAAAACAGATCACTGTTTTTTTGCTGAATTTAAGAGAGAACTCACATGTGCTCTTCGGGTTTATTACAATTCAAGGGTCAGAGAGGCATGGTCTCTTGTCTCCCTTAGCCGCAAGATTTTTACCTAATTTTTAGTCAATTTATCCTACCAAATTTACCTTATATTAAATAATTTTTTACCGAATTTATATTGAAATAATCTCAAGATTCTACCTCTGGTTTCTCATATTATCCATATTTTTATTTGTATTATTTATTCACACATATTATTCATTGATTTGTGTATCCTCTACCCTTCCTTAAACAAGCCCTTTGTACATGTCCAGTATTTTTTTTTGCGTGCAGAAAAGTATCGAAAACAGTTGGCCAAAGTTTTATCCATTGTTACACACTTAGGTAACTTCTTATTTTTTTTTGTGACCCAATCTCTTCCTGAGCCGCTGAAAAAAAATTACCCCTCCCTCCCCCCAATCCGTTATCTTTTTAAATCACACCGAATGTGATCCTTCGGAACCCCAATAATATTACTCCATTTTTGAGTACGTTTTTGTTTTTTTATACAGAATATTACTTTATTTTGTGATTACTTTATCGTAGTTGTTTTTTTACTTGGTATTTACCAAATAAAATTATTCGGTAAGAGCTTTCAGCTCTGCAATACTTTGGAGCACCTATAATATACTTAGTACTTAATGATAACGAATTTACTGTGACACGCTTAGGTAATTTCTTATTTTATTGTGACTTAATCTCTTCCTGAGCTGCTACAAAAAATTACCCCTCCCTCCCCCCAATCCGTTATCTTTTTAAATCACACCGAATGTGATCCTTCGGAACCCCAATAATATTACTCCATTTTTGAGTAGGTTTTTGTTTTTTTTATACAGAATATTACTTTGTTTTGTGATTACTTTATCGTAGTTGTTTTTTTACTTGGTATTTACCAAATCAAATTATTCGGTAAGAGCTTTCAGCTCTGCAATACTTTGGAGCACCTATAATATACTTAGTACTTAATGATAACGAATTTACTGTGACACGCTTAGGTAATTTCATATTTTATTGTGACTTAATCTCTTCCTGAGCTGCTGAAAAAAATTACCCCTCCGTCCCCCCAAACCGTTATCTTTTTAAATCACACCGAACGTGATCCTTAAGAACCCCAATAATATAACTCCGTTTTCGAGTAAGTTTTTGTTTTTTTATACAGAATATTACTTTGTTTTGTGATTACTTTATCGTAGTTGTTTTTTTACTTGGTATTTACCAAATCAAATTATTCGGTAAGAGCTTTCAGCTCTGCAATACTTTGGAGCACCTATAATATACTTAGTACTTAATGATAACGAATTTACTGTGACACGCTTAGGTAATTTCTTATTTTATTGTGACTTAACCTCTTCCTGAGCTGCTGAAAAAAATTACCCCTCCCTCCCCCCAATCCGTTATCTTTTTAAATCATACCGAACGTAATCCTTAAGAACCCCAATAATATTACTCCGTTTTCGAGTAAGTTTTTGTTTTTTTATACAGAATATTACTTTGTTTTGCGATTACTTTATCGTAGTTGTTTTTTTTACTTGGTATTTACCAAATCAAATTATTCGGTAAGAGCTTTCAGCTCTGCAATACTTTGGAGCACCTATAATATACTTAGTACTTAATGATAACGAATTTACTGTGACACGCTTAGGTAATTTCTTATTTTATTGTGACTTAATCTCTTCCTGAGCTGCTGAAAAAAATTACCCCTCCCTCCCCTCAATCCGTTATCTTTTTAAATCACACCGAATGTGATCCTTCGGAACCCCAATAATATTACTCCGTTTTTGAGTAAATTTTTGTTTTTTTATACAGAATATTACTTTGTTTTGTGATTACTTTATCGTAGTTGTTTTTTTACTTGGTATTTACCAAATCAAATTATTCGGTAAGAGCTTTCAGCTCTGCAATACTTTGGAGCACCTATAATATACTTAGTACTTAATGATAACGAATTTACTGTGACACGCTTAGGTAATTTCTTATTTTATTGTGACTTAATCTCTTCCTGAGCTGCTGAAAAAAATTACCCCTCCCTCCCCTCAATCCGTTATCTTTTTAAATCACACCGAATGTGATCCTTCGGAACCCCAATAATATTACTCCGTTTTTGAGTAAGTTTTTGTTTTTTTATACAGAATATTACTTTGTTTTGTGATTACTTTATCGTAGTTGTTTTTTTTTACTTGGTATTTACCAAATCAAATTATTCGGTAAGAGCTTTCAGCTCTGCAATACTTTGGAGCACCTATAATATACTTAGTACTTAATGATAACGAATTTACTGTGACACGCTTAGGTAATTTCTTATTTTATTGTGACTTAATCTCTTCCTGAGCTGCTGAATAAAATTACCCCTCCCTCCCCCCAATCCGTTATCTTTTTAAATCACACCGAATGTGATCCTTCGGAACCCCAATAATATTACTCCGTTTTTGAGTAAGTTTTAGTTTTTTTA
Organism: Artemia sinica; assembly: GCA_027921565.1. Classification (NCBI taxonomy): domain Eukaryota; kingdom Metazoa; phylum Arthropoda; class Branchiopoda; order Anostraca; family Artemiidae; genus Artemia; species Artemia sinica. Next base: position 11,346,560 of record CM051274.1, read on the forward strand.
TGCAGAATATTACTTTGTTTTGTGATTACTTTATCGTAGTTGTTTTTTTACTTGGTATTTACCAAATCAAATTATTCGGTAAGAGCTTTCAGCTCTGCAATACTTTGGAGAACCTATAATATACTTAGTACTTAATGATAACGAATTTACTGTGACACGCTTAGGTAATTTCTTATTTAATTGTGACTTAATCTCTTCCTGAGCTGCTGAATAAAATTACCCCTCCCTCCCCCCAATCCGTTATCTTTTTAAATCACACCGAATGTGATCCTTCGGAACCCCAATAATATTACTCCGTTTTTGAGTAAGATTTTGTTTTTTGTTTTATACAGAATATTACTTTGTTTTGTGATTACTTTATCGTAGTTGTTTTTTTACTTGGTATTTACCAAATCAAATTATTCGGTAAGAGCTTTCAGCTCTGCAATACTTTGGAGCACCTATAATATACTTAGTACTTAATGATAACGAATTTACTGTGACACGCTTAGGTAATTTCTTATTTTATTTTGACTTAATCTCTTCCTGAGCTGCTGAAAAAAATTACCCCTCCCTCCCCTCAATCCGTTATCTTTTTAAATCACACCGAATGTGATCCTTCAGAACCCCAATAATTTTACTCCGTTTTTGAGTAAGTTTTTGTTTTTTTATACAGAATATTACTTTGTTTTGTGATTACTGTATCGTAGTTGTTTTTTTACTTGGTATTTACCAAATCAAATTATTCGGTAAGAGCTTTCAGCTCTGCAATACTTTGGAGAACCTATAATATACTTAGTACTTAATGATAACGAATTTACTGTGACACGCTTAGGTAATTTCTTATTTTATTTTGACTTAATCTCTTCCTGAGCTGCTGAAAAAAATTACCCCTCCCTCCCCTCAATCCGTTATCTTTTTAAATCACACCGAATGTGATCCTTCGGAACCCCAATAATATTACTCCGTTTTTGAGTAAGTTTTTGTTTTTTTATACAGAATATTACTTTGTTTTGCGATTACTTTATCGTAGTTGTTTTTTTACTTGGTATTTACAAAATCAAATTATTCGGTAAGAGCTTTCAGCTCTGCAATACAATGGAGCACCTATAATATACTTAGTACTTAATGATAACGAATTTACTGTGACACGCTTAGGTAATTTCTTATTTTATTGTGACTTAATCTCTTCCTGAGCTGCTGAAAAAAATTACCCCTTCCTCCCTCAATCCGTTATCTTTTTAAATCACACCGAATGTGATCCTTCGGAACCCCAATAATATTACTCCGTTTTTGAGTAAGTTTTTGTTTTTTTATACAGAATATTAGTTTGTTTTGTGATTACTTTATCGTAGTTGTTTTTTTACTTGGTATTTACCAAATCAAATTATTCGGTAAGAGCTTTCAGCTCTGCAATACTTTGGAGCACCTATAATATACTTAGTACTTAATGATAACGAAGTTACTGTGACACGCTTAGGTAATTTCTTATTTTATTGTGACTTAATCTCTTCCTGAGCTGCTGAAAAAAATTACCCCTTCCTCCCCCCAATCCGTTATCTTTTTGAATCACACCGAATGTGATCCTTCGGAACCCCAATAATATTACTCCGTTTTTGAGTAAGTTTTTGTTTTTTTATACAGAATATTACTTTGTTTTGTGATTACTTTATCGTAGTTGTTTTTTTTTACTTGGTATTTACCAAATCAAATTATTCGGTAAGAGCTTTCAGCTCTGCAATACAATGGAGCACCTATAATATACTTAGTACTTAATGATAACGAATTTACTGTGACACGCTTAGGTAATTTCTTATTTTATTGTGACTTAATCTCTTCCTGAGCTGCTGAAAAAAATTACCCCTTCCTCCCCTCAATCCGTTATCTTTTTAAATCACACCGAATGTGATCCTTCGGAACCCCAATAATATTACTCCGTTTTTGAGTAAGTTTTTGTTTTTTTATACAGAATATTAGTTTGTTTTGTGATTACTTTATCGTAGTTGTTTTTTTACTTGGTATTTACCAAATCAAATTATTCGGTAAGAGCTTTCAGCTCTGCAATACTTTGGAGTACCTATAATATACTTAGTACTTAATGATAACGAAGTTACTGTGACACGCTTAGGTAATTTCTTATTTTATTGTGACTTAATCTCTTCCTGAGCTGCTGAAAAAAATTACCCCTTCCTCCCCCCAATCCGTTATCTTTTTGAATCACACCGAATGTGATCCTTCGGAACCCCAATAATATTACTCCGTTTTTGAGTAAGTTTTTGTTTTTTTTATACAGAATATTACTTTGTTTTGTGATTACTTTATCGTAGTTGTTTTTTTACTTGGTATTTACCAAATCAAATTATTCGGTAAGAGCTTTCAGCTCTGCAATACTTTGGAGCACCTATAATATACTTAGTACTTAATGATAACGAATTTACTGTGACACGCTTAGGTAATTTCTTATTTTATTGTGACTTAATCTCTTCCTGAGCTGCTGAAAAAAATTACCCCTCCCTCCCCCCAATCCGTTATCTTTTTAAATAACACCGAATGTGATCCTTCGGAACCCCAATAATATTACTCCGTTTTTGAGTAAGTTTTTGTTTTTTTATACAGAATATTACTTTGTTTTGTGATTACTTTATCGTAGTTGCTTTTTTACTTGGTATTTACAAATCAAATTATTCGGCGAGAGCTTTCGGCTCTGCAATACTTTGGAGCACCTATAATATACTTAGTACTTAATGATAACGAATTTACTGTGACACGCTTAGGTAATTTCTTATTTTATTGTGACTTAATCTCTTCCTGAGCTGCTGAAAAAAATTACCCCTCCCTCCCCTCAATCCGTTATCTTTTTAAATCACACCGAATGTGATCCTTCGGAACCCCAATAATATTACTCCGTTTTTGAGTAAATTTTTGTTTTTTTTATACAGAATATTACTTTGTTTTGTTATTACTTTATCGTAGTTGTTTTTTTACTTGGTATTTACCAAATCAAATTATTCGGTAAGAGCTTTCAGCTCTGCAATACTTTGGAGCACCTATAATATACTTAGTACTTAATGATAACGAATTTACTGTGACACGCTTAGGTAATTTCTTATTTTATTGTGACTTAATCTCTTCCTGAGCTGCTGAAAAAAATTACCCCTCCCTCCCCTCAATCCGTTATCTTTTTAAATCACACCGAATGTGATCCTTCGGAACCCCAATAATATTACTCCGTTTTTGAGTAAGTTTTTGTTTTTTTATACAGAATATTACTTTGTTTTGTGATTACTTTATCGTAGTTGTTTTTTTACTTGGTATTTACCAAATCAAATTATTCGGTAAGAGCTTTCAGCTCTGCAATACTTTGGAGCACCTATAATATACTTAGTACTTAATGATAACGAATTTACTGTGACACGCTTAGGTAATTTCTTATTTTATTGTGACTTAATCTCTTCCTGAGCTGCTGAATAAAATTACCCCTCCCTCCCCCCAATCCGTTATCTTTTTAAATCACACCGAATGTGATCCTTCGGAACCCCAATAATATTACTCCGTTTTTGAGTAAGTTTTAGTTTTTTTATGCAGAATATTACTTTGTTTTGTGATTACTTTATCGTAGTTGTTTTTTTACTTGGTATTTACCAAATCAAATTATTCGGTAAGAGCTTTCAGCTCTGCAATACTTTGGAGAACCTATAATATACTTAGTACTTAATGATAACGAATTTACTGTGACACGCTTAGGTAATTTCTTATTTAATTGTGACTTAATCTCTTCCTGAGCTGCTGAATAAAATTACCCCTCCCTCCCCCCAATCCGTTATCTTTTTAAATCACACCGAATGTGATCCTTCGGAACCCCAATAATATTACTCCGTTTTTGAGTAAGATTTTGTTTTTTGTTTTATACAGAATATTACTTTGTTTTGTGATTACTTTATCGTAGTTGTTTTTTTACTTGGTATTTACCAAATCAAATTATTCGGTAAGAGCTTTCAGCTCTGCAATACTTTGGAGCACCTATAATATACTTAGTACTTAATGATAACGAATTTACTGTGACACGCTTAGGTAATTTCTTATTTTATTTTGACTTAATCTCTTCCTGAGCTGCTGAAAAAAATTACCCCTCCCTCCCCTCAATCCGTTATCTTTTTAAATCACACCGAATGTGATCCTTCAGAACCCCAATAATTTTACTCCGTTTTTGAGTAAGTTTTTGTTTTTTTTATACAGAATATTACTTTGTTTTGTGATTACTGTATCGTAGTTGTTTTTTTACTTGGTATTTACCAAATCAAATTATTCGGTAAGAGCTTTCAGCTCTGCAATACTTTGGAGCACCTATAATATACTTAGTACTTAATGATAACGAATTTACTGTGACACGCTTAGGTAATTTCTTATTTTATTGTGACTTAATCTCTTCCTGAGCTGCTGAAAAAAATTACCCCTCCCTCCCCTCAATCCGTTATCTTTTTAAATCACACCGAATGTGATCCTTCGGAACCCCAATAATATTACTCCGTTTTTGAGTAAGTTTTTGTTTTTTTATACAGAATATTACTTTGTTTTGCGATTACTTTATCGTAGTTGTTTTTTTACTTGGTATTTACCAAATCAAATTATTCGGTAAGAGCTTTCAGCTCTGCAATACAATGGAGCACCTATAATATACTTAGTACTTAATGATAACGAATTTACTGTGACACGCTTAGGTAATTTCTTATTTTATTGTGACTTAATCTCTTCCTGAGCTGCTGAAAAAAATTACCCCTTCCTCCCCTCAATCCGTTATCTTTTTAAATCACACCGAATGTGATCCTTCGGAACCCCAATAATATTACTCCGTTTTTGAGTAAGTTTTTGTTTTTTTATACAGAATATTAGTTTGTTTTGTGATTACTTTATCGTAGTTGTTTTTTTACTTGGTATTTACCAAATCAAATTATTCGGTAAGAGCTTTCAGCTCTGCAATACTTTGGAGCACCTATAATATACTTAGTACTTAATGATAACGAAGTTACTGTGACACGCTTAGGTAATTTCTTATTTTATTGTGACTTAATCTCTTCCTGAGCTGCTGAAAAAAATTACCCCTTCCTCCCCCCAATCCGTTATCTTTTTGAATCACACCGAATGTGATCCTTCGGAACCCCAATAATATTACTCCGTTTTTGAGTAAGTTTTTGTTTTTTTTATACAGAATATTACTTTGTTTTGTGATTACTTTATCGTAGTTGTTTTTTTACTTGGTATTTACCAAATCAAATTATTCGGTAAGAGCTTTCAGCTCTGCAATACTTTGGAGCACCTATAATATACTTAGTACTTAATGATAACGAATTTACTGTGACACGCTTAGGTAATTTCTTATTTTATTGTGACTTAATCTCTTCCTGAGCTACTGAAAAAAATTACCCCTCCCTCCCCTCAATCCGTTATCTTTTTAAATCACACCGAATGTGATCCTTCGGAACCCCAATAATATTACTCCGTTTTTGAGTAAGTTTTTGTTTTTTTATACAGAATATTACTTTGTTTTGTGATTACTTTATCGTAGTTGTTTTTTTTTACTTGGTATTTACCAAATCAAATTATTCGGTAAGAGCTTTCAGCTCTGCAATACTTTGGAGCACCTATAATATACTTAGTACTTAATGATAACGAATTTACTGTGACACGCTTAGGTAATTTCTTATTTTATTGTGACTTAATCTCTTCCTGAGCTGCTGAAAAAAATTACCCCTCCCTCCCCCCAATCCGTTATCTTTTTAAATAACACCGAATGTGATCCTTCGGAACCCCAATAATATTACTCCGTTTTTGAGTAAGTTTTTGTTTTTTTATACAGAATATTACTTTGTTTTGTGATTACTTTATCGTAGTTGCTTTTTTACTTGGTATTTACAAATCAAATTATTCGGCGAGAGCTTTCGGCTCTGCAATACTTTGGAGCACCTATAATATACTTAGTACTTAATGATAACGAATTTACTGTGACACGCTTAGGTAATTTCTTATTTTATTGTGACTTAATCTCTTCCTGAACTGCTGAAAAAAAACTACCCCTCCCTCCCCTCAATCCGTTATCTTTTTAAATCCACCGAATGTGATCCTTCGGAACCCCAATAATATTACTCCGTTTTTGAGTAAGTTTTTGTTTTTTTTATACAGAATATTACTTTGTTTTGTGATTACTTTATCGTAGCTGTTTTTTTTATTTGGTATTTACCAAATCAAATTATTCGGTAAGAGCTTTCGGCTCTGCAATACTTTGGAGCACTTATAATATACTTAGTACTTAATGATAACGAATTTACTGTGACACGCTTAGGCAATTTCTTATTTTATTGTGACTTAATCTCTTCCTGAGCTACTGAAAAAAATTACCCCTCCCTCCCCTCAATCCGTTATCTTTTTAAATCCCACCGAATGTGATCCTTCGGAACCCCAATAATATTACTCCGTTTTTGAGTAAGTTTTTGTTTTTTTTTATACAGAATATTACTTTGTTTTGTGATTACTTTATCGTAGCTGTTTTTTTTATTTGGTATTTACCAAATCAAATTATTCGGTAAGAGCTTCGGCTCTGCAATACTTTGGAGCACTTATAATATACTTAGTACTTAATGATAACGAATTTACTGTGACACGCTTAGGTAATTTCTTATTTTATTGTGACTTAATCTCTTCCTGAACTGCTGAAAAAAAATTACCCCTCCCTCCCCTCAATCCGTTATCTTTTTAAATCCCACCGAATGTGATCCTTCGGAACCCCAATAATATTACTCCGTTTTTGAGTAAGTTTTTGTTTTTTTTTATACAGAATATTACTTTGTTTTGTGATTACTTTATCGTAGCTGTTTTTTTTATTTGGTATTTACCAAATCAAATTATTCGGTAAGAGCTTTCGGCTCTGCAATACTTTGGAGCACTTATAATATACTTAGTACTTAATGATAACGAATTTACTGTGACACGCTTAGGTAATTTCTTATTTTATTGTGACTTAATCTCTTCCTGAACTGCTGAAAAAAAATTACCCCTCCCTCCCCTCAATCCGTTATCTTTTTAAATCCCACCGAATGTGATCCTTCGGAACCCCAATAATATTACTCCGTTTTTGAGTAAGTTTTTGTTTTTTTATACAGAATATTACTTTGTTTTGTGATTACTTTATCGTAGTTGCTTTTTTACTTGGTATTTACAAATCAAATTATTCGGCGAGAGCTTTCGGCTCTGCAATACCTTGGAGCACCTATAATATACTTAGTACTTAATGATAACGAATTTACTGTGACACGCTTAGGTAATTTCTTATTTTATTGTGACTTAATCTCTTCCTGAACTGCTGAAAAAAAATTACCCCTCCCTCCCCTCAATCCGTTATCTTTTTAAATCCCACCGAATGTGATCCTTCGGAACCCCAATAATATTACTCCGTTTTTAAGTAAGTTTTTGTTTTTTTTTATACAGAATATTACTTTGTTTTGTGATTACTTTATCGTAGTTGTTTTTTTACCTGGTATTTACCAAATCAAATTATTCGGTAAGAGCTTTCGGCTCTGCAATACTTTGGAGCACCTATAATATACTTAGTACTTAATGATTACGAATTTACTGAAATTACCGCTTCAAGTTCTTCAGCGCTATCATCTGGTCCTGTGATCCTTCCGAGGCCCTATGATATATTTGGGACTTAAGGGTTTACCAAAATTACCAATTAAAATTCTTCGGCAATATCATTCGATTATGTGATCCTTCCGAGCTCCTATGATATATTTGGTGTTTAAAGATTACCGTTTTAGCGTAATTACTTATTCAAATTCTTCGGCAATATCATTTGGATCTGTGAACCTTTGGGCTCCAGTAATATATTTGATGTTTACCGGTATAAGGTATTAACGACATTACTAAATAAAATTTTTTGGCAATAACTTCTAATTTTGTTATCCTTTGGAGCTCCTATTTGGTTTTTACCGATTATGGATTTGGAGCCACTATAACATATTATGTCTTTGCCAATTTCAGAAATTACCGGTTCAAAATTCTTAGGCAATAGCTTTCGGGTCTAAGATCCTTTGGAGAACCTATAGTATATTTGGTGTTTAAAGATTACGGATTTATGTTTATTTGCACAGTTTATATGATATATAATAATGATAATTTATTTTTATTCTCTTTACAAATACCAAAATGCACAGAGGAGTAAATAAAGGAAATATAGAATACACAGACAAAAATACAACATAAGAAGAAAGGAACACCAAAAAGTGAAAATAAACTTAAAGAAAACTTCAACTAGGAAATTAAAATGTGAAAACCACCAGTGCTGAGTTCTTGTTTGAACTTCAATACCTATTTAGATACTATTTAAACACAGATAAAATTCAAACGAAAATCAACGATACGTTCTCTAAGTTTTATATCCGTTCTCAACTAGGAGTTTTATTTATCATTCGAAGACAATTCTTCAGATATTGCAAAATTTTTCTTGACCTTCCCCTTTGTGTTCAGGAATACTTATATCGCTAAAAAAATACAGGGTTTTTGATATTACGGTGAAAATGGACAAACTCTCACTTTAGGGTCACAAAAGCGACAAAAGGAATAACTATTTTAAATTACCTGTTCATATTCTTCGGTAATAGTTTTAGGCTCTTCGTGCCTTTGAAACCACATCATATATTTGGTATGAAAACGCCAGGACTGTTTTTTCAGCGCCCTCGCAGCTAAATACTGTGCCTTTGTCCCTTCCATATAATAGAATATAAAGAATAACGTTTCTGTTGGCAGCCTTTGAAAAAACTCCACTGTATCAGAGCCAGGAAGCATTGCCTAAAAGAAAATAACAACATACACTGACAATTTATACTAATAATTTTCAACACACACACTAACAACCCCATTGTATCAGACAACACAATACACTAACACAGTATAGATATATAACAGTAGCGAAGTTTCTTCAGAAATGGCTCAGATCAAAGCGCACGGAAACGGAAAATCCGTCAGCGTTACATCAATAGTTTCGGTTCAGGTTTCCCATAAGCCTGTCGTTATGCGCTAAACATTTGTCATTGCGCTTGCGCGAAGGCGGAGTCATGAAGAGGTCTGGACTGATGTGAGTCAAAAATATTTAATGGAGAGTATAGGAGTATTCGCTAGTGTCAATATATTTATACTGTGTACACTAACAAACTCCACTCCATCAGAGTCAAGCAGCATTGCCTAAAATAAAATTAACAATATACGCTGAAAATTTTTACAAATAATTATTAAAAAATACACTAGCAATTACACTACACAAACGATTTGTTAAGATCGTCGATTCGAAAAAACCACTTATCACACAATCATCATTTAGTACAGGATAAGAGGTCACAAGATTATTTGATCATAAAAATAGATCCAGCTGACCTATATCTGAGTTTCCAAAATAGATATTCATTTTATATTCTACATGAAAATTAAACAGCATGAAAGGACAAAATCAAGGGGGGGCAGAGGGAGGAGTGAACTATAATATATGTGGAGATTTGGGAGATCTAGACTTCAAAGTTTGCTATTTGGTTAGTTTCAGCCAGACTTAACTTTCATAAGAAAAGTGACGCGTTCCTAACATCTACTCATTTTATTTTTTAACGTAAATAATTTTGCCTAAATTCAGGGAGGTTACCACCCTCTTCAGCAAACACATTATATCGGCCTTCATTTTTGATCTGAAGAACCTTCCATAAAAAGTCTTTAAAACAAATATCTTAAATAGGGATCAGGCAGCACTGCCAGAAAGAAGTCACAACACAATATATCATCACCAAACACTAACAGTTTTTAACACAAATACTAAACACTAACAAACACCAATTTTCTATAATCCTTGGCTTGATACGACCCAGCAGTTATATATTTAGGTTTTCATAAAAGAATCAAATGATTATAAGTACGTTAGGGTAAAGTAGAAGTTCAATAGCGAAAGGAAAAGAGCACTTTGTTCTTTGTTGTTGTTTTTTTTTTGGGGGGGGGGATGGGATATAGATGTTAAATACCTATAGATATAACAATAAAGATACATATACTCTGGTACAATTCAACAGTCTCACTCTGTCCTTAAAAAGGTATCTCACTCCTCTAGGCATATTATATTCTAATGGAAGAAATTATCTGAATACAACACTTTTTATACAATGCATAACGTCATTACAATACTGCCATGCATCTTTTTCGCTTTTTAAATGCATTTCAATGCAACGCAATTTTAATAAAAATACTTTTTCCAATTAAAGCTCTAAAGCATAGACAGCCGAAGGTTGCACGTCCTGCCCATTACCCATCAAAATATTGACATGCCCAACTGGTGGAGTCTGCGCCCAAAGATGGGAATCACGGGTTTAGATGTTTAATATTTGAATATTTTGATCCCACTCCATAACAGGCTATGGAGCCTTTGTGGGGATAAGTGGACTTATCTACTGAATGATTTTTGATTAAAATATCTATTAAAATATGTCTATGAATCCTCTGTTTTGAAAGGAGCTATTTGAATAATTTTGCACCCTTTCTCCTCGGGCTATGTAATCATATTGTCTTTGGAGATACGATATTTCTAGATTGTTTCAATGACAATTTTTTTCTAGCATTGACCCGTTTCTGTACGAAGCACTGGTAAACGCAATAAATATTTTGCGAAACGTACACCGGGTATTGGAGAAGTCGGGTGTACTGAAGATGCAGTTTCTCATTGTCGCTTGTCATCTAACTGCGAAATTTGAACTTCTTCTTGATCTCACGGCGTCACCATAGGCTCTATACAACCACCCCGCTGTGCAAAAAGTAGAATAGCAAAGTAGCAATCCTACCTGGCAGTTTTCAAATTTGTCGGCAGATTTTGTCTGAAAATACCAGTGCTTCCAATATATCCGAATTTTTGGGAATATCCTCAAAATTCTATCTTCTAAAAAAAATCGGTTCCCCAAAAATCCCCTGTCGTTCAGGGTTGCCACCCCTAGTGACTTATCACTAGTAACAATCCACCCCGAGTAACTATCACTTTCACTTAACTTGACATAATTTTTTCACTACTTTCCAAAGTTTTTGTCTCAATTATTTGTTACATATCAAAAACCAGACATATATCATTGAATTACTGACTTTTCTCTTTATGCTAGTAAAAGCATAATGTTTATAAGGCTTTACCTTTTCATCGAAGATTCTCTTGTGACTCGTGGTAAAGAGTTTCATTTGAACACGTTTACGTTCAGTGTAATTCTCAAGAGGGTTATTTTAGACAGCTGGACCGTGAGTTTAAATTTTGCTTTTTTTTTGCTATTCTGTTTAATTTTTAAAGGTCTGAAAATATAAGAGAGCTAGATCAAAAAATTAATCTAAATGAAAAAGGGAAAGCATTGGTACCTATGCAGAGAAGGGGGAGGAGATTTTGTAATAAATTTGGAGATACTTTCATTATCGAGCTATAAATTAGATGAACATATCACTCGAGACCTTTTTTTTATGCTCTTTCACAATATAACCGTCGTTATATTTTGTACTCAGAAATTAAATGGACCCTTTAAGATGATACCTTTTCCTCTTATTTTCTGCAATTTAGTTTCAGTCTTATTTTCTTTTACTATAGGTTTTGGGCATAATATACTAATCTTAAATACATAATAATTGAATATGTGATAGATTAAAGGGTACTTATGTATGATACAGCCAACACTCAAGTTTCCGCTATGTAAATCTCAAGAACAAACCGGTTTTATCTGTCTGTATTAAGAAACAATTAGCTTACGCCCACTAGAAAACAAGTGGCGGGTGACAGAATACATTGGAATTATATAATTTGGGCTATGTCTCTGCACATTAATTAGGAGGGGACGGGGGTAAGTTAGTTTAGGTCAGGTTACCCCCACCCGCCTTAATGTGCAAATATATAGCCCAAAAAATTTTTTCAAGTATTATATTTTCATCATGTTTTGGTATTTTTCATTAGAATTAACCTAACTTCACTTTTTGAGTGTTGGCGGTGTAATACATAAGAACCGATTAAAGGAATTGATCTTTTTGCCTGGAATCTTTGCCGTTTAAAAATTTGTTGAATTTTGCTTCATTTGGTATGTAAAAATTAAGCACTTTTCTTTTTTCCTTCAGAATTGCATGTTGCATATAACCTTTTATCTTCAAATATAATCCCCTCCTCCCCCCCCCCTCACCATTTCTATTCTGATGCCCTCCCCCCTACAATATTTTTGGTCTAGGAAAGTTGTTAAGTAAGTGAATGAAATTTTACAGAATAAATATTCTGCTCAAATTAGGACATTGGAATTTTTTAAAATACCTAGACCTACCTCCACAGCTTCTAATGCTTGAGCAATTGCTAACCCTGTATTGGCTAATGCTGAGATAAAAACAATAGAAAAAAAAAAAATTGTAGTAGAATTGGATTTGCCATTCAAAACTTTTCCTAAATATAATCTTCTTACCGTAGAAATTCCAGCACCTCCCCTCTGGCCCTCTTAATGAGACTATTTATCAATTAAAATATAGTTAAGACTATATATTATATATAATAAAATATTAAGCTATAGATTGTATTCAAATCTAGGGAATAGTTGATTAAAATAGAAACGACCCCAAAACATGATTCATAAAAAATTGTATATTATAGCCAATAGTTCAAAATTCGGTTATTATTTCCAGATTGTTTTCTTGTAAAGTTTTATATTATTTTCAGACTTTCTTTTTTACAAACAAATGGTCTTTATTCTAACTCTGCTACCTGATTATGTGCTTGAAGATTGATCAAACAGTTCATGGTAATGAACTGTAAGTAACTCGACCCAATAGGAACCAAAACTCTAAAAAAGAGCTACTATACAACAAAAAAGAGCTGTTTTCATTTCTGATATTCTTTTTTTTACCAGATGATGTATATCTTTTGAAATATCTCTTCTCACAAGATGTATGTATCTCTTCTCTTTTGAAATAAGAGATGTTTCTCTTCCCGCGGTCCTGCTTTTTCTAAAACTTGTTCAAACTAAAAGCACCTTGAGTTTCAATGTCGCTATGTGAAAATTTACTTGTAAGTCGATCTTAACCTTCGACCTTGTGAACAAGTTTTTACTTATTCCGCTTCTCTTCAACTGACAGTGAATATTTGTCAAAATCTTGCACAAATAGCCAAATTCTCTCAAAACTGTTTATTCGTCAGTTGAAAAATTCTTAAAACGGCTGGTAGCTATCAAGGCGTACATACAGTAAAAACAGGTAATGGGAAAGCTGGAACGTGGAAGATGGGCAGCCTAAAACAGCCACACTACAATGTAGCAGGAATTCTCTGTTTATTTTGGGGATTAGATTGGGGCAAAATTAATATCACAGCTTCATAATGCATGTGACTGCCAGGCTGCCAATCAATATTGATCTCCCTGAAAATCAAATGCTGCTTTTTATAGTTGTAATATAGTCATTAATGAGTATCAAGCATGTAGTTGGGCAATTATTATTTTTATAATACCTATAGCATTGGATTGTACAACTCATCCATAAAGTAACTGCAGTAAGCTATAAACAGTCAGACTTTGAATACTATACTCCACTAGCAGTATTAGAGTATATATGATACAGTAGCCTACTGTTAATAAAATAGTAAATGTAAAATTATGGAGTATGATATTTATGGCTAGTATATATACTAGCCATATATATATATATATATATATATATATATATATATATATATATATATATATATATATATATATATATATATATATATATATATACTATATATATATATATATAGTATATATATATATAGTATATATATACAAGCCATATATGGCTTGTCACTGAACTAGATCCCATTATTAGTTGTGATTCGGAAAACTATTGATATTTCTAACTGCAAGCTATACTAAGGTACATATGTTACTTTTCTGCAAATTTTACGTATAAAAATACTTTATACTCAAAGCAAAGCTGTCAAAACACAAGTTGTGTTGCAAAAGTGTTGGCAGCATTTGGAATTCTGCTACTGGCAGCTTTGGAACTTTTTGCACACCTGAAACCACCCTGGAAAAATACGAATTCTTCCGTGAAGTTGTGAGACACAGCAAAGGTTATGGGAAATATGGTATCAAATGGGAAGAAAAAACTATCCTAGATTTTGATTATGCTCGCAATTTGAGCGACCTAGATAAAATAATACCAAAATTAATGAATTTTTTGGAAGTTTTAAGAAAAGAATACTTTAACAGCAAAAAAAGTCGTACCTTCACTCCATCACAAAAGACTAGAACAAGAAACAGTTAAATAGTCAATGACGGACACCACCCTTTTCATCTTAATACTATTAGCTTTATATGTAGTAGCAGTATATATTGCCAGTCGGGTATCAAAAGGACATATCTCCATAATTGTAAAGTTTCAGAAGAGCAGAAAAAAACCTCACAACTTTTTTTACTTTCCCTCCGATAACCGTAAAACAAAAATCATGTATGAATCAATAATATGTAAAACCAATAGATATGAATCCGATTTTGCTTTACGGTTATTGGAGGGAAAATAAAAAAGTTGTGAGGTTTTTTTTCTGCTCTTCTGAAAATTTACAATTATTGAGATATGTCCTTTTGATACCCGACTGGCGATATACAAATTTTACAATAATTTTCATAGAAATATTACAAAGTCGTGACAAAAACAAGTCTGCATCTAATGTTTTCACTTTTTATAGATCTAAAATGAAATTTCTATTAAAAAAAACATTAAATATATATATATATATATATATATATATATATATATATATATATATATATATATATATATATATATATATATATATATATATATATATATATATATATATATATATATATATATATATATATATATATATATATATATATATATATATATATATATATATAAAATATATTTTGAAGACATACTGGTAGACCTGAATATTTCTAGTCTTGGGAGATCAGCCACACGTCATAAAAGTTGACGTCAGTTCGGAAGATGAGACGGATTAAAAAAAAAAAAAAAAAACAAAAAAAAAACACAAGATGGGGAAGGACTGTGGACCCGGAGGACTCACACCCCCTACATAAGTGTCGCAAACCTTTAGTTGGTGACTTTTGCAATAGGAAAATATAATCACCTGTGGGTAATAAGGAGGCGTGTGACAAGGGTTCCTAGGTAGATAGTGCCGCAGCCTTTCCGAGTCCGAGGGATGAGGCAGATGGAAGTATGCACTTTCGAGCATTTGATATTGGTACTGGTGTTCTTTCTGTAGAGGAACGGGCCCAAGCGGCGAAACACCCAATAAAGGTGGAATATGTGCAACACGAGTGGCACTCGGCTCAGTTGTACTATTTCGATTGAAAAATGCGGCTGAAACAACAATAACAATTAGCTTGTGGTTGTTAACAATAACAACCTAACTGTGGTTCCTTTTTGCTAATCAATTAACTCATTAAAATAAACTATGGGGAAACCAACAAAGAATGTACATCGCACTGCCAAGCAAAGAAGTTATATCACTTCTACATCATTATAACTTAAGAAAAGAAAAATTAAGCAAGGCCGAATGCAGGATTTTTGTTTGGAGAGGGGGGGAGGAGATACAAAAGCAACTTTAGCAAAAACCTGTTTATATGTATTTTTGTTACTTTTTGTACAAGTTAGAAAAAAATTCGTTGGGTGGGGTGGGGGGGGGGAGTCAAACGGTACGACCCCCCCCCCCCTTCCCCTCCCCAGGAAACGTGCATGCTGAGTAGTCTATTTTAATGAGACCTTGAACTTCTTGGTTATAATGAGATGTCCAAAATCATCATTACAGCCCAGTCCGAGAGCACTGACCTAGTGTGCAGAAAATCATGGTTCCAAGTTCCATCGATGGTAGATTGAACAGAAGAGCTTACAATAATCCGTAAATGGATAATTTTTATATTTTTATTATTCGAGCTGACCCCTCAAAATAAATAATAGACAGTTATTTCCGGTAAAGTCACTTACATTTTCTTAATATTCAATAAGCGGGTTAATAAATTATGAATTCTGTCATCTAACATACTTCTAGAATTATAAAATTGTTTTTTTTTTTTTAATAAACCCCCAGAATTTGGTATTCAAAAATACTTTCCAAACATAAAAATACTACCAGTGTTTTATACGTGGGGAAAATTTTTCACGGGCAAGATTTGTCGGAATCATTCAGCGGGAGGTGGGGAATTCCATAATTAAAAGAAAATTTACTCGCACATTTTTTTCAGGCTTTTTGTACATGTAATCAAAGTATATTTTAATCAGGTTATTTATATAAATGTAGGGTATAAAGAACAACAAATGAACATGTAGAACATGTAGGGTATAAAACAAAAGAACAAAAGAACATGTAGGGTATAAAGAACAACAAATGTAGGGTATAAAGAACAACATTGTTCAGTGTGGGATTAACTCTATTGAGAAAAGCATGAAGTTTGAAAAAAAAATAATCAGAGATTTTTTGGCCTCAGAGGCTATGGCGTCAGGAAAAGCAATGGTCCCAAACTATTGCAGGACAGGGACTAATACATCTTTTGATGTTTACACGAAGCGCTTAAGCCAGATTAGAACCGCACAGCAAGAAGTCCCTAGGACATCCAATATGAATGGAGGCTTTGTGCAATCCTGGGCCAATCTTGGTCACTACATGGTTTTCTGCACTTGGCGATTACTTTTCCATTAACAAGAGTCAAAATCATGCACAAGCAATCTCAAGCCCAATACCTCTGATGCATTCTAAATTCATACACTACAAATATTATACTACAATGGGAGGCAACCCATAATAAATAACTTAGCTAGGAAAAGCTATTCACCCAAAAAAGCCAACAACAAAACTGTTTTTCTCAAAGGAAGCTCTAAAAGATGCTATTGATATATGCAAAACAGTGCTCGACAAAGACATTAATCAGAGTCGTAGGGGCTCTCACCCGGCTTCTGCCTTTTATGGCGATATTTATGAGGTTATGTCAGAAAGGTTCGTAAATGAAGTTCCGACCCCTCATTTTGCCACTCTCAACCCAGCTGACGTTCCCACCATTCCTGAGGATGTGAGTACGAATGTTGCCCCACGATTGAATGATTGTAGAGCGATGCTAAGTTTTCTTGTAGAGAAGCACGAAACCTCTGCAGTACCTAGCTCGGAGAACCAGCCACCAATATGACCATCTCTGCCCCGACCAGAAAGGACTATCCCAGTTGTTTTGTCGAATCTGCCCGCAAGCTTGAGTGCTAATCCTAACAAGCAAAAGGAGTTCTTGAGGAAAATTGGAGCCGCTAATAAAATAGACAGAATCGAACAACGAAAACACAGACTGTTTGTACATATGAAAGACGAAACATCCGCAAGTGTTGTCGCCTCCAGGGCCCAAGGCGAGAAAAATATCCGTAGCAAGGTACTGCGCTCAGAATACCTCGGAATCATTTGCTTTGACAAAGATTACGACGTTTCAACTATTCCCAACCTAATTAGCGGTGTTTCCCAAGCCAAGCGCTTTGGAAATTCCTCAGTTGTCCAGCTCACGTTCGTTACTAAGATTGACTTCGATCCGGCTCTCATGTTTGGAATCAAAGTGGAATACACCATGTTTTATGTGTCAAAGCCCCTTACAAAGTCGCTGCAGTGCTATAAATGCAGTGCTGCAGTAAAGGTTTTGGTCATCGTGCAAACCAGTGTCAGTAGGACACTAAATGTAGCAAGTGTGCCCGTGATCATAGCTACTCCGAGTGCACCTCAGATGTGCTCAAATGTGCCAACTATGGATCAAACCATGCAAGTAACAGCTTTCGGTGCCCGAACCTGAAAAATGCAGCTCGTGGTACAACTCCAGACCAAGCTGCACCGAATAACTTAAATCGCAAACCGGCTCGATAAATGGCGAAGTACGTGTGTTCTGTCAAAACATAAACGGTGCTAGAGAAAAATTAAACATACTTCAAATAGTGTATGGTGCTTTCGATATAATTTGTGTTAATGAGCATCTGCTTAATATAGATAATAGCACAAGACTGATTACTTCTTCTGATCATCAGTTTTTTATCTACTCAGCTAAGAGTACTGGGGGTCAATCCTCGAGGGGCTTAAGGATAGCTGTTAGAAATAAGTATAATTGTAATCTGTTTGAGTCTAATGATGTATGTCTTGCGGTAGAATTGTGTGGTTTTATTGCTGTTTGTGTTTATATGCTTACAAACTATAGAAATGACCGATCGAGTCAGAACTTTGCGTCGGCCTGCTCGTCACTGTCGAAACTACTTGAAAGAATAGCTCTTACCCGTAAATCTTGTGTTATTATGGGTGATTTTAATACGAACATTAATGATAATACCATTGGTTACTCACAATGATGTTAAATGCTACATTGCCGCAAAATTTCTATTGTCTACAGAAAAATAGATCGTTTACCTAGGTACATAATAGTGGTAGCACTTCTGATCTCAATTTCGTGTTTACTGATATGGGGGACCTCCAGCGGCGGATAGTAATGTTCCTGGCGACTTTCTTTTAAGTGACCATTCGCATCTTGAGTTTCAAATAGCGACGAAGACCACACTGCCTTTCCATCATAAACAAATAAGTAGAACAACAGGGAAATTTTTATACAAGACAGTGGAACGTAACTTTAAATGAATATTTCGACCCTATATCCAAGTCCTGGTTGAACTTCCTTGAAGTAATGATATTAGGGCTGTTTTAAAAAAAAATTTTAAACAGTTTTAATGATTGAATTTTAATGTAAGTTACTTTTATAGTGTTTTTATTCTCTTCGTCTGTTTTGCTGAGGACGGCCCTTGGATATAGGGTCGAAATATTCATTTAAAGTTACGTTCCACTGTCTTGTATAAAAATTTCCCTGTTGTTCTACTTATTTGTTTATCTTGAGTTTCATTTACCACTTAGTTCTTTTGAGACATATGCTCCCTCTAGACCCAAGTGGTTCACTAAACAGAACTGGAGTCGTATTGATATATTTACTTACCAGATGCTGCTTGATTCGTACTTAGATAAGATAAGGGTTCCGTCTCATTTGCTTTCGCGGGTAAAATCTTACCGGCTTATCGATTTGAATTGCTATTTGCTTTAACTGGTGCATAGTAAAATGGCTGCATCTGTTGCAGTTCCATCGGGAAAAATAAAGCTGAATACCCGTAAGAGAGGCTGGTCAGACTTTCCTGGTTTGAAGGTTGAAAAGTCTCGCCATGTGTTTTGGAAACAAATTTGGGTTGATTGTGAAAGACCACGTTCAGGATGGGTTTTTAAAATTATGAAGTCGAGTAAACACCAATATCAAAAGAAGGTGAAATCTTGGAAAAGAAGTCGGGTTAAGGAGCTATCGCGGGAAATAAAAAATAATCCTCGTCAGCTATGGCGAGAAGTGTCTAAACTTATCCGTTCTTCTTCGTCGCCGCCTGATAGCATTGAAATAAATAGATGGTTTGAACATTTTTCTTCAATGTTTGCGGCTGATCCTCCATTATTAGAAAGTAATTTCCGGGACATTCTGATGCAGCATTTTGATCGACTAAACCAATACATTAACTGGCTTACTATTACCCCGTCGTGTGTTGAATCGTTTGTTCGTCCTCTTCCTTTAGGAAAACCGCCTGGGGCAGATGGTATTCAGCCGGAACATCTGAGGTATGGTACCCCTAAACTGTTTAGTCACATAGCTTTATTGTTCCAAGCAATAGTGTCGTAACAGTCTGTCCCACAAGGTTTCGTAAGAATTCAGATGTAAGAATGCAGTCTGCGGGACAGCTTTCTGGACCTATAGATATACGTAGGAGTGTTAAACAAGGCTCAGTAATCAGCCCTGTGATATTTAACAATGCAGTACGTTCTGCGACAAAATCGATATAAGATTTTTTGATAGATGATGGAATTGATGCTAGTCATCTATCTTACGCAGATGATCTACTTTTGATAAGTGATAATTTAGAATCTTTACAGAAAGCTATTGGTGCCGTGTCGTCT
Organism: Artemia sinica; assembly: GCA_027921565.1. Lineage (NCBI taxonomy): Eukaryota > Metazoa > Arthropoda > Branchiopoda > Anostraca > Artemiidae > Artemia > Artemia sinica. The sequence goes on from CM051274.1 coordinate 11,366,568, forward strand.
GCACTTGGCGATATTGGGCTAACAATATAGCCGTCTAAGACTGAATTCGTCGTTTTGAACGACGAAACATTGCCAAATCGTGTTGTTGATGTTTGCGGGAAGACGCTTCTCCAAAAGGATAAGTTTGAGTATCTCGGACTCCGATATGGGAATTCTATCAAAGCTACTAAAAACCTAGTTATTGCGGCACTTAAAGAAAAACTGCGGAAAACTTACAGTATACTAACACGAACTAAGGGTCAATTTGACAAAATTACGCTCGGTCGTCTCTGTAACGCCATGTTCGCGCCAGATGTCTTTTTTTTAACCCCTTTATGGAATTGCTTTAGTAAAACCGAACGTAACCAAATTCGCTCAATTTTTTTTCGGTATTGCATAAATTTATTGGGAATTATAGTTCAGAAACTCTTATGTTTCGCAGAGGTACTATATTTTTGAGTTAAGTAAGAAAATGGATGAGTTGTAAACCCGTTTCAAAAGTCGAAACAGAACAATCCACGACTTTCCATTGGCTAGTCTTGTGCATTAAAATCGTGATTTTGATTTCGTTTGTTTTTTCTCTTTTCCATAGTTCTCGCAGCTTAATTTTGTTTTGTAGCGTTTTGTGATTTTTTCGTTACTCCTTCGAGCATTTACATTGTATTTGTATGAAGGGTTGAAATAAAATTATTTATTATTATTATTATTAAAACAAAAACAAAAAAACAACAGAAGAATTACAAAAGAAACAAATCAGGAAGCAAAAAAAATCCAGAAGAAACAAATCGAGAAAAACAGAAGAAACAAAATTCAGTGCAAATGTTGTGTTGTTACTAGGCGATAATTTTCTCAAAGGGCGCCAATATTCAAGGTCACTCTGGAGGGCCGTTTGCAGTCACGGTTCTGGTTAGGCAAACTTGTGAAAGGTCAACCCTGACGCAACTATGATGCCACGCAAGCAGGATTTCCCTTTCGAGGATAGGGACAGAGGAAGGAGCTTATGGCGTCACAGAGACCCCAAACCATCTACGGGACAGCCCCAACTTTTATCCCCAGCCTATCTTTGTTAGGGAATTCGTAGTTGTAGTAGTAGTCGGTTAAAACATAATTGGCGGGGGTGTTATAAACTCGTATGGGTTATTTCTGATAGACAGATCTATTCCGGATTATTTAAAAGTGTTATTCATCAAAAATGATGGAAATTAAAAATCAACTTCACAGTCACTACACCCAGGATAAAATATGCTTCAAGCGCCTCCTTCGTGCACATACAGGATGTACGTAGATATACAGGATGCTTAGTTTTTGGGATAGTAGATAATGAATATAGAAATCTTGGTAATTCAAATCTCGTTTCAAGTAACCTTTTGAATTCAACTAATAGGGTAAACTGGGGGGAGGGGCTGTAAAAGGGGTTAAGTGGTTAGGTGGACTAAGAATAAAATAAATTTTGTCTGTTTTTGTCATTTTGATTAAATTCACCAAAGTTAAGAAGAAAGTATCTTTAGATTTAACTGCTCAAACTCAAGGACTAATTGACACGGCAATAATATTAAATGTCTTAGTTTCTAGGTGGTATATAAATATAGCTATGTTTTGGAATTTAAAATTTTTTGCACCTATGAGTGGAGAGATTAGATTATATAAAAAAAAGAAAAAAAGGAAGAGAGAGAGAGAGAGAGAGAGAGAGGAGAGAGAGAGAGAGAGAGAGAGGAGAGAGAGAGAGAGAGAGATAGAGAGAGAGAGAGAGAGAGAGAGAGAGAGAGAGAGAGAGAGAGAGAGAAGAGTAACCGTTGTCATGGCTTACAACTAAAATGTGATGGTTAACTTTTGTTTGGTTTTGATGCATATCATATAGGTCAGGCCGCCCAAGGGAAGTAATAATGCCTAGATACACGGAGCTCATCAAACAGTTCGTGGTAACGAACTGTAAGTAAGGAGCGACCCGGCTCAATAATAACCGAAACTCTAAAAAACGGAATTTTGATACCAATAGATATAACAGAAGAATCAGATTTTTATGCTGATTTAAAATATATAAGTTTCATCAAGTTTAGTCTTACCCATCGAAAGTTACGCGCCTGAGAAAATTTGCCTTATTTTCGAAAAAAGGGGGAAACAACCCTTAAAAGTCATAGAACTCTAATGAAAATCACACCATCAGATTCAGTGTATCAGAGAACCCTTCTGTAGAAGTTTCAAGCTCCTATCTGCAAAAATGTGGAATTTTGTATTTTTTGCCAGAAGAAAGATCACGGATTTTTTTTTTGATTTTTTTTTCAGGGGTGATCGTATCGATCCAGTAGTCCTAGAGTATCGTGAGAGGGCTAATTCGAACGGAAATTAGAAGTTCTAGTGCCCTTTTTAAGTGACCAAAAAATTTGGATAGCAACTTGGCCCCCTCCCACGCTCATTTTTTCCCGAAGTCACCCAATCGAAATTTTGAGATAGCCATTTTGTTCAGCATAGTGGAAAATCTACTTAATATGTCTTTGAGGATGACTTAATTCCCCACAGTTCCCAGGGGAAGGGCTGCAAGTTATAAACTTTGCCCATTGTTTACATATAGTATTGGTTATTGGGAAGTATACAGGTGTTTTCAGGAGGAATTTTTTTTAGTGGGGGGTCGGGGTCGGAGTAGTGGTTCCGGGGGAGAATATTTCCTTGGGGGAAGGAACATTTCCATGAAGGGGGCGCCAGATTTCCCAGCATTATTTAAAAACGATCAGAAATTAAATATAAAAACAAGTTTTTTTTCAACTGAAAATAAGGAGCAACATTAAAACTTAAAACGAGCAGAAATTATTACGTATATGAGAGGGTTCGCTCCCAAGTCAATACCTCGCTCTTTACGCTGAAGTTTTTTAGTACTTTCAAAGGAGCTATCTATTCTAATTAACCGGCCTTTGTGATTCAGGGGTTTGTGATTCGAACAAAATTCGAACTTTAGCGTAAAGAGCGGGGTATTGACTAGGGAGCGAACTCCTTAATATACATAATAAAAACATACGAATATAAAAATTCGTTACGTAAGTTAATTCGTAAGTTACGTCAGAACAAAATTTCGAGAAAGCCAATTAGCCAAAAAAAGTGAAATTAATATGCGAATTTCGTTTTAATTATTCATGTACGGTGAGCCAAAATCAAAGCTGCATTAATTCAAAAACGTTCAGAAATTAACTAAAAAAACAAGGTTTTTTAACTGAAAGTAAGGAGCAACATTATAACTTAAAACGAACATAAATTATTTTGTATATGAAGGGGGCTGTCCCCTCCTCAACGCCTCGCTCTTTACGCTAAAGTTTGACTCTGTCTCACAACTTTATTTTTTTAAAACAATAAAAACTTTAGCGTAAAGAGCGAGGCGTTGAGGAAGGGACAGCCCCTTTCATATACGGAATAATTTCTGTTCGTTTTAAGTTTTAATGTCGCTCCTTACTTTCAGTTAAAAAAAAACTTGTTTTTTTTTTAGTTAATCTCCCAAAGATGCAAGAAAGCGGCAATAAGGAAACACAGCTATGCGAGAGCGAGGAAAAATTTATACGGAGAGGGGGACGGGGGGGGGGGAGAAGCAAAAAACAGGCATTCTGAAGTTGAACTTCATAATGACTGAATATCTTTTAGGGCTTCAATTACCAAGGTCATCAAAATAAAACACTTTTCACCTGTGGACCATCATAGGTCTGTTCATGTCTATAAACTGAGACTTTTACATCAAAATCACGAAGTTTTTAGGGTAATATGGCATTTCCATCAGTGTTGCCACGTTCAACCTCCCCCCCCAGAAAAAAAAAACAGCCCAAACTAGTTATTTAAATCTTATAACCCCTTTTCTTCGAAATTCAAAAATTAATAGTATTTTGATTCCCAAATACGACTACACCTTCAAAGAAAAATACCTTCTTTAACTGTTTTGTGCTGTGTTCTTAACTTATTTTTTACAGGCTTTCCAAACCACGGATTGCACTTCTGACCGAAAGCAGAGAATCAGGAGACCAGTACCTTCGCTTCGCAGACAAAATAAGACAAAATGCGAAAAAGAGTTGGTTTTTTTTTTCGGCCACGTTTCTTATTTTTAGATTCGCCACGCAATACAACTAAAAACTACACAACTGTATATGGAGGTATTAGTAATTACAAATTCAATAACCGAGTTATCTTCATTTTGTTTGTAAGTTTCCACTTAACCGATTAAATAAACAGATTTCATTTCCACTGTCCTTGGTAACTCAATAGAACCTGATTTAAGAGCGGTTACATTAGTCATTATAGGCATAGGAAAATTTCGGAATCATCTCGCCTAAATAGAAAAATCTGATTCTCCAGTTTTTTTAAATTGTGAGATAGCTCTGGAAGCAAGAAAGTATATAATAGAATTATTAAACACCAGCGGTGATTAAATAAGGGGCGGGGATTAAATATGGGATCAAGTACCCGTCGGGTCGGGAATAAATACTTGTTGGTGATGTTCAATAAAGTTAATGTTAAGTTGAAGACATAATTAGGGAACATAATGTCCAACAGCTAGCAAAATATATGATGAGGATGGAAAAAATAAATTTAATTTAATTAAATTAAATTAGATTAATTAAAAATTAAATTTAAATTTTAGAATTCCAGCCAATATTAATACGAAGAGAACAAAATGAAATGTCGGCCAAAAATTAATTTTTCTTCGTTCTAGCCCCCCCCCCAAAAAAAAACAAAAAATTTATTCAGACTGAACAGAACAATTGAGATCCAGTAAGTATATATATATTATTTAATTAGTCCTGGTGATTAGTATTTTCTTTAATTTCCACTTGAATGGCTTTCCTCTACCACCCCCCCCCCCTGGGCCGGACATATCTATACCTACAAGAGTAATTCAACCAAACTTGATTTAGTTTGTTCTGTTGACTAAGTTTTTTCTCCTTGTACATTTTTGCTCCGACAGACCCTCTCCCACCTAAAGCCCAGGCTGGAATGATCAGAGCCTATGTAAGTTATTAATTAAAAAAAAAAAAAAAAAACTTTTTTCACAAAATAAGTTTTTCAAAAAAAAAGTAAAGAACTCCATCAAACCAAAAATGAACGAAAATGGAATCAAAAAGTCTACCAAGCATACAACTACCATAATTCAGTATCAATAAATAAATAAAACCCAAAACGAACAGAAATGAAACAAAATGGATATTTCGGGAGTGAGTAATATTAAAGGAAGTTTCAAAAAATCCAGTTCACACTTTCTGAGCCAAAATGCGAAAGTTTTGGACCAGATAAAAATATAAAAACAATAACAAACAACGTGGAGACCAAGATAAACAAAAACGCAAATTCGAAGAATTAAAAAACCTAACGACACGAAAAAAAAGAAGATAAAATCAAAATTAAACGAATTAAAAACCGAAAAAAAAATAAAAAAGCCAACCCAGAATCCAACAATTAACAATAAATAACGTTCTCACGGCGAAACTAGACAAGCTTCTTAATTAGAAGAAGTACCCCAATAAAGAGGAAATATTTTAATCCCGAAGTATTCATTTTGTCTCATCCAGAATTTTCGTTGGTCTTATAAAGCCCCATTCTCGTTTATCTTCTCTTATGTTTCTTATTCTTTGTGATAGCAGGCCTAATAAGTTTTCTCAAAATGACAATGTTTGTCAAATTCAGATCCATAATAAAGACTCAAAGATAATTATTATTACCAGGCTCTATTAAAACTGTCTTACCATTTGCAGAGTCAATTGAAGGTATGCTGATTCCCGTTTTCCCTGCTTTGTCTACTACTTCCTGTGCTATCGACTTCAAAGATGACATGGCATCACTTATCACCTAAAAAGGAAGGAATGGGTCTAAACATAGACGAACATTCTAAAGATCCTAACAAGAAATCAAAAGATTTTTCCAGCATGTCTATTCTCCTCCTCCCCCCTCCTCTATCCTTATAATAGGCTAATAATAATAAAAAATTAGGGGCATACATGGAATGTTATAGAAGCTGAGAAAGGGAGAGCTGTGCATACCTTGAATGAGTGTCACCTTAGTATGCAAACCCAATTATACCCAACAAACAACGAAAAACGAAAATACACGTTCAAAACCAAATAAGGCGTGCTTCCAGTTCTGCGTACCATAGACTAAGCAATCGCTTTCTAGACGAACAATTAATTAACTAATTTGTATACTGTTTTTTAACTATTTTTTAAATCAAACAAATTTAAAACTTAGTTAAAGATAATTTCGAAGACCTTCCATGACGATAAATAAAAGTTCGAATAGGAATAAATCCCTTTATTAGACAGTAATAATTCATAAAAATACTGGATAATCGGTCACATGTACAGTGACCGTCATCAGCAGAAATACGAATGACGGTCACTGTACATGTGACCGAAATATCCAGTATGTTTTGTGAATTATCACTCTAATAAAAGGATTTATCCCTATTAAAACTTTTATTTATGGTAGTCAAAGAAACTTTTAGTGCTAAAGCAAGGTCAAAGAAACTTTCAAGTAACTGTCAAAGTTAAAGCAAGGTCAAAGCAACTTTCAAGATAAAAAAAAAAACTTTCGAGGTTGAATTTTAATGTCAAACCAAGGTCAAGATACGTTCAGAGAAACTTTCAGGATTTAATCTTTTTTTAAGAATTTAATCTTTTAAGCCTAACCTGGAAATTTCATTTAACTGGCTCTACTTCTTTCTTTAAGATGGAAAGTTCCCCCAACCACCTAAATGATGGGATGAATGGAGCTTTAGCTTTTTTCTCTCCTTTTTTTCAATAAAATGGCAATGGTGGCTATCACGTCATTGTGAAAACACGGCTTCATGCTTCCTCAGGTTTTTCACTATTACGATTATCTGGTAAAGACAGAGTTTCAAATCTGTTAAATCTCCAACTTAAAGGTTTGGTTGGACTCTCTCATTCGCAATTTATCCGAGTTGAAGACTAGGTTTGAGGGAGCCTATTTCTATTTATGTTTCTATTATTTTTCAGTTTAAGACATACTTTTGCTGCCATCAGGGTCCGGTCTGGGCGCACGGAAGATAATTTGAACTTCCATGTCAAGTATGCTTGTTCTCCACTTTTTGCTTAATAAACAATGGTTAATCTGATTTCGGGTGTGACCGTTGGGATATGTCCAAAAATATTTATCCATATCTTTAAGAGGAAAGAAGGTGCCTCCTATCAAAAGGTCATTAAGGAGCGAGAAGATTATCAGTGGTTCTCCATTTTCGCTTCGCTGGCCAGGCCATAAGATGAATTGCGAAGTTGATCAGTAGTTCTCCAATGTTGTTTCGCTAGCCAAACCATAAGACGAGGAGGACAAAGTTGATCAGTAGTTCTCCGTTTTCGTTTCGCTGGCCAGGCTATAAGATGAATTGCGAAGTTGATCAGTAGTTCTCCAATTTTGTTTCGCTAGCCAAACCATAAGACGAGGAGGACAAAGTTGATCAGTAGTTCTCCGTTTTCGTTTCGCTGGCCAGGCCATAAGATGAATTGCGAAGTTGATCAGTAGTTCTCCAATTTTGTTTCGCTAGCCAAATCATTAAAGATTTTGATACATTTGCATCCTTAACATTGTTGAACTATACTAAAATTCGAAAGCATAAAATGTCCAAATTTCAAAATCAAAGCACAGGTTGGTTTCTACAAGCCGTGTTTTCTTTCAAAGCTAGTAAATGGGATGGGAATTTACAAGCTTCACACCCTTTCCCCTCTTCACAATAAAAGACCAATCCTGACTGCACTTTTTATGACTTTATCTTTCTGCTCCTCGAGATTTTTTAAAAGACAGAATTGCATAGGACTTATATAAGCAATATAAACATAAAATTAACAGTGTAACCAGACATAAAATAAGCAATATAAAAAGTTACAATAGCTGGGAAAGATACAGCGAAGTAGAATGACAATTCGTCGATAAATAAATAAAACATTAAAATAAATGAGGTAAATAAAGAAACAAATAAATCCAATAAAAGAAATAAATATACAGTAAGCAAACCAAATACATAAATTAAAGGAGATAAAATAATGAGAACAAGCAAATAAATAAAATAAATGAGCGAAAATAGTCAGCCTAAACATGAATGGAAAAAGAAAATTGCAAGATGACTTAAATAAAAAGCAAATTTGGAGTATATACCTGTCCTTTGGGACCTGGCCCATTCACCATTGGCATAGACGTTGGCACTCCTCCAGGAAGCGACCTCAGGGTGGCTAACGACATATGGAGCAAACCTGAAGTATCCCCTGTGCTCTGCTGAGATAACGAAGATAACGTACCAGGTGTTGTTGAAGGGGTGGGCGGACTCACAGGATGTGGCAGAGGGGACAATGACGGAGCAGAACTAACTGTACTGAGTGGAGCTGAGCCGGAGTCAAGTGACAGTGAGTTGACAAGTTTTTGTTGAGTTGTGTTGGGATTCGTTGCCGAAACGGGATGAACTGCTTGTAGCTGCACTGTTGATAATGGAGTCGTTGATGGCTGCAAATAAAAATAGATACGTAAATATCTGCAGAATAAAAAAAATTCCATTAATCACCTACATTATTTTTTAAACTCCAAGATAACGTTTGTCAAACAGACCCAGCCAATCCAGGAGAATTTTTGGGTGTTTTCACCCTCCACCCAAAAAAAACCTATTTCACCCCCCCCCCCCCTATAACAGAATCTAATAAAATTAAAATATATATAGAGAAAAGTGGGTATAATATTTGAACAATGCAGTGGAACAAAAAAAAAAACACAACAAATAAGTTTAAATAAACAAAGATCCTAATATTTTGGCTCCTAGTCCAGGAGCCTTTACCAACGGATCGCACCTTAGTTAGCAAATGAAAATATCAAATCAGTATATAATACATAAGATTCCTTGACCTGTTGCCATATGTAACCTTAGATTTCCTTTCTAGTTCAATATTTACTATACAATTTAAATCATGGGTCGTAACCAAGGGGATATATAATTTTTTTCAGGTAAAGATAGTATTTCATTTTTTGTTAGATCTCATTACCAAATTGATATTATACAAGAGACAATCTGTTTGTAATTTCCGTATTACTTATTCAGGCTATTTGCAGTGAATGCAGCGATATTTGGAAATTATATAGATGTGAGTTTTATTTGTTTACTTGTTCAATTTAGCTTTACTCATTTTTTTTTCCGTTGATAAAGGCTCCAGGATATGGAGTCAAAATATTTGGATCTTTACTATTTAAAGTTATTTGTTTTTTCTTCTGTTTTGTTCCACTGTTTTGTTTAAATATTATACCCGTTTTCCTCTCTATATTTTCAAAGAGTAAATTCTATAAATGGAAAGGCAGCGTGGTCTAGGAAATCATTTACGTACACCCCCTCCCTAACAAAAATATCTGAGCCAGAGTCAAGCGACAGTGAAGCAGGGTCGCCACCCAGTGAAAAAAAAATTCGATTTGAGTGATTTTATGGTTGATTTAGTGATTTCCTTCAATAATCTGGCGATTTATGTGCTGATTTACCAATTTTTTGTTTAGGCAATATGAAAAATTACTAGAAATAGTGATAAATAACTAGGGGTGGCAACCTGCAGTGAAATGACCAGATTTTGCCGAGTTATGCTAGCATTTGTCACCGAAAAGAAAGGAGCCGCTGGTAGCCGTACTATTGATCATAGAGCTGTTGTTGGCTACAAATAAAAAATGGACACGTAAATACATTTCGTCACTGGTATACCCAAAGGTCATGTTGGACATTTTCAAAAGGCTGAGATAATTGACAAAAACCGTTTGATAAGCTGTTCACAAAAAAACAACATTTGCAATGCCCAAGAACGCAACAACATGTAAATATAGTCCACAAGGCCGTATCGAGGGGAGTTACGGGGTTCGACAATCAAACATCTCCCATGACAAGCAAATTTTTTATAAGTACTTTAAAGTTTTTTTTTGTAACCATAAAGGTTAGTTTTTTGTAACCATAAACCATAAGTTTCGCGGAGCTAAAACTTGGCTTGCAACTGCAGCCATCCAGCGTAGTCTTGACACTGTTAAATCTAAGTGGCTTCGGACATATGAGGGTATGTGATGGATAGACTTTCTCAGCAACGACCGCCTTTGTCAGCAGAAACCTCGCTGGTTCAGACATCTTTTGCGACAGCCTGCCAACCATTCGACTCGGATTCTTTACGACTTCGAACCAATCAATTGTGGATGGAAACGTACAAGAGTACGTTTTCCTTGATCAGGCTGGAATTTTTCTGTCTGATTCAGAGGCCCTTGCTGCTGACCACCCCTCGTGGAGAAGGCTGACGACACTCTCAACGCCACCCCGGCATGAAGATTAAGTAAGTAAGTTGAGGAGGGAAAGAAACAATGTCATTTAATTAACAACCATTCCCGAAACACGCATTTTAAAATAGCAAATTGGCAGTTCTCAACATATATTTTTTAGAACAATCAAAACAAGCTAGTAAATTTTCCAAAATACCAAATTCTCTGAGGTGTTTATGAGCGGGGAGGGGGGGGGAGATTCAGTTCCCAAGTGGCCCATAAGTTAACAAGGTATTCATATGATGGTAAGACAGCAAACCTTATTGATTATGTTATAGTAAACCGAAGACTGGCAGGATTAATACAAGATACTAGGGTATATAGGAGTACTGTTACTGATGCTAAAAGTAAAGATTACCATCTAGCAGTGTCTAGGGTTAGTTTTAAGCTAAAATTTCAGAGGGGTAACTACCTCCCGGAGAGTTATGATGTTGGTAGACTCCAGGATGAGAATTTGAGAGAAAATTTCCAGTAGCAATTGAATACTAAACTTAAGAGTTCAAAATTTGACAATGTGGAAGATGATTGGATTAATTTTAGACAAACAATTTGTGAAATTGCTGACGTTATCTTAAGGAAGAAAGTTAGGACTGCAACTAAGAATATTAGTGAAAAAGCTTTGTGTTAAATAGAGAGGAGAAGGGACTTGTACAAGAATTATCTGAGTAATAGATCACATGAAAACAAAAGGAATGTAAAGAAAGTGGAGAAAACATTAAAATATGAACTAAAGAGGTGTAAAGTGGAGGCCATGGATAAAATTGCCAAGGATCTAGAAGATGCAGATAGACGGCATAATAGTAAAATATTGTACTGGCATGTTAATAAATTGAGAGGGAGTAGCCAAACCAGACTTGTCCCAGTTAAAGACAGGAACAAGGCCACAATTAATGATAAGATAAGAGTTAAAGAGACCCGGGCGGAACATTTTGAGAATGTGCTAAACCGAGATAGAGTTGGAGGAAAAGATATAGAGGAAAATGTAAAAGTTTGTGATACCTTGGATGTGAAGGAAGATCTGTTTTGTGAGGAAGAATTAGCGACAGTACTAAAAGGATTAAAAAATAATAAGGCTCCAGGTGCTGATAGTTTGGTAAATGAGTGTCTTAAATATGGTGGTTGTAAGGTTATAATTAAGTTACTGAAGATTATGAATATGATTTTTAAAAAAGGAGAAGTATCTAAGGATTTTAGGAGAACCTCAACTAAACTACTGCATAAGAAAGGTGATGAAAGTAAGTGTTATAATTATCGAGGCATTCGTCCGGTCTCTGTAGGTAGCAAATTACTTGGTAAAATAATACTTTTTAGACTGAGAGATGCTGTAGACAAAGTTTTAAGAGAAGAACAGTGCGGTTTTAGAAAAGGTAGAGGATGTGTCAACCAAATTTTCACTCTTAGGTTAATAACTGAGAAGTGCTTGAGTTGTCAAACACCTTTGGTCCTCAGTTTTATAGATTATGAGCAAGCATTAGATTCTGTTGATAGAAGAGCTTTAGCAAACGTCTTATCCTTGTATGGTATTCTAGACAAATACATTAAAGTGATTAGTTCTATGTACGAGAATAATACTACTGCGGTTAAGGTAGGAAATGAGGTTAGCAGCTGGTTTTGTATTAAATCAGGAGTTAAGCAAGGTCGTGTTCTATCCCCCTTTATATGGATCATTTTGATGAACTTTGTCTTAAGGAGCACAGGAAAGGCAATGGGAGACCATGGAATCAAATGGGGAGGAAAAACTCTTCTGGACTAAAATTATGCTGATGATTTAAGCATTCTAGATGAAAGTGTTAGCAAAATGAATGAACTTCTAGAGGTTTTGCGAGTTCAGGGTGCTAGAATAGGTTTGAAAATTAATGTTAAAAGACCAAGTCACTAAGGCTAGGAATAAATGAAGATGAAAAGATGACGCTGGGTAACGAAAAGATTGATCAGGTGGGCAGCTTCACTTACCTTTTTAGTATTACTAGTAAAGACGGTGGGAACAGTGAAGATGTTAAAAGTAGAACAGCAAAGGCTCAGGATGTTTTTTCTCAGTTAAAAAATGTTTGGAAGAATAGGAAGATAAGTCTGCAAACCAAGATTAGAATATTAAAAGCTACAGTGATGACAGTGGTCAAATATGACTCAGAAGCATGGGCGCTCCGAAAAGCGGATGAAGACTTGCAAGATATTTTCCAGAGAAATTACCTACGGATAGTTCTGGGTACCCAGCTGACTGACCGTATTTCAAACAGTAGGCTGTACGAAAAATGTGGTTTAATCCCGGTTTCTAAGGCTATTGTGAAAGAAAGGTTGAGATGGCTAGGGCACGTTGTGTGGTTGACAGATTGCCAAAGATAGTCCTTTTCGGCCAACCTTCTAGGGCTAAACGGAAAGCAGGTCGTCCTCGTCTGGGGTGGGAGGACGTCATAAAGAAAGATTTAAAGGAAATGGGAACTTCCTGGGAGGGTGTAAAAAGGGAGGCTTTGAATAGGTTGAGATGGAGGAGGAGCGTGCTTAGCTGTGTTGGCCTCAGGCAGCTTGGTGCTGCAGTGAGTTGTTGTTAGTAGTAGTATATTTATATATTAATATTATAAGAACTTGCTCTTCTATCTCCAATTATTTAGTCTTTCTTGCTAATATATCAGTTGACCTAAATATCGTTGACCAAAATTAACCTAAAACTTGAAAAAAAAAGAAGAAAAAGAATTTCAATTCAAGTTTTATGAGATGAAAGTACTTCAATGGGATAATTTAAGGCCAGTTTTTAATCGTGTGGTGGCACATTGGCACAGGGTGGCAGCCCTCTAGTCTGCTTGGTAATACATGACCCGGAAGTTGATATGCTACTACAGGACCCGGAACTACATGGATATGACGCATCCACGTCCCCAAATATTTAAACAAGAAGAAAACCATTTCTTCTAAAAATGTACATGCCGAGCTCTATAATCTGGCTCATTTAAGTGGTCAACTTACTCTTTGGGGTGTTTGGGATGGTTGAGGCAGATTGCTCGCAACAATGGCGGCGGCTGTTAATCCTGACTGCTGGCTCACAATGCTTGCCATGGTTATTCCTTGACTTTGAGGTACTGGACCATTCTCCATGTGACCGTTTGCTATACTTCCAAAAAAGCCTGAAAAAAAAAGAAGAAAATTACCAAATCTGCCAATATAATTGGTTATCTCGGCAATTCTCGGCCAATCACAAATTGCCAGCTCTGAAAACAATTGTCCAGCATCATACAAGTTGTATTCGAAAATATATACCTGAGGAAAATTTCAAATATAAGATGGCAACAGTGACAGAGTTACTGGCAACAGTAACTCTGAAATTCGCAGAAGAACAGGCCAGTCTTTCATTACCGGTGTTCTAAGGAAAGAGAGGTGGACACATTTAGGGCATGTACTCTGTATGAAAGAAAGTCGCCTTCCTTGGACAGTCTACAATTGGAAACCAGACGGCAGAAGAAGACGAAGTCGTCCAAAGAACACCTTGCAGCAAACTTTTTAACCAAAATCTGAGGACGGCTGAGACCTCATAAATACCTGAATGGGAAGACGTCATCGCAACAACACCGCTTCGTGACGAATGAAGAGGCTTCGTCGATACCTTACGCACCACCAATTTCTCCAAAGGTATTAAGGAGGAGGTTAGGGGAGATAATACAACAGGCACCTCAAGTCTGAAGCTAAGCGATTATTTATCATTATGTTGTCGGTATATTTCAACAAAATTGATATGAATTTTTTAGAGAGCTTCGGTAAGTCTACTCTGTTTTGTTTTACGGCTAGGGGATAGAACTGAAACTTTGTCGAAAAGTTTATTTATTTTATGTTTTAGAGGGAAAGAGGGGATAAGGGCAGATCCATACGCCAGGAGAAATCATCATCATTTTTGGCTGGGGAAGTCGAGTAAAGCTATCTAGGAGTTTGCCTCTTTTTTTGGGGAGAGGGCTGTCAGGGGACCAAATTTTACGTTGTAGGGAAGGGAGCAAAATATGTTTTCTTCTTCCTCGCAAAAGAGAATATCCTATGTTTTTTCTCGTTTTTCTAATTTTTTTATATGCATGTTGTCCCAAAAGTTCTTTGCCTAGTAAAATCCATAATTATTAAATATATTTTTGTTTACGACTTTTTTGGTTTACAAAAAATAAATGTATAATACCAGGCCAGTCGAGGTGTAACTCTTAAATCAAAGTCTTATTCCCAACTAAGCAGCAAGAAAATAAATGCATTTTAGCTCCTTACTTCCATAATGTTTTTCTCCTCTTAAAAAAATATTATGAAGGGTTCATTTACATACATATTTCACATGACGAGCGAACCGTGGGTGCCCCATCTGTAACTAGCCTTTTAAACCCGTTCAAAACTAGGCTTTATACATCAGCTGAACCTTCATTTGAAGGAGTCATCAAATGGCTTTGATGGAGTGCCTTTCTTGAAGAGAAATTTCCCCATAGTTGGGCAGCACCCGACAAATAATTATCAGATACTCTTTCCAAGGAGCTTCCTTCTTCACTAATTTCAGTAAATCAGAGCGAGGTGTGGGCATACCTCTGACTTACCGCCTCGACAAACGGTTCCACAAAAAAAAAGTGCTCCTTACGAGAAATTGAATCTCTTTATGCCCTCAATATGTCGATAGTCTTTTGAAATCTTTAATAACAAGGCTTTATTGAACCTCTTCTTACATCTATTGAACCTCTGTTTAAAAGGACCTACAGATGACTTTGATGGAATGTCTTCCTTAGGGAGACGGTTCCACAAAGATGAGTAGCATCAAAAATATGTTTTTCAGATAATCTCCGAGGCGTTTCGTCCTTCAATAACCAGGCAACTAGAGTAAGCTATGAGCAAACGTTTCTTTTATCAATTAAGGAAAAATGGAAAAATCTTCCATTTCTTGACACAAAAATCTTGACACAAGAGGAAAAATCTTCTCAGAAGAAACTGAATATTCTTGCAGAAGAGTCGTTAATGCCTCGCCATGAGTGTTCTGTCCTTCAGCTATCCAATGTAACAATAGCAATTGTTAAACCCTGACTTATTCTCCCTTTGAGAACTGCTTGACGAACAGTTTACTAAGTGGAAAGTCGAAATTGTGCATCCCCTACGCGTTACTGAAAAGACAAGTGTGCTGGTCCGTAGAGTTTAGGTTGGAACAGAAAAGCCTAGCAGAACAAGCAATTTGAAGCTCGCCAAGTAAAATTTTGGTTCCATGTTTGAAAAATGTGCTACGTCTTCATAAAGATGCATTGAAAAAACTCGGCCTTTTTACACAGAGATGTCTCGTAAAAGATTTAAAGCAGCATCAAACTCATTCTATTGCCGTAATGTCCTACGTGGCATGTAATCACCCAAACTTTGTGTGAAAAATGTTAAAACATAGCAAATCGTGTAGCAATTCCTTCAGCTATCCATTGTAACAATAACAATCTCTCAGTATTTCAAGTAACCAAAAATTACTCAACCAACTACCGCCTTCTCTCTGCACTGATAGCATAGAAAATCTTATTTTCTCTTAAGAGATGTCCAGAGCCAAAACACATTGCAAAATCTAAATCGTCTGGTATCTCAAGAAATGGTTGCCTGGCAGTGAAGCCAACAGAAAAGCAGTACCTCATCAAGCTGGTCGGTATCAACCACTTGAGTTAAACATGATATAATCAATGGTCGATATATACAGATGAGCCGATTTCAGAACACTAAACATGGGGAAGGGACGATGAAGGTCAAGATCACATAAGAAGTCTAATTTAAGCCTCTATATTTCAACTTTCTAGGAAGGGAGCCTTAAGAGTAACCTCACGGGAGGGGCTTATTTTCTATCGAGACATGTCCAGAACCAACCTATCCGGCAGGGAAGCAGTACATTGAAGAAGTTCATGAACATCAAAGCGTCTATCATCAAAGAGTTGATCCAATCTCTACATAAATATCAAATTTAAAAAAAAAAACAGTTTTTCAACTGAAAGTAAGGAGCAACATTAAAACTTAAAACGAACAGAAATTATTACGTATATAAAAGGGGATTGCCCCCTCCTCAGCACCTCGCAGTTTACGCTAAAGTTTTTTAGTACTTTTAAAAAAGCGTCTTATTGTTCTAATTAAACGACCCTTGTGTTTCAGGAGTCATTATAAAAGAATTGGGTCAAAATCCAAACTTAATCGTAAAGAGAGGTGTTGAGGAGGGGGCAATCCTCTTTATAAACGTAATAATTTCTGTTCGTTTTAAGTTTTAATGTTGCTCCTTACTTTCAGTTGAATTTTTTTTTTTTTTTATATTTAATTTCTGATCGTTTTTTAAATAATGCCAGGAAATCTGGCCCCACCTCCACGGAGAAACTCCCCACAGAAATATCCTCTAGACAATTCAATCCCGGTGAAAATTTACCCCGAACAATTACTCTTAACCACTCTGCACGTAAAATTAAGGCGGAAAAGAGAAAGCAAGCAAATAAAAAAGAATTTTGTATAAGAATTCTGGCAAATTCCCCAGCGTATAATTTCCCCTGACAAGTTCACTCCCTGGAAACTTCCCTCCCCATGGAAAATTCCCCCATGAAAAAAAGCAGAAAATTCCCACCCACCCCCCCCCCACCCCAAAATGTATACCTACATCCCAATAACAGATACTGTACTCAAACAACGGGC
Source organism: Artemia sinica (assembly GCA_027921565.1). Taxonomy (NCBI): domain Eukaryota; kingdom Metazoa; phylum Arthropoda; class Branchiopoda; order Anostraca; family Artemiidae; genus Artemia; species Artemia sinica. The sequence goes on from CM051274.1 coordinate 11,383,482, forward strand.
AAATTTTATAACTTAAAGACCTTTCCCCTGGGGCTGCGGGGAGGGGGGGGGGTCATGTTATACCCAAAGGCGTTCAACAATGATGAACAAAATGGCTGAAAGATCATGACCTCAAAATTTCGATTGGACGATCTTAAGATAATAAGGGTCAGGGGAGGGAGCCTAGTTGCCCATAAGCTTTTTTGGTCACTTAAAAAGGACACTTTCCCCCTTTTTCCGAAAATGAGGAAAATTTTCGGAAAACCTTGAGGAAAATCTTTGATACGTAAGATTAAACGTAAATTAAATTTATATATTTGAAATCAGCATAAAAAGCCGATTCTTTTGATATATCCATTGGTATCAAAATTCCGTTTTTTTTTAGTCTCGGTTATTATTGAGCCGGCTTACTTACAGTTCGTTACCACGAACTGTTTGATACATGCAGCAGATAATAGATCTATAGGGCCAATAAATAACAATATATTTTTGTATATAGAATCAACAAGGCCAATAGACGTATGGCCTCAGATTTCGACGAAACTTGGTAGGTTCCAAATTTGAAAAGTACTTCGTCAATGTCATGCCAAAAGTTCATATCTGGCAATCCAACGCTACTAAAACGGAGGTTTAGCAGGGAAATTTAGGACCCATTACATTTGATCTTCTGATCCTCCTATTCCCTTACTGATCCTTTCTGGTCCTCCCATTCCCTCCCATTCCCTTCCTGATCCTCCAATTCCCTTCCAGATCCTTCCTGGTCCTCCCCCCCCCCCCGAATCCTCCCATTCCCTTCCTGATCCTTTAATTCCCTTCCAGATCCTTCCTGGTCTCTCATTCCCTTCTGCTCTTCCCATTCCCTTACTGATTCTCTCTTTGAAAACTGCTTAACTAGCAGTTTATGGCAATTATCTGAAAATCATCAAAATATCAGATGCAATCTTTAGCCGCAACAGCAAAGATTTCATTTTCTCACGGCAGAGCCGTATCCAGGTTTTTTTTAAGGAACTTTTTTTTAACTTTACAAAACGCAACAAAAAAATTATGTACTAGAATTTTGTTACTTTTATATGAGTCGGACAAAAATTTCGAAGGGTTGGAAAGGATACCCCCGTCTCTCTAGATATGCCCTTTTTACACATCTAATTTAATCAGAGGTATCAAAAGTCAGGCAAGATCTTAGAAAAAAATATTTGCACAGAACCCCTAACGACCTTTCCAAAAGTATTGAACGCAAATTTCATCTTCTTGAAAACAGTCCTTATAGTGTCCAAATTAGAAGAGTCCAAAATGCATCGAGACCAACGTAATGTTATTGAAGTGATACAGCCCTTTTATGTATCATTTGGGTAGACCAAGTAAATTAAAAACATTTAAAAATGAGAAGAATTATGGCAATATTGTCGTGTAGTTAATAATGACTACAATAGTAAAACAGTCCTACTATCTTACTGGATAGGCCTACTATTTCACTGGTATTATTTTAACAGAGTTTTTCTGTCGCCGGTTATTACCAGTTTTTTTAAAGCTTACCCGTAAGTGGCTCGTGGACGACATCTATTTTGGGCAGATCAAAAATTAGATGGCGACAATCTTTATACCAAACTTTAGCGAATTTTTTTTTTTTTTTAAACACAGCGAAAATTTGTTTATATTCATTTTTGTTACGTTTTTACGAGTCGGACAAACATTTCATGGGGGAGGGGTCAAACCTCCTAACAGCCCCACCCCCTACGGGTGGGGCCTTGAGCTCCTTCATGGCTTGGATACGGCCTTGAGCTCCTTCATGGCTTGGATCAATTTTAAGTTCGAGCAATTTCCACACATATTTATACTAATCTATTAAGCATAGAACAACATCATTAGGCATGTGTCAAAAAAGAAGCTGAAGATATAAAAAAAAGTTAAATGGTTGAAAACCATAAAACTGCCAGCCAAATCAAACACCAAAAACAAGAAGAACAATAGGGAATTTTTCATAAGACAGTGGAATTCTAATTTTAATGAATATTTCAGCCCTATGTCCAAAGGCTCACCTCAGCAAAAAATAAATATATAAAAGAAGAAAGACTTACAACATACGACCAATAAAACTAAAATGATTTTTTTATTATTATTAAAAGTCCCAGCATCCTTACTTCAGCGAAGTTCAACCAGGACTGATAAATAAAGTGACGTGAAACAAGGCAATTCATTGAAATGAAAGAAAAATAATTTAAAAACACGATTTTATTGCTAATCTAGTTTTTTCGGCAGCTAACCTAAAAGGTCTTTTTGTAACTGTTTCTGTGTGAATGTCTATTGTTTTTTTAAATATTTTGTAAGATCGTTTTTAATTAAATTTGTTGTATAGAGCATTTAGTGAATATTCCCCCAAGTCCCTATTTAAGGAAATATTATTATTAATTTTAAGTCTGATTTCAATTGCTTCTTGAACTATCTGCTTTATGTCTAGGTCACTGCTAATAAGGGCAGATTCTTCAAAAATCATTTGGTGGCTAGGATTTTCAAATACATCGCTGCTAATTAACATTGGTCGTATGTTGTTATAAGTCTTTCTTCTTTTATATATTTATGTTTTGCTGAGGACATCGGGCCGAAATATTCATTCAAATTAGAATTCCACCGTTTTACGAAAAATTCCTTATTCTTCTACTTGTTTTTGGTGTTTGTGATGGAAAGGCAGTGTGATCTTCGTCGCTATTTATGCCAGCCAAATTATAATCGCCGTTTCATTTTCAATCATCACCAGGTCCACTATAATATAAGAGCTTCAAAGTAAATGATGTCTCCTGGAATTCCGCACCATTCGGACATGACCGTTACCATTTCGGGATGTAGCTAAAAAATGACATGATCACATTTCAAGACTTAGTCCGAAGTGGGCACTAAATTATTTGTCAACAACTGTTAAACTTAAAAATAGCTTAATTTGTTAAATACACTAGAGGAGAAAAAGTGTCATTATAGGAGTTTTAGAGGCTGAGTTAGGCATTAGAGGGTATAGTGGGTACCAACCGGTCAAAGAAAATCACAAGATTTTATTAATTTATTGGTTGATTTTTTTCAATAATCTAGTGATTTTTTTAGACAATATAAAAGTCATTGGAAATAGTGATAAATCACTAGAAATAGTGATAAACCACTAGGGGTTGGCAACTCTGGGGTATTAGTTCTATGTCCGCAAGTATTTTGCAGTCATGCCAAGATTTCACAATAAACGAGTTACGTTAGGGGAAAGCAACTATCAAGAAAATATCCAGGGTCTAAAACATACTCAGGTAAGGCGTAACCAAGCTAATACATCAACCCTTTCCTCATTTTTAAGACTCAGAAGATTGCATAGACGACAGGTAAGATTCCTATCTAAATTTAGAAAAAAAATATTAAAAAAAAAAAAATAATAATAATTTTCAATCTCTAACTATTTCCCTAAATTTAATAAATAAAATAATCATGTAAGGAAAGATTTAAGAGAAATTGGAACTTCTTGGGAGGGTGTGAAGAGGGAGGCTGGAAGGAGGAGCGCGCGTATCTGTGTTGGCCTCAGATGGCTTGGTGCTGCACTCAGTTGTTAGTAGTAATAGTAGTAATATTTAAAACGTTCTAAATCAGGATTGATTAAAGGTATGAGGCTCAAAAGACTTTCCTTGTGCCTCATTTGAACAGTAGATGCATTTCAAGATTTCACTTTTATGGTACAAAGATCATCAAAAACCAAAGGCTTTTCCTTTCATCAGGTACCAAAAAAACTAAGGTCATCAAAAACCTGAGTCCTTTGGAGGGAAAGGAGGTGGAGATAGATAATTTGCAAGTAATATCAAGATTTTGGTAAGGTGAAAGGATAGACCTGGCGCATTCAACAGCATACATATCTTTTCCTTTCAGCTCAAGTTACAAACGTAAGCTTGTCATAAAATCGTATTTTTCCGAAGAAACACAAACCTTTGCCTTAAGAAATTACTTATTATCAGTTTACTAATTACCTACTGAGTTTATTAATTACTTATTATCCTAAAAGCATCTATTGACCTACCTTGTTACAAATGACCTACCTGAGCTTGGTGAGCTGTTATTAGGGGTGGATTGCGATGCTGCGGAGGGCGGGGGTTGCGACTTCACGGGCGTCGAAGTCGCTGACTTAGGTAACGGATGTGAAGAGTTAGGCACAGGTGCGGACGACACTGAACTAGTAATAGGCGTCGTCAACCCAAGAATGGGGCCACTATTGCTTATTGCCATAGAAACTGTTGAGGAGGTACTGCTTGACGTCGGAGGCTTTACTGCAGTGGGCTTCACAGGTAACTAAAACAATTCCATAATTAATTATGAAAATTAAACAACGGGAAGGTTGAAAAAAAAATCAAATGCTACAGTTTAAAGGGTACTTGTATGATAAACGCCCTACCTAATATTCTTCTAATATGTATTAGAAAATACTGACAAAACTACTGACGCTCAATCCTACTGAAATATACCAAAGTAAAATAAAATATAATACTTTATAAACAGTTTTGGGCTATAATTTTGCACATTAGGGGGGGGGGGGGGGGGGGGGTAAAGTACAGCGGGTCTATATGCCTAATGTGTTAGGTAGAATTATTCTGCATATTATGCAGTAAGAATTTTTTTCTAACTTGACACTGTCAAAATACTTTACCCCCCCCCCCTAATGTGCAAATATATAGCACAAATTATATATTTCCCATCTATTCTGTCACTTCTCTTTGTCTTGTCTCACGCTAAATTAAAAGAAACTAACGAAAAAAAATTCTATAATGCGTCAATGAATGAACAACTTGAGTGGCAGGCCGTTTATCATACAAGTATCGTTTATAGGAGAGAAGAGAATGGTCCATAGGGTCTTCAAGGAAATTAAAAGCAGTTACTGTAGACTGAAGAATGCATCAAAATTGGGGTCTTTCATGAGATAATTTTCTACAATTGTCTAGCATTAATGACGTCTAACACAACCAAGACACATCGCTTTGTTACCCTTTGATACTCTCAAAGATTTGACTGGTTTATTCACCAATGATTGGGCTTATACTTTTTTGACTGATCTGGATTTCCCTATTCACTTAAGTAACGGAAATCCTATCCAAAACAAGCACAAAAATATGCTATAAAAATTATGCGCTCTTAAAACACAATTATAAAGCAAATAAATAATTAAAATGTACATATGTAGATGTTGTAAAAATACGAAAACATACCATCTAAAAAGGCTTTATAAACAAATGCTTGTTTCTAAATTGCACAGAATCAGCATACCAAAAAAACTATAAAAAACAGTAATATATGCATTCTTGACAAGAAAAAAAACCACAATATATGCGTACACTATGCACTGGCATAATAATTTTTTTCCATATGCTTCTCTTCCTCCTCTTATGGGAGAGGGATTGAGCTTCTGATAATAAAATTACTTAGCCATAACGTGGATTCTTAGTAGAGCACTCTTTTAAAACAGAGAGGCTGAAGACATATTTTGAGCAAATTCAAGCATTTTGAGCTACCAACAGGAGCACACGCAACAATGAGGGCGCTTGGTGGCGCTCGGTTTCATGCCCAACCCCCCCCCCCCCCCTTCTTAGATCATGTATGTTCCCAAATTTTTAGGCGCTTCCCATTCAAAAAATCGAATAATATTCATTTTTCATTGTAGGATCCCCACTTTCATTATAGGCTCCCATTTGTAGAAGGCCAACCATTTACTATTGTAGGCTACCATTTTCACTGTAGGCTCCTATTTCCATTGCAGTAGGCCCCCCATTTATAATTGTAGTTTCCTAATTTTCATTGTACACTCCTATTTTCTTTGTAGGCTACCATTTTCATTATAGGCTCCTATTTTCATTGTAGTCTTCCATTTTCATTGCAGTAGCCTCCGCCCCCCCCCCCCCCATTTATTATTGTAGGCCCCCCATTTTCACCCTACACTCCTATTGTCATTGTAGGCTACCATTTGCATTGTAGTGGACTCGATAAATATTATTCTGGGCTCCCGCTCCCAATTTATTATTGTAGGCTCCCCATTTTATGATACAGCGGGTTATGATGCAAGCCATTCATTTACTATACAAAAAAGTATGAAAATCACTTGTATGATCGAAATATTTAGCTGAAATAGCTGAAATCAATGACACTTTCACCATAAATTAACTACCAGTAGTTGAACTGAGGTAAAAGATAGAGTCCTCTTCTTTTTGAAGTCCTACCATGAACATAACATTTACTTTGGTATTATTCTTTGGTTGATCCACAATACAACCAGGTTAAAACTCTCCCTCACATACTACCTTTACGAAGTCGCCAATGTTGATACAGCTAAAACTTCTTCATTCAAATCCTCTTTATCAGGAGAACATGCTTTCAAAAAATCGTCACTTTCATCGCCCTGGACCATTTCATCTTCATTGTCTAGCTCTATGCCGAGTTTCGTCTTTGTGTCGGTGTTTTTCCCTTCAGCAACTTTCTCGTCAACTACTTTGCTGATCTTTGCTTTCTTTGTTTTTCTTTTTTTCTTTTTCAAGCTGAAGTTTGACAAGGGTAATGGTCAGAACTTTCAAGGCTCCTGTCTTACGTCCTCGACTAAGTTAAGTAGCCCATGGCTTTGCTTTGGGGAATGGTAGTACTTGTTCCGGCACAGCTCGTTCTTGATTTAAAAGAGGAGTGGGTGCTCTCTGAGCTTCTTCATTGTTCACCTCAACATCAGGGTCTTAAGGATGACATAAGATGTCATTTGCAGGAATAATTGGGACAGGTCCATGAAGGTTAGGAGGAGCAGGCCTGTCAGTGACAAAAAAAGAAAACCTTCATCAGCGAAGATTTCAATACTGTAGGGCCATATTCCAGTTTTCGTAAAGCCCTCATTATGTTATTTTGGGTGAAAGATAGAGGAAGACTTCCTCTAACAAAAAAGCAATGTCATATATTGTCAAGAGCTTCCCGGGATTATACAACGTCCAGTTATCTGCAAATACTGCCGTATTGGCACTTCAAGGGAAAGTAGACGGTAACATCTAACGGCTAGAACTAGTGGCTCTGAGGTGTGGCTCTGGCCACTGAGGGGGAAAGGTACGTAGTGTAATGCCTAAATTTTTTTCAAGCTACACAACTTTTAAGGAAACTCGCGAATCGTGGTTATCTAAGATTAGAAGCTTGGGACTTTCTTGAGATACATGAGAATATACCATTGAATTGATGAATATATTTCAAAATAGATCTTGGTTGATCAAACCTGATGGTGAGGCTCCAGCTGCTGAGTTAGCTGGAGCACCAGTTAGCACGAGGCTGAAAATTTTTCCTTGGAAATACAAAGTAAGGTGGTAAATACCGACTTCTTGCAGAAACAGTCCCGACCATGGTCATAAGGACACCTGTCTCTGAGAATGTCACCTTGCCCACTATTTTCTACCCAAACACCCTAGAAAGAACGTGAACTGTGCTTATAGAAGTTTTGTCACTGCTGTATATGTCACTTGCAGTCAAAGGAAGCTTATCTAGAATTGACTTCAAGTTTGAGAAGAACCGTCCAACGTTGACCCTGTTAAAGCTCATTGCTTGGCTGAACCTTGCAGTTTCGGGCTTGAGTAGAGATTGTTGTGTATTTTGAGCTCAAAAGCCAGCCAGCCAGTCTATCTCTGCTTCTTTGGCATTGCTCCAATTCTGAGGGATTGTCTGGTTGTTTGCTATAGCAAAGTAGTTGATGTAGTCAAAGTCGCATGCACTGCCAATTGCAGTTGCAAGTAGTTGGGGTCGCAGTTGCAAGTTGTTGGAGTCAGTCATAAGTATTTACAGATGCAAGTAGTCCAAAATTTAAAAAGCCAAAAGCAGTCACAGCTTGAAAAAGTCACAACAGCAGTGGTACTAATTACATAAGTAGTAGCTGCAGTAGCCCTCAAAGGTTCAATTTATTGCTTTCACCTATTAATTAGATTTCGTTCATATGCCCTTTAGACAACCGACATGCATAGTGCATTTTGATTGTGATACATTGCAATATCCCTGACAGTTTCACCCAGTGCTTCCACTTTTCGATCCCAGTTTACCCTACTTTTTTATCAATTTTCCCTAAAATTCCCTGTATTTAGGTCTGATTTCTCCATATTTTTCTCCCTAGAAAAAAGAGATATTTTTCCTTACATTCCATACAATCTACACGAAAAAAACATAGTGCAGCATCAAATTGTTATTTTTTACTTCAGATAATGATGCGTATAACATCTTTTACACTACCGAGAATACACAAAAATTTTTAATTAAGTGTCATCTCCAGCACTTCATCGCACGTAGCGTTTGCCTTTGTCTTGAAAACGTGACAGCTTTCGGTATGCTGACAGTGGATGAAGCTTTATCTTCCTTTTTCAACCAGTAATTGACTCGAATAAGTGAGACTTGTGTGAAATTCTCGACACTATCTCGGATGTCTGTTTTGATTAATTTCAGGAGACTAAACAAACGCTCAGCTGGTACATTGCTACAAGGTAAAGAGAAGGTCCGTGATATGAACTTTCGCAATTCCGGGTACTTGATTTCGCCACTGCAAGTCATCAGACTAAATATCTTCATCCAGTACTGCTAAACTGACAGTTCTTCAACTTGAGTATCTCCAAAATGAAGCTCAGTGACATTAGTCATTGCCCGCGACCTCCATTCTACGTCTGTTTTCTTGAGGCAACACTATTCGCTTAGAACAGAAATTCTTGCAAATAGTGGCCTTAGAGAGTTTTGCTTCAAATTTCTTGCATTCCTTGGTTCAACCAAAGCCATAATGTCATAAATTTTGTCTTCAAACTTGAAACGGTCTTGGATCTGGTTGATTAGGGCTATATAGTGTTTTCCACAACACTGGTAAAAGAGATCAATATTATCACTTGGCTCTTGAGCATCTACGAGTTCTTGCATTGGATTGGTTGCATCTATTCCCATAAATTATTTGAAAAAAACTACGTTTTCTAAAGAGTTAAAGAGGCTGAGTCACAAGTTCGAACCTTAAAACGTACAGGGATTAGAGGGTACAGTTGGGGCGCTGCCGCCCCCCAAACCCCCCGCTTTCGCAGCCTTTAAATAAAAAAAAAAAATTTAAACTGAAAGTAAGGAGCGACATTAAAACTTAAAACGAACAGAAATTATTCCGTATATGAAAGGGGCTGTGCCCTCCTCAACGCCTCGCTCTTTACGCTAAAGTTTTTATTGTTTAAAAAAAAGAGTGTTGAGAAAGTCAAATTTTAGCGTAAAGAGCGAGGCGTTGAGGAGGGCACAGCCCCTTGGGAAATTGCAATTCACCGTTTTGACAGTGTGGATATGTATTGTATTTTTTGCTTTTGTTTTACTCCCTCCATAATTTCCATGAAATTTGAAACTTAGAACCTTATCCTATTCCTGAGAAATCGTATCTATGCTGCTTTGACAACCTGGATGTACTTGAAATCTTTTGAAGAAAATTTAGAAGAAAAAAATTACGTTCGATTTTGTAGACGGGTGTCATCTGGTACATCCTGGGACAAGTCAAAGAGTGTACAATTTTTTCCTGTCCCTAAATAACAGATGACATCCATCTAAAAAATCGAGCGTTTTTTTTTCTGAATATTTTAGGTATGCCACATAAAATGACTAAGATAATTTGGCTTTCGTTTGGCACCAGAAGCACTAAGTTTTATTGAACTAAAAAGGAATAAACAAAGAAAATCTAAAACAAAATATTTTTTGGGGGGTAGTTCCCAAACTTTGAGGCAGGTTTACTCAAAAAGAAATATTTTAACATACCAAAATAATTGGTCTAGATGGTTGAACAAGCTTACTATGCTATATGGCATTTACGGCTTTTTAGAGAATGCTAGATGGCAGAAAGGTGGCATGACCCACTAAGTATGGCGTCCCAGTATATACCACTCTCCCTTCTTATCATCAGGCAATAAATTCTTGGTTATTTTGTAAATTATAGTTCTAATACAAAGGAGAGATAGCTTTCAATTTGGGAATATCTGAAATTGCTAGAACACACAAAGAAATTGCTTGAAATCACTTTTACAACTACTGGATTTCCATCCCTTTTTTCTGTTGCAAAATTAAATTCCGATACACAGAGGAGGCAATAGGGGTAGTTTTCAGGCATGGAAGATAGACAGATCAGAAACTGCTCAAATATTTTTCCCGATTTTCAAAATTTACGGAAATTGTTAGAGAATTTATTTTTCTTTTTTCGAAAAGTGATGAAAATTAGTGACAATATTGAGAGAAAAAAGGGAATATTTGAAAATGTCAGTAGTGCTAACAAACCTAAAACTCAGCTCATTTACAAAGGAAACTACGTAATCCATCAAATATGTGATTATGTGATATGAAAACCAGATACGTGAATTATACTTGACGTCCTTTAAATTCTGGTATCACGTATATAAAGAGATTGCCGTATTGTTTATCTAAATACAGTTGGTCACAAAAGGAAATACTAAAGGTCAATGAAAAATTGACGAGCCACCAAAATGAAGATCCTTGGAGGGTCAGTTTATTCGATTCTGCTATATGCGACTCTAATAGTTTCATAATCGAAAATAATGAAATTAAAATAATGTTAAAATAACTAAATTCGAAATTAATTGAATTCTATCTATGCTAAAAGATTCTTCATTATCGAAAATTATGCTAGTGGCCAAACCAAATAAAGATTCCCATGTTACTTTCACATAACAGATTTTAACCCTTGTGCTTTTAACCCTCCTTAAATCTTCTAGATTTTAACCATTTCTAAGACTTTATTTTTTGGCATTTTGTCAATTATGTAATTAGCAATTATTTTGAAAGTTATACAAGCATGTTAATTTTTCCTCTTCATTAATTGAAAAGAATTGTCTTTTCTTTTTTATTTCTTTCATTGTCTTCTAATTTTTCGCTCAATTTAATTTCCTTAATTTCTATTTTTCTTTTTCTAATTTTCTTGCAGACCTTTTCATTACGTCGAGTTCATCATCAAACTTTCACTTGGTAAAATAGTAGATTAGGGTCCCTAAAGGAAATCTAGAGCGTAAACCTCAAGGGAAAAAAACAATACTGGGCTTGGGTTTCTGTTGCTCACGAGTCAAATCCATTTTAAAATTTAAAAAAGCCCAGCGATTAACAAATTTTTACTTGATGAACTGATCTATTGGTCTTTAGACATCTAGATGGTAAACCTAGTAAAACTCATCTTTGAGCTTGGATTGCATTTTCCACAAGCGTCAATCGCGGATGGAAGTAGGGGGGGGGGGGGGCATTCCCCCTTAGATTTTAGAAAACAACTTTGTTGAGTATTTTCATCGAAAAATGCATTCTTTGTTATTTTCATTTGAAAGAAATAAAAATAGTAAGATAATTATAGATTTTAACTTTGATTAAAAAAAAAAAAAATTAAATCCCCATCCGTTTCCATTAATAGATTCCACTATGTTCCCAAAGGGTTAATCTTATGTCTGAAATTATAAAAGAGCAGGCAGTAATTTTGACTTGATGCTAGCTATGGGGTGGAACGGGTGACTATCCCTATAATCTTTGTCCCTACTTCCTCCTCGGCTGGAAGATCACTGGAAGAATTTTTGCATCCCGATCACTTTTAATTTTCCATTCTTGAGGGAGGGAGTAGGTGGCTCCCAATAAAACACACCTCACCTCACTTTCTTTCGTGTCCTGATATACGCTATAAAACACGCCATATTAGGCACCCCGGGTCAAACCTGTTTTGTAAAGTTTGGGAGAACCCAGCCGGTAACTTGTCTTGACAGATGTGGATTGGGCCGGTTGACGTGACTATCCTTAGAACCTATGATCCTACTTGAAACCCGGTCTGGGTTAGAAGATCTTTGGAGGCCTTTATGAAACCCGAAGATTTTTAAACGCACCTCACTTCACTCTCTTTTACTTCCTTGTATAAGGTATAAAACAAACCTTATGAGACTCCTCTCCGGCTTGGCTTTCCGTTTCTCATCCGTCGTGGAACTATCACTGGAATGATTATTGTTGATGGCGGGTGACGGCGCTGGAGAGCTACCAGATGGTGTTGAGATCGGTGTTTCACCTAAATCACCATCACCAATCCCGCTTACTTCACTCGGCACTAAGTCATCTGACATGTCAATGTCATCATAAAGGAATTGATTCTCTTCAAAACCAGGATTCTGACACTCCTCCAGGTAGTAATTGACATCCTCTCGAACGTTTTTGATCTGAAAGAGATTCATTCAAAAAATAGCTATTGTGGTTACGGCTAACGCCACAACTGATTTGCATTACCTTTGACAGCAATATTAAACACGAAACATAGTAAACACTAATCATTATTTAAAAACAAAAGGAACAAATGAATGTCTGAAACGAATTATTCTACATTGAATGATTAATAATTGCCAATTATGGCTTCTAATTCTATAGTCAGTAGGCGTCCACAGAGAGAGAAGAGCAGCCTGGGTGTTTTCCCCTCAGAAGACTGGCCAAAAAATAGCCAAATTTGTGTAGCATTGAAAAAAAAAATGTCACTTTTCCCCTTTTTTTCTAAATCTTTGCCCCGCCTGAAGATTTTTTGTTCGATGAGTATTAAAACCAGGATTGTCAGATCAGATGTGGTAATGCAAAGCACGCATATAACATTTCTTGCCAAACGAGTTGTGTTTCATCTTTATTTCATCAAATAATATTATGAGATTTATTTCATCAAATGAGATTTTTGTTAAATGAACCTTAATTTCAGAGCGTGCAATCTTTTCGTTTGCAAAGTGGACTCGGATAAGTCCGACACATGGGTAACTCCGACACCCCGTCTTATCTGGCCCACTGATAACAGATACTGGTGGTTGCGTACTTCATCTTCTTCCTTTGGTTTGATACTTGACAACAGTATTCAGTATTTCCACCATTTTCAATTCCTTTTGTAGTGAAGGATTTCTGAAACTTGAAGGACATTATTGCTAGTCACGAGGTAGGTAGCAATTTCTGTGTGATAATACAGAAAAATAGAGAGATAATAGAATGATTTTAATACGAGGTAGATGGCAATTTCTGTGTGATAATGCAGAAAAATAGAGAGATAATAGAATGATTTTAATACGAGGTAGGTAGCAATTTCTGTGTGATAATGCATAAAAACATAGAGATAATAGAATGATTTTAATACGAGGTAGGTGGCAATTTCTGTGTGATAATACAGAAAAATAGAGAGATAATAGAATGATTTTAATACGAGGTAGGTAGCAATTTCTGTGTGATAATGCATAAAAACATAGAGATAATAGAATGATTTTAATACGAGGTAGGTGGCAATTTCTGTGTGATAATACAGAAAAATAGAGAGATAATAGAATGATTTTAATACGAGGTAGGTAGCAATTTCTGTGTGATAATGCAGAAAAATAGAGAGATAATAGAATGATTTTAATACGAGGTAGGTAGCATTTTCTGTGAGATAATACAGAAAAATAGAGAGATAATAGAATGATTTTAATACGAGGTAGGTAGCAATTTCTGTGTGATAATGCAGAAAAATAGAGAGATAATAGAATGATTTTAATACGAGGTAGGTAGCAATTTCTGTGTGATAATGCAGAAAAATAGAGAGATAATAGAATGATTTTAATACGAGGTAGGTAGCAATTTCTGTGTGATAATACAGAAAAATAGAGAGATAATAGAATGATTTTAATACGAGGTAGATGGCAATTTCTGTGTGATAATGCAGAAAAATAGAGAGATAATAGAATGATTTTAATACGAGGTAGGTAGCAATTTCTGTGTGATAATGCATAAAAATATAGAGATAATAGAATGATTTTAATACGAGGTAGGTGGCAATTTCTGTGTGATAATACAGAAAAATAGAGAGATAATAGAATGATTTTAATACGAGGTAGGTAGCAATTTCTGTGTGATAATGCAGAAAAATAGAGAGATAATAGAATGATTTTAATACGAGGTAGGTAGCATTTTCTGTGAGATAATACAGAAAAATAGAGAGATAATAGAATGATTTTAATACGAGGTAGGTAGCAATTTCTGTGTGATAATGCAGAAAAATAGAGAGATAATAGAATGATTTTAATACGAGGTAGGTAGCAATTTCTGTGTGATAATACAGAAAAATAGAGAGATAATAGAATGATTTTAATACGAGGTAGGTAGCAATTTCTGTGTGATAATGCAGAAAAATAGAGAGATAATAGAATGATTTTAATACGAGGTAGGTAGCAATTTCTGTGTGATAATACAGAAAAATAGAGAGATAATAGAATGATTTTAATACGAGGTAGATGGCAATTTCTGTGTGATAATGCAGAAAAATAGAGAGATAATAGAATGATTTTAATACGAGGTAGGTAGCAATTTCTGTGTGATAATGCATAAAAATATAGAGATAATAGAATGATTTTAATACGAGGTAGGTGGCAATTTCTGTGTGATAATACAGAAAAATAGAGAGATAATAGAATGATTTTAATACGAGGTAGGTAGCAATTTCTGTGTGATAATGCAGAAAAATAGAGAGATAATAGAATGATTTTAATACGAGGTAGGTAGCATTTTCTGTGAGATAATACAGAAAAATAGAGAGATAATAGAATGATTTTAATACGAGGTAGGTAGCAATTTCTGTGTGATAATGCAGAAAAATAGAGAGATAATAGAATGATTTTAATACGAGGTAGGTAGCAATTTCTGTGTGATAATACAGAAAAATAGAGAGATAATAGAATGATTTTAATACGAGGTAGGTAGCAATTTCTGTGTGATAATGCAGAAAAATAGAGAGATAATACAATGATTTTAATACGAGGTAGGTAGCAATTTCTGTGTGATAATGCAGAAAAATAGAGAGATAATAGAATGATTTTAATACGAGGTAGGTAGCAATTTCTGTGTGATAATGCAGAAAAATAGAGAGATAATAGAATGATTTTAATACGAGGTAGGTAGCATTTTCTGTGAGATAATACAGAAAAATAGAGAGATAATAGAATGATTTTAATACGAGGTAGGTAGCAATTTCTGTGTGATAATGCAGAAAAATAGAGAGATAATAGAATGATTTTAATACGAGGTAGGTAGCAATTTCTGTGTGATAATACAGAAAAATAGAGAGATAATAGAATGATTTTAATACGAGGTAGGTAGCAATTTCTGTGTGATAATGCAGAAAAATAGAGAGATAATACAATGATTTTAATACGAGGTAGGTAGCAATTTCTGTGTGATAATGCAGAAAAATATAGAGATAATAGAATGATTTTAATACGAGGTAGGTGGCAATTTCTGTGTGATAATACAGAAAAATAGAGAGATAATAGAATGATTTTAATACGAGGTAGGTAGCAATTTCTGTGTGATAATGCAGAAAAATAGAGAGATAATACAATGATTTTAATACGAGGTAGGTAGCAATTTCTGTGTGACAATGCAGAAAAATAGAGAGATAATAGAATGATTTTAATACGAGGTAGATGGCAATTTCTGTGTGATAATGCATAAAAACATAGAGATAATAGAATGATTTTAATACGAGGTAGGTGGCAATTTCTGTGTGATAATACAGAAAAATAGAGAGATAATAGAATGATTTTAATACGAGGTAGGTAGCAATTTCTGTGTGATAATGCAGAAAAATAGAGAGATAATAGAATGATTTTAATACGAGGTAGGTAGCATTTTCTGTGAGATAATACAGAAAAATAGAGAGATAATAGAATGATTTTAATACGAGGTAGGTAGCAATTTCTGTGTGATAATGCAGAAAATAGAGAGATAATAGAATGATTTTAATACGAGGTAGGTAGCAATTTCTGTGTGATAATACAGAAAAATAGAGAGATAATAGAATGATTTTAATACGAGGTAGGTAGCAATTTCTGTGTGATAGTGCAGAAAAATAGAGAGATAATACAATGATTTTAATACGAGGTAGGTAGCAATTTCTGTGTGACAATGCAGAAAAATAGAGAGATAATAGAATGACTTTAATACGAGGTAGGTAGCAATTTCCGTGTGATAATGCAGAAAAATAGAGAGATAATAGAATGATTTTAATACGAAGTAGGTGGCAATTTCTGTGTGATAATACAGAAAAATAGAGAGATAATAGAATGATTTAAATACGAGGTAGGTAGCAATTTCTGTGTGATAATGCAGAAAAATAGAGAGATAATAGAATGATTTTAATACGAGGTAGGTAGCAATTTCTGTGTGATAATGCAGAAAAATAGAGAGATAATAGAATGATTTTAAACTGCTGATGAGTTACAAGGATAGTTTAACTATTTATGGTTATCTATTAGTACTTTATTCTCAAACAAGTCAGGAGATACAAGAGGTGTCGGACTTACACCAGAAAAGCCACAATGTGGAGTAACTCCGACATGTCGGACTTACCCAGTGTATACAAGTGTCTAGTCTTGCAATTCTAGCCTAGATATCAGTGTATTTGTCAACTATTCATAATGTTAACAGTTCTCAATCCCAATGATGGCTTTGCTTTAATCTTTAAGCTTTACTATTATTAGCATAGAAAATTCTTATCATATCTAAAATTCAAAAGTAAACGACTGGTAAATTTTACGATGAATATAACAGGTCCATAATCAAACAAGGCGTGTCAGGAATGCGAACAAGGTGGGAATTTCGGTACCAGGGGCCTTTGGTTCCAGATCCCTCCTGATATCTGAAATTCTACACGAATTCACTGTCATTTAACAATAATTCACGCAACTATTAACAAGAGTTTTGGATATTTTTTTCGTACATAGAGGGATCCTCTATCATGTCTTGGCTGATATAATTTTTTATCCCTGTATACATAGGATTTACTTAGGGGGTTTCAGATTTACCCCAGACTTAGGGTAAGTTCAACCTCCCTGAGATGGGTTACTTTGGTACAGCAGCAACTCCAAAGCCATTTTGGGACCAAATTAAACTGAAAAAACTCGATAAGGGGCCAGAATTACCAGGGGGGGGGGGTCGATTCCCCAATGAATAAGTATCATGGTAATAAATAAAAGCTCTTTAACCGTGTCAAAATCTGCGACGAAGCAATATCTTCATTAAAACCAACATGGTTTGGTTTTAAAACAGATGTGAGGACAGAAGAGACAAATACAGAAGGGTCTAGGTCTCAAAGTTAAGTTTTTTATATTGTCTGTTTTTCCGGAAGGAGAGGGGGAATCGTCATCAAGGCTCCTCATTGAGGGGGGACACTCATTTATCTTGTGTACCTGAAAAAAAACTTTATTTAAATATAAAAAATATATGTAAACAACATTGAAAACTAAAAACAAAATACAATCGGTCACTGATGTTAGCTGGAAACCTTGAAATTTTCGGTCAAAAAAGCTAAGAAACTTGGATACTTAAAATCTTCAGTTTTCATGTTCCCTGTGATAATGTAGGTGGTGCAACCTAACGTCTTTTGACTTGACACCATCAATACAGACATTGTTCATCGGAAAATAATACGTCTTTTTACTCCAACTTTGAATTTTACACCAAGTTGCACAAGGATCAATTATGATAAATCCTACAAATTCACACAGAATTAATGAAACTCCATTACCATTGCCTTCCCAAGGCCAGAACATAATTTGCACTTTATTAAAAGAAAATAAAAATGAATGTGTATTGGCAGTTTAATATACATATACTGATATTTAGTAATCAAAATTTTAAATCAAGATTTTTCAAAATTTGAAATTTTAGTAATCAAAAACATTTATATTTTTTCAGTAAAGTAAAAAATTATGTTCTGGCCTTGGGAAGGCATAGGGGTTTTGAGCCCTACTCATATTAATTTCTGCTCGTTTTGAGTTTGACTCGGTTATTTATTGTAATTTCTGTTCGTTTTGGGTTTCATTTATTTATCGATGCTGATTTGTGGTAGTTTCACGCTTGGTAGATAATTTTATTTTATTTTTGCTCATTTTTGGTTTAATGGAGTTCTTTACTTTTCTTTGAAAAACTTATTTTGTGGAAAAAGTTTTTTTTTAATTAATTTTAATTGAAAGAACTACCCCGTTTCATCCTACTTTATCTATCAGTCCAGGTTGAACTTCGTTGAAATGAGAATACTGGGACCGTTTTACTGAGACCATTAGTCCAGGTTGAACTTCGTTGAAATGAGGATACTGGGACCGTTTTTCTGGGATCGTTAGTCCAGGTTGAACTTCGTTGAAATGAGGATACTGGGACCGTTAGTCCAGGTTGAACTTCGTTAAAATGAGGATACTGGGACTTTTAGTCCAGGTTGAACTTCGCTGAAACGAGGATACTGGGACCGTTAGTCCAGGTTGAACTTCGTTGAAATGAGGATACTGGGACCGTTAGTCCAGGTTGAACTTCGTTGAAATGAGGATACTGGGACCGTTTTACTGGGACCGTTAGTCCAGGTTGAACTTCGTTGAAATGAGGGTACTGGGACCGTTAGTCCAGGTTGAACTTCGTTAAAATGAGGGTACTGGGACCGTTAGTCCAGCTTGAACTTCGTTGAAATGAGGATACTGGGACCGTTAGTCCAGGTTGAACTTCGTTGAAATGAGGATACTGGGACCGTTAGTCCAGGTTGAACTTCGTTGAAATGAGGATACTGGAACCGTTTTAAAAAACATTTTTAGTTTTAAAGGTCGTATTATAACGGAAGTGTTTCATATATTCATTCGTGTTTTGCTGAAGACGGCCCTTAGATATAGGGTCGAAACATTCGTTAGAGTTCCACTGTCTTACGAAAAAATTCCCTATTGCTCTACCTGTTATTTGTGTTTATGATGGAAAGGCAGTGTGGTCTTCGTCGTTATTTATGAGCTAGAGTTTATAGACATTAAATATTTATTAGGTATTGCCCTTGCCGGCCAAACGTTTATGAGCTAGATTTTATAGACATAGACAAAAATATTCATTAGGTATTGCCCCTGTCGGCCAAACAATAGGACCAAAGGAAAAATAAGTAGCACCCGAAAGGGGAGAATGTCGTAAGAAAAGATTTAAGGGGAATGGGAACTTCTTGGGAGGGTGTAAAGAGGGAGGCTTTGAATAGATTGGGATGGAAAAGGAGCGTGCGTAGCTGTGTTGGCATTAGGGGGCTTAGTGCTGCAGTGAGTTGTTAGTAGTAGTAGTATTCAATTGTAGCAATACGTTCATAACTATTAACTGTTGTTTTTGTGTAATTTTGAAGCGATACTGGCCCTTTCTCAATTTTCAATTCAAGGCCTTAATTCACAAATCCGCACCGATCAATGAACTTATTTCCATTAAAAAAAAATAAATAAAAAAAATAAGGATAAAATTTAGAAGAAAGAAAAATAAGCTTTTGTTTTTGAGTTTCCCTTTATAAATTAATATTTTATATAATTTTATTATTAAATTAATTTAGTTCTTATTATAAAATCTAATATTATTATAAAATGACAATATTATTTAAAGAGGCTAATCAAATTATTTATTTTAACTAAACTAAGAGTAACATGGAGTGTTTAAATTCATCATAAATTTTACCGCAATGGACTGCATGTACCTCATGCTACCCAGATATTTTTTCTTCTTACGTACCTCTAAAGAAATCTCTCTCCTCTTTCTGAATATGCTCCAAAGCCCCCCCCCCCCCCAAAAAAAAAATGCCGCTATTTTTTCGGATTTCCATTTTTTCGCATTTTCAAACCGTTTCTACATTATTCTGGAAACCTATTTGGAATAGAATAATAAAAAGTCATACTATGTGACACACAAGGCTGCATTAAGGGGAGGGCGGTACCAGTTTTGACCCCCCTCCCCTACCTCAAATTTTTGTCCGACTCGTAAAAAAAAATAGCAAAATCTATTTAAATTATCACAAAATACCAGATATTTTCTTAAAACAAAATACTGCATTTTAAAGAGACTTATGCGCCACCCTATAATAAAAAACTTTCCTTTATCTTTTTTATTTCTTTTGTAAACGATTTCCCGAGCTGTAGGGGTTGTCTAATCTATCTACTATGGAGAATCTTTATTGTCTCTTTTGTACTAAAAGATTATCAATCTGACCTGAAACAAAACAACAATGAACAAATAATTACAACACGAAAAAAGGTAAGTAAAACCCAGTCCATTCAAACCAACAACATCATCGACTTTCATCAACCCCGGGACAATTGCCGTTTTCAGAGGAGGGGCAAAGGCCCACACGCTCCATAGATTCTTGATTATTACGTTGTAAGTATAAACGTTATTATTTCATAAAATAAAATGTCTTTCAAAACTAGGAGATTTTGCCAATTAAAGTTAATCTTTTAATTGTCATAAGACAATCTTGGGATATTGTTAAATTGTCAATGGCAACCTTGGACGGCAAAAGTGTTCTTTCCTTGTCGAGGTTAGCAAGTCGACAATTTTATGAGTCAGAATGGTCTGTGGTATAAAATAATAGTGATCAATAAGTTAAAATTGGAATTACATGATAAAGGGATACCTGATCAACGTCAATCGTTAAGTTATCTAGCATCCTTAAAAGTGTTTCCAACTTTCTAACATGAAACCGGTGCCTTTCTAATAAGTCTTTTAAGGAATCGAGTCGGTCTTGCTTATCTTTATCCAACTTCTTCTTTTTGTTCGCAAGTATTTGCTCAATCTCGCTCTCAAAGGAATCCGCCTGAAAAAAAAAAAATCCGAAGAAAACGTAAAAGATATTCTGCTAAAATGTTTCTAGAGCAGGTAAAGGCAAACACAGATTATCAGGGTTAAAGACTTGATGAAACACTTTTCCTTAAAAACGTACAATGCTGAGGAAGAGCAGCCAATTTTACACTTTCTGTATATTTTGTTCTGCCTGGAGGGTGGGGGCAGTCTGAATATTGCTCAAGAAAATTGTTCAAAGCGTTGAAAATTGTTCTGCGTTACCAAAGTCTATGAGAATGTCTCCAATAAAACATTTCAATATTTCCTGGAATCAAATGACTTTCTAAGTGATCGCCAATATGGATTCCGGAGGAAGCTTTCAACATGACAGCCTAGCGGTCCAGCTTCAGGAATGGATCGACCTTCTGGCAAGGGGACGCGACATTAGGCCATTGTCATTCGACATTACCAAAGCTATCGACGAGTAAGCCACCGACGCCTGCTAAAGAAACTCCATGCGTAATGTGTTCGTGGATGTCTGTTAATAGTGATTGAGAGCTTTCTTTTAGATCGTTCACTGCGGGTTGTCCACAACGGGTTTATTTCCCGGGAAGATTCAGTGAAAACAGGGTTCCCCAGGGCAGGGTCATGGGACCTACATTCTTTCTTATCTACATAAATGACATGGGAGACAACCTTGCAAGCCCTCTCCATCACATTACCGACGATATCACGACACGCCCAGCCATCCCAAAAACACAAAGACCCAACACAAGCCTCCCTTTCCCTACAGATCGATCTTTTAAAATCGAAACGTAACCTAATACATGAATGATCAACTTTAATGCCTTGAAAACAAAGGAGCTGCTTATTACCCGGACTAAAGGTGCCGCGTGAACACCCCATTTTCATTTTCAAAAAAGAAACTGTGAAGAGAGTCGAGGAGCTTCGTTTACTGGAGATTCATTTCGCTGTCAATCTTTCTTGGAATTACCACCTTGATCGGGTGAGAACCTCATGCGCAAGAAAACTCGAAGTTACTCTTCGCTGGAAAAACCTTCTTCCATTCAGCTCGATTATTCCACTTTACAAGTCCTGTATCAGACTCACAGCTGAATATGGATGCCTGCTATATGTTGGTGCCCCGAAAACGCTGTTAGCACCACTCCAGAAGACCCAGAATAGAGCAAACAGGGCGGGCAGCGCCTCTACACATGACTCGCTTCAGCCTCTAAATGAAAGGTTTGATGTAGCGTCGATGACTGTTTTCTACAAGTACATGAATTTGCCTCCCTCAAACGAGCTCTCTCGCAATGTCCCCCTTTTGTCCAACCAACAAGGCAGACGCGAAGGCACACAGATCGATCCAATTATCTAAAGGAGGACACGCCGAGGAATGAGTACTTGAGGAAGGGCTTCGCCCGGCGCTGCATTTCTATCTGGAATGGTCTTTCTGGGGATGTTGTTCCTACAAATCCCTCTGTTGACTACTTAAAAAGAAGGTTCAACAGACATTAGAACTTCAAGGTTTCAAAACAAGGTAGTTGCACAGCGGCATATCAGATACCTTGAAGTACCTGGAGCCGAGAATATAGGAATAATAAAAATAAAAGGTTTTTCTTCCTATTTGCACAATACAAACGGTTTTTTTTTTTTTCTTGAACAAAGAGTTACCAGAAATTGAATTGTTAAAACATAACAGAATGGGGGGGGGGAAAAATCTATTTTGGGGCTATTTTAAACCATCGAAGGGTAGACCATATATATCATTTCTGCAAAAAAAAGCTGCTTTTCGAACCTTTGTCTTCAATAACTTTCCTCTAGTTTTGCAGTTACTATATTCCAAAAACTCGTTTAGCCCACTATCAGCATCTACGGCCTTTTCAATACTATACTGTATCTAATTCCTCCTCCCAAAATAAATCTTCCTTCATTTCCAAGAAGTGAAAAAATTTTCTGATTTTCTTTTAAATCACTTCTTATAACTTCATCACGTTTAGCACCCTCAGAATAGTCTGTTCATCTTTCTTTATGGCTAATTGAGGCATCGTTCTTGCCTTTAAATACACGTATATGGGTAATATTGTGAAGTAGAGGTCTATATAAAAAAAAAAAAAAATACGCCACTGGAACCACCACTTAAAAAAGCCGGAGGGTTAGTCTCCATCATCGTTGCGGTAGTAATAGTAACGCAATAAAGAATGAGCCACGGCCAATGCAAACTAGATATTTTTTAAGCGTTTTCAAAGGAACACTTGTGAAAAAATAATTTCCTAGTTGAGGCCAGTTCAGAAGCAGTAGCTAATACAGATTCAATAGAATAATAATTTTAGTTTTGAAAAGACGTTTTTTACAGTTTTGGGAAGATCCTGAAACTCTTCAAACATGGCGTGACGTCATATCTAAATTAATCCATATTTCTGACACTCAAGCAATCGGACTGCAGGCAATTGCGATAAATATATATATATATATATATATATATATATATATATATATATATATATATATATATATATATATATATATATATATATATATATATATATATATATATATATATATATATATATATATATAATATATATATATATATATATATATATGTATATATATATATATATATGTATATAAATATATATATATATATATATATATATATATATATATATATATATATATATATATATATATATATATATGTATATATATATATATATATATATATATATATATATATCAGGTGGAAGTCTTCTCTATTCCACATCTTCTGGTAATACTATTTGTATATTATTCTACATGCTTCCCATACGTGATTCATGCATATACAACAAGCATTTTATTTACATGAAACACACACTATCTGTTTTAATTTCTATTCGTTATAGCTTCCATTCAATCATTCTTAGTAATTTTTCTTAGTTTCAATTTTGACTGGCTTCTTCATTTTATTTTCTATTTCTAAATTTAATTTATTCATTCAAAGCTATTGTGTTGCGGGGGCAACATTTTGGTTTTGTCCTTTTGTTTTCCTCTGCCACAGATTTCAGTTCATTACAGCTAAGTGGCAGGGGTCTAACGGGGTCTTTAAGGGACTGATGTATGCTGATTTACATATCGATCTGTCTTTGTTTCACGGTTATCGGAGGGAAATAAAAAAGCTGAAGTTTTTTTTTTTTCGCTCTTCTGAACATTTACAATTATGGAGATACCTCCTTTTGATACCCGACTGACGAGAAGTTTTACTAGAAAGGTATACATATTAAGTTTTGCTAGAGAGGTATGTTTGAAGCAGAATCATACAATGGTTCTCAACCTATAGTATCGGAGTTATTAAGTGGGCCCTTTTCCCCTCCGACGTAACTCCACCCCTCCTATTGGCAACTTCTTGGTACGAAATTGAAATGGTGCACCTTGCTTGATGTGGAATTTAATGAGTCTTCCAAATTTTCCTCTGAAATTTCAATTAGACAAATTTTCATATACTATAACTTTCGGTTTGTATAATGTGAGAGCCAAGGTGGGCGAGATTATTCAATGCCGTCCATCTTTTTCTACCACCAACTTTTGGCATAAAGTGTGGCATGTCGCACTTTGTTCGAACAGAAAAATGTAAAAATTTTCAATCTGAATTCTCGAACCACCAAATTGGTACATACCAGTTCTAAACGTTCCCCAGTCCCTCTGCCAGTTTTTTTAGCATAAAAGTTTCCTTAACTAGGAAATTATTTTTTCACAAGTGTTCCTTTGAAAACGCTTAAAAAAAGTCTAGTTTGCATTGGCCGGGGCTCACTCTTTATTGCGTTACTATTAATACCGCAACGATGATGGAGACTAACCCTCCGGCTTTTTTACGAGGTGGTTCCAGTGGCGTATTTTTTTTTTTTTTTTTTTTTTTTTTTTTTTTTTTTTTTTTTTTTTTTTTTTTTTTTTTTTTTTTTTTTTTTTTTTTTTTTTTTATATATATATATATATAGACCTCTAGTTCACAATATTACCCAAATACGTGTATTTAAAGGCAAGAACGATGCCTCAATTAGCCATAAAGAAAGATGAACAGACTATTCTGAGGGTGCTAAACTGCGATGAAGTTATAAGAAGTGATTTAAAAGAAAATCAGAAAATTTTTCCACTTCTTGGAAATGAAGGAAGATTTATTTTGGGAGGAGGAATTTGATACAGTATAGTATTGAAAAGGCCGTAGATGCTGATAGTGGGCTAAACGAGTTTTTGGAATATAGTAACTGCAAAACTAGAGGAAAGTTATTGAAGATAAAGGTTCGAAAAGCAGCTTTTTTTGCAGAAATGATATGTATGGTCTACCCTTCGATGGTTTAAAATAGCCACAAAATAGATTTTTTTTTTTCTTCCATTCTGTTATATTTTAATAATTCAATTTCTGGTAACTCTTTGTTCAAGAAAAAAAAACCGTTTGTATTGTGCAAATAGGAAGAAAAACCTTTTGTTTTTATTATTCCTATATTCTCGGCTCCAGGTACTTCAAGGTATTAGACCACGTTTCGATTTTAAAAGATATATATATATATATATATATATATATATATATATATATATATATATATATATATATATATATATATATATATATATATATATATAATATATATATATATATATATATATATATATATATATATATATATATATAATATATATATATATATATATATATATATATATATATTATATATATATATATATATATATATATATATATATATATATATAATATATATATATATATATATATATATATATATATATATATATATATATAGATATATATATATATATATATATATATATATATATATATATATATATAATATATATATATATATATATATATATATATATATCTATATATATATATATATATATATATATATATATATATATTATATATATATATATATATATATATATATATATATATATATAATATATATATATATATATATATATATATATATATATATATATATATATATATATATATATATATATATATATACATATATATATGAAGTCGTCTTCAAAAAGACGACTGAAGAAAAAACACAAAGAGGTTCTCATATCCTCAAGAGAATTTCCTATTATATCGTTATTATTGTTTTTTGCCAAAACTACCTAATTTTACATACTTTATATTTTGTATCTCCTTCCCCTACCCTCCCCCCTCACTTCTATAAAACAGTAAACTTATTTCTATTCTACATCATATGCAAGTTGCATCAAATTTATACTCTGTATTGCTTGCTTTAAAAAAAATCTCTTTTTGTTTAAGAAAGCGAAAAATGATATTAAAAATTAAAAAGGGCAGAAATAAAGTCATATAAAAAATCAAGCTGGACATAAAGATAAACTAAATGTACATATCAACGCGAGTCGTTGCAGCAATGTTTGGCCAACTTCGCTGACCGAACATTGCGGAGGAAAACCGTGAAGTTCGTTTCAGCGCCATCAATCGAATTCAGTAGTTGTTAACCCCTGAATGGTAGGTCTAACGAAGAATTTTTTCTTTTTTTCAAGTCATTACAGACAGTTACAAAATACATTGTACTCTTAAGACCACCTTTACTCTCTGTTTCCTGACATTCAATCACAAAAAAAAATCTATATGGCTTGGTTTCGTGAAATTTGGCTAGGTCAAAGAATAGTTTATAATCGAAAGTCACCTGGAGGCCGAGTTTGTCGATGACCTGACACAGCCAATTTGAAATCTCCTCCTTTTCCCTGGCAGCAGGGTCCAACTTCTGGGCAGCCCCAAGGCCTTCTTTGGAAAATGTTTTCGTTTTTGTCTCTCGCTCAACGACCTTAAACCGCTCCATTTGCTACAAAGAAAATACTTTCGGTGAAAACAGAACAAAAACTGAAAGGGCGATCAAGGGTCAAGAAAGGGGAAAACCAAAAAAACAAAAAAAAAAAGTTTCTTAAAAAAAATGAAAGGGCGATCAAGGGTCAAGAAAAAAGAAAACAATAAACAAGAAAAAACAAGGAACAAAAACAGTTTCGTTAAAACAGAATAAAATCTGAAAAAGCGATCAGGTATCAAGAAAAGAGAAAACAAGAAACAAGAGTAGTTTCGTTGAAAACAGAATAAAAACTGAAAAGGCGATCAAGGATCAAGAAACGCAAAAATGAAGCTAAAAAAATGAGAAAAAGAATCAAATTCAAACATCGAAGGCCCACCTGCTTTACAGGAAAAAAAAGGAAAAAAACATAAAATATTTTGCCTGTACATACAAAGGCATCCTCAGAAAGAATAAAAGAAAGAAAAAGAAAGAATAAAAACCATAAATAAAATTTGAAAAAAAGAATAAATCTAAAATAAACAAAAAACAATAAAAAGAAAAGGTCACACGAATATGCGCCGGCAGGAATATGTTACAATTGGATGAAACACTTCTTTAATTACTCTATAATAGACTGGTTAAGTTATTTCTCTATTTGTTTCATTATTTGCTGTCAGTTGCTTCTACTGTTATAGAAGTATCTCATTCTATTGTAAGGCATGTTCTACTTCCGGATTTGTTCACGGAGCATATTAGTTATGATTTTTATTTTTATTCCTTTCCAATTTCAGATTCCTTCATTTTACAAGATGTTCAGATTCTTTCATTCTCAACGCTTCCGGTATACATGCGAAATATTAGTGTTTCCTTTTATTCTTCCTACTGGCAATTTTAAACTGTTTCTATTGCAACATAATTTACTTCGTTTTCAAGTAATTATTCGTCTTCCTCTTTGTTTGATTGTTCTTCTTCTTCTTCTTGCTACTAATCATAGACCCAAGGCCGTATCCACGGGGATGGCCTACCGAGTTTGAAACCCCTTCCCCCCGGAAATTTTTTTACGGCACGTGAAGTAACAAAATGCATATTAACAAATTTTTCATGCGTTTTATAAAGTTTTTATTTATACCCCCCCCCCCCACCGAACAAAAATCAAGGATACGCCGTTACACAGACCCATTGTTTTTCCAGATTTTCTTCTTTTGTTTGAGACTTTAAGTTTTATGGGTAAAAAAAAAAAAAAAAATAATAATCTGCTTCTATCTCCTTTTTTTCTGTGTGTTTTTGTTGTTTTTTTTTTTAAGTTCGTTTTAGACGTTGGAGGGGGTCTGAAACTTATATTTCTGATCTTGCTACTTTTTTCGGTGAAAACTCAAAAACATCCGATACAGCCTTTAAGCGTGACAACGGCTGTACGGAACCGAGCCGAACATCGACCAGACATGATAATATTAAAACTGGGTGATCATATTTTACCAACCAGGGCTCATAAGAGAAGTACCACCTGCCTATATGGGTTTAATCTTGAAAACAATTTTAAGGCAGATAAGCAGGCACTAGTCTCTTGTTATCCGTAAATAACAAGAAGATTGGAAACTTTGTATATCATTATAATAACTAATCCAGCTTAATCACCGCTTATGCATACTGCAATTAACAAAGATGGAAAAAACTGTTAAGTGCGCCCTGGTAAGTACTACGTGTTGACTATATTCATTGGGCAGCAGCAATTCAATATTACTTAACTTTGATATACCCACTTAATATTACAGCCTAGTATTACCAACTGAATTTCCATGAAACGCTATATTCCAATAGCATTAAAGAAAAACTTAAACCTATTCCGGGTCCGATTTTCATTGTTCGATGGAATAACACAACTGTTTCCCAAATTTACTTCTTTTTTTGTGCTCAGCGGTCTGTAGATCGGTCGTAATAAGAAATGAATATTCGCAACCTTTTTAAGAATTAGGATCATCAAAAAAAAAGAAGAAAAGCCCATGCAAAATTTCAAGTAATGTACTGAAAACCAAGAGAAATCATTATTTTTCCAGCCTGCAAAATTTTAGCCTATAAACAAAAAAGGAAAGCGAAACTGTCCTAGCCTTAAAAGTGAATCTCTTTAAAATCATATTACACTTGATTCTTCGACAGAACACTGAAAGTAAGTATCTGTTCTAGATTTCTGTGACATAATTCTGGAAGTTTCACTCTAGACGCCACGAATTCCAATTTTGTTTTTTCAATGTTCGAAAATCGGATCGAGTTTCTAAAATTCCGCATGCATCTGCATCAGGGTTGCCACCCGGTAAAAAAAAATCACTTTTCAATCACATTTAGTGATTTCCTTCAATAATCAAGTGATTTATGTGCTTATTAAGTGATATTTCTTTTAGGCAATATAAAAAATCACTAGAAATAGTGATAAATCACTAGGGGGTGGCAACCCTGGTCTGCATGCCAGTTCTTTAAAACTAGTGATATGTAGGGCATCGGAGTTCTGCATTTCTGCATAATATATGCCTCGTTAGTATGGAAACCGTAAGATTATTCAAATGTTTAGTGCAGCTAATGTATTCATGTCATTTGATAAGTTGGATTCCAAGTTAAATACAGAGGCGGCCTGCGGTTAGGTCCTTTTCACTCTCTTGTGCGGTTGTTTTGACTTGTCTAATGAAGGTATCTTTATATGTGTGTGTGTGTTAATACATTCCTGTATGAATTTATGTATATGTGAATAAACATGTATATTTATGTGTATGTTTTTCCTCTCTTCTTCTTTGTCCTTTCTCTGCGATAATCCACTATTAGCCATACTGTACGTTGGATTAGAAATAAATTATTATGCTACCGTGAACGTCCGAAATCTGGTTAATGTAGATTTCCTTTTATCTTCCAAATTTCCTTGGATTCAATTAGCTTTGCGACTCAGGCTTTTCAGTCTTACGCAAGCTATGATGGTAAAAGTTAAAGTTATGTTAATTTATGTTAGGTTAGGTTAAATTTGGTTATAAATATCAGAAATGGGTTAAAAACCTAACTTAACCTAGCCCAACCTAACCAAACCTGTCACCATCAAACTTGCATTAAACTGAAAAAGCTGACTGGCAACGGTAACAAAATTTAAGGAGAAAAAAGGTATTTCGGACATTCAACGGGGAATGTCGACATTTACGAATATCGGACATTCATGGTAACAATTATACACAGCTCAAGACCAGAATTCATCTGAAAATAGTGAGGCAGCAACCAGATTTACAGAAAAAAGTATTCTAGTTGCCCTTGAGGATAATCGGACCCAATAAACATCCTCAGTGACATTTAGCAGAAGGAGTTTTCAGGAATAAACGAATTTCGGAAAGAGCTAAATTAAACGTTATGCTTTTTAGGGGGTCAGGATCCAACTTGACCTTTATAGAGGAAGGAAAGGAGAACAGTCCCTAAATTTTTGTCATCAAGAGATATAGGATTAGGATCCAACTTGACCTTTATAAGGGAGGGAAAGGAGAACGGCCCCTAAATTCTTGTAATCAAGAGATAAAGGATCAGGATCCAACTTGACCTTAATAGGGGAGTGAAAGGAGAGGGGCCCTAAATTCTTGTCATCAAAATATATAGGATCAAGATATAACTTTACCTGTATAGGGGAGGGAAAGGAGAATGGTCCCTAAATTCCTGTCATTAAGAGATATAGGATTAGGATCCAACTTGACCTTATAAGGGAGGGAAAGGAGAACGGCCCCTAAATTCTTGTCATTAAGAGGTATAGGATTAGGATCCAACTTGACCTTTATAAGGGAGGGAAAGGAGAACGGCCCCTAAATTCTTGTCATTAAGAGGTATAGGACCAGGATCCAACTTGAACTTTATAGGGGAGTGAAAGGAGAAGGGTCCCTAAATTCTTGTCTTCAAGAAATACAACAGAGTGTGACCTTAGCGAAAATTGGTCGGAAATGAGAAAATATCCTGGTTTAGCGCCTTTTGTGGGTTCGTTCTTATTTTGATTTTTATGGGGAAGAGTTCCTAGATCCGTTTTATCACAATATGAAACAGTTCGGGGTAACAAACTGTAAGTAAAGAGCGACCCGGCTCAATAGTAACCGAAACTCTAAAATACGGGATTTTGACACCAACAGATACATCAAAAGAATCAGATTTTAATACTGATTTCAAATATTTAAGTTTCATTAAGTTTAGTCCTACCCATCAAAAGTTACGTGCCTGAGAAAATTTGGCTGATTTTCGAAAAAAGGGGGGGAAAGATCCCCTAAAAGCTATAGAACCTCAATAAAAATCACCCCATCAGATTCAGCGTATCAGAGAACCCTACTGTAGAGGTTTCAAGCTCCTATCTGCAAAAATGTGGAATTTTGTATTTTTTGCCAGAAGAAAGATCACGGATGCGTGTTTATTTGTTTTTTGTATTTTCCCCAGGGATGATCGTATCGACCCAGTGATCCTGGAATATCGAGGGAGGGTCATTCAAACGGGAATTAAAAGTTCTAGTGGCCTTTTTAAGTGACCAAAAAAATGGAGGGCAACTAGGCCCCCTCCCACGCTCATTTTTTCCCAAAGTAACCCGATCAAAATACTGAGATAGCCATTTCGTTCAGCATCGTCGAAAATATAATAAATATGTC
The DNA here is from genome assembly GCA_027921565.1 of Artemia sinica. Lineage (NCBI taxonomy): Eukaryota > Metazoa > Arthropoda > Branchiopoda > Anostraca > Artemiidae > Artemia > Artemia sinica. The sequence continues at coordinate 11,414,512 of CM051274.1, forward strand.
TTTTAGGATAACTTAATCCCCCGAAGTCCCCGGGGGGAGGGCTGAAAGTTGTGAAATTTACCCAATGTTTACATATAGGGAAGTGTACATTAGGTTATTGGGAAGTATACAGACGTTTTCAAGGGGGATTTTTTTCTGGTGGTGGGGGAGGGGTCGGGGGTTATGTGGGAGGATCTTTCCGTGGAGGAAGTTTTCATGGGGAAGGGACATTGCTATGAAGGGGGCGCCGGATTTCCCAGCATAATTTAAAAAAAGATCAGAAATTAAATAAAAATAAACAAGTTTTTCAACTGAAAGTAAGGAGCAACATCAAAAGTTAAAACGAACAGAAATTATTAAGTACATGATTGGGTTCGCCCCCTAGTCAATACCTCGCTCTTTAAGCCAAAGATTTTTTAGTACTTTCATAAGAGCTATTTATTCTAATTAACGGCCTTTGGGATTAAGGGGTCATTTTTAAAGAATTGGAACAAAATTCGAACTTTAGCTTAAAGAGCAATATATTGACCAGGGGACGAACCCCCTAATATACGTGTTAGAAACATACGGATATTGAAGTTCGTTATGTCAGTTAATTCGTAAGTAACGTATATTTATTACTAATAAAAATGTTCGTAAATAAAATTAAACAACTTTCGAGAAAGTCATTTAACCAAGTAAAAGTAAAATTAATATGCAAATTGTTTTTAATTATTCATGTACGGTGAGGCAAAATCAAAACCTCCATTAATTCAAAAACGTTCAAAAATTAAATTAAAAAAACAAGTTTTTTTTAACTGAAAGTAAGGAGCAACATTAAAACTTAAAACGAACAGAAATTATTCCGTATATGAAAGGGGCTGTCCCCTCCTCAACGCCTCGCTCTTTACGCTAAAGTTTTTTATTCATTTAAGAAATAAAGCTGTGAGAAATAGTATAACTTTAGCATAAAGAGCGAGGCGTTGAGGAGGGGACAGCCCCTTTCATATACGGAATAATTTCTGTTCGTTTTAAGTTTTAATGTTGCTCCTTACTTTCAGTTTAAAAAAAACTTATTTTTTTTATTTAATCTACCAGAAAATGAAATCGGATCTCGACCGAAGTTGGTGGGAAATAAGACCACGAGTCAGAGCTCTTATCTTTCGAGATCCCATCAATGTGGAGGTTAGGGATCTCCAGTGTTTTGTTATTGGGATATAGGGCTTTTTACTTCTCATTTTAACTTCTCTGGAGGAGGAGTTCTTAAATTCAGATTATCACAACATAAACAAGAAAAGGCTACCTGATCTCGACCGAAATTGGTGGGAAGTAAGAACATGAATCATGGTTCTGTCTTTCGGGCACAATGTCGTCAATGTGGAGGTAAGTGGTCCCGAGTTTTTTTCGTCGGGATATTTACCCGAAGTGGTTGTCGGATTTTAAGTCAACTTGGTAGAATACAAGAGCTCATGTCTGTATTATGCCTTTTGGGGGCCAGTGGCCGATCCCAACTCTGTGAGCCAGGGAAAAAGGATGTCTGGGTTTATTTCACTGGATAAATAATCATAAGGATTTCTTAGATCTCAAACAAAATTAATACATTTGATTTGATATATCTGCCATTTCCAAATTATGGACAGATTCATACTTTGTAGACGAGGAGAATTTTCTGTTTTGGTGGGCATTTTCGGGCTGAAAAACCTCTTCCTAGCTAATTTATCTACTATGGGTTGCCTCCCCGTAGTAGCATAATATTTGTAGACATGAATATATAATAAGTCGGGGGTAACAGGATTGAGACTATCTTTGCAGGATTTTGACTCTTGTTGATAGAAGAGCATCGTCAAGTGCTGAAAACCATGTTGAGACCAAGATGGGCCTAGGATTGCACAAAGCCTCCATTCATACTGGAGGCCCCAGGCACTTCTTGCTGTCCAGGTCTACGCCAGCTTAAGCACTTCGGTGTAGACTTGAGAAGATATGTGATCCCCGTCCTGTAGTGGCATCCGGGACCATTGCTTTTCCCGAGGCAAAAATAATTTTAATGATTTAAAGAATACGAAAATTGGAACTTGGAATGTTACGACGTTAAAAAATAACTATCATATCGACAGTTTGACTGACAAACTAAGACGATTCGAACTCGACTTATTATGACTTTCAGAAAACTCATATCCCAGGGGTAGGAAGAATGAAACTGGGTGTATAGAATTTATTTACTCAGGCAGGAAGGATGGGGTATATAGACAGGGAGTTGGGCTCATTATGAACAAGGAAGCTGCTAAGTCTTGTTTAGGCTGGGAAGGTATTAATAATAGAATACTAATCGCTAATTTTATGACTAAAACGTTCAGGGTATCAGTTATAGTAGAATATGCCCCTGTATATTACTTACAGTTACAGGAGCAAATTGACAGGGTTCCAGGTAGAAATATGGTGTTCTTATTAGGATATTTTAACGCCCAGGTCGATAGAAATAGAGATAGATGGTATCCTGTCCTAGGTAAACTTGGTATAGGGAAAGAAAACAGTAATGGCTACAGACTGCTGTAATTTTGTAGGTATAATAATCTAGTTATGAGCGATACGGCGTGTGGTCATAAAATGGCCCATAAGTTAACATGGCATTCACGTGATGGTAAGAGAGCAAACCTTATTGCTTATGTTGCAGTAAACCGAAGACTGGCAGGATCAATACAAGATACTAGGGTATACAATGGTGTTGTTATTGATGTTAAAAGGAAATATCACCGTCTAGTAGTGTCTAGGGCTAATTTAAAGCTGAAATTTCGGAAGGGTAGCTACCTCCCGGAAAATTATGATATTGGTAGACTCGAGGATGAAAATTTGAGAGAAACCTTCCAGGTACAGTTGAATTCTAAACTAAAAAGTTAAAAATTTGACAATGTGGAAGATGGATGGAATAATTTTAGGAAAATAATTTGGGAAGTTACTGATGGTGTTTTAGGAAAGAAAGTTAGTAGCGCAGCTTGAAATATTAGAGAAAAAGCTTTATGTTTAAATAGACAGGAGAAGGGACTTGTGCAAGAATTATTTGAGTGATAGATCATATGAAAACAAAAGGAATGTATAGAAAGTGGAAAAAGCATAAGGAGGTGTGAAGTGGAGGCCATGGATAAAATTGCCGAGGATCTGGAAGATGCAGCTAGACAGCATAATGGTAAAATATTGTACTGACATGTCAATAAATTGAGAAAGATTAGTTATCCGGATTTGTCTCACTTGAAGACAGGAACTGGGCCACAAATAGTGATAAGGAAAGAGTTAAAGAAAGATGGGCAGAACATTTTAAGATTGTGCTAACTGACTGATAAGGGTTTTATTTAAATCAAACAAATAAATAAATCAACCACCAGAAGCAAACTTGTTTAGGCTATACACCCTTCAAAAAAAAACCTGATATATACATCGCTATCAACAACGTAAAACAATAAATAAAAAAAGAAAAGAGAAAAAAAGCACGGCACAACCTCCTCCAACTTAGTGCAGCCCCCCCCCCCAAAAAAAAAACCATAACTAATTATCACCGTTCTCTCACTACCACCCTCACACAACCACAATAAAAAATAACCAAAACACAACCGAGAGACCCCTCAAGAGAAAATCGCTAAGAAATACTATACTCACCAAAACACAGAGATTTTAACCTACTCCTAAAACTAGCAATATTTCCATCAACTAATAATTCATTTGGTAAACTATTATAAAACCCTGGTCCCACATGACGGATAGAGAAGAATGATCTTCAAGTTAAAGCCTGAGGTCGTCTTATCTGGGATGCTGTTCTGCTTGAGTATTCATGAACGTTACATCCAGCCACGAACATTTGACCGAAACATTGTGGCAATAATCCACGCTCATACTTAAACAGAAACAAAGCTGAATAAAATTTAGAAACTCCGTGTAAAGGCAGAATATGTCGTTCGACATATCTCCTTCTCACTGAGGCACCTTTTTTATCTCCACAAAGCACTCTTATAGCTGAGTTCTGCATCGCACGAAGCGGAAGTAGATGTGTCGGGAAAGTACTCGACCAAACGACATTACAGTACAAAAGGTACGGGTGAACAGTAGAAAAATACAAAGACCTTATTACATCATAGGGGAAAAATTTCTTCAGCTTTCTCATAATCCCAACATTCCTTGCAATCTTACTACTTAACAACTCTATATGGGGTTTAAAACTTAAACATTCATCTATCAGTACACCAAGGTACATGACAGTCTTTAATCGCTGGATTGAAGTATCAACAAATCTAAGCTCATTAATCCATGGATAGTAATTGGGGTTTCTTCCGTAAACTAGAAAGTGTGATTTGTTATTATTTAACCTCAGTTTGTTAGCTCTAGTCTATTTCCCAATTTGGTTCATACCTGTAATAAGCTTTTCCATGAATTGCAGTTCCGTCTTCGCTGCCACTGTAAAATGCGCATCATCCGCAAATAGCGCAATAATTAACTTTATGGTTTCACTAACGGGAAAATTCAGGTCAAACGACAAACCCTCCACAGCTCCGCACAAATCATTAATGAAGATTAAAAACAGTGTAGGCCCGAGCACAGACCCTTGTGGCACACCATATTCAATTTTCTTTGTACCCGATACGGCACCTCCAACACTCACACACAAAAAACGATTAGGAAGGAAAGACCTTAAAAGGCCTAAGAACGCACCACGAAATCCACAATTATCAAGTTTTGCAAGCAGAATACCATGATCAACCGAATCAAAGGCCTTCACAATATCGAGGAAAACTGAGGCCGCTTTCCAACCAGCATCCAGGGCATCATTTACGAACGTCACCAAAAACAGAACGGCCTGATCCGTCGACATTCCTCTTCGGAATCCAAACTGGGTTGGACTTAAAAGTCTCCGCGATTCTAGAAACTCAACCATTCTAGCATTTATCGTCTTTTCAAACACTCTACTTAACACTGGGAGAAGAGATATAGGTCTATAATCATGGAAAGAATTCTTATCACCACCTTTAAATAACGGAATAACTTTAGCTGACTTAAAGCAATCTGGAAAAATACCACATTTCATACACTGATCAAATAGGTAAACCAAATGCTCTGATTCAACTGGAAATACATGCTTCAAAAATTTCAGGGAAAAATAATCACTACCTGCGGCATTACTCTTCATGCTCCAAACTGTATTTCGGAGCTCCTCAACATTAATCGGACGCAAAAAAGCAGAAACATCACTAGCCATAGGTAAAAACTGAACAAAAGACTCTTCTACAGAGGAGGAGGATCCTGTACCTGCCATATTTTTTCCAATATTTGCAAAGTGGTCACACATCTGATCAGCTGCTTCCTCCGGCGATGAGGTGCAAACTGTGGCAACAGTACTCTGGGTTGGGCGAATTACCGAGTTGATTGCTTTCCAGGTCTTCGCAGGATTTCCTTCCGACTTTTAAATTCTTCTCTGAAATATTCTATTTTAGCTTTTCGAAGTAGCTTATTCAATTCGTTATTATATTTTCTGTACCTCTCTTCGGCATATGGTGATGTACTAGAATACTTAAATAACCACCTCCTTTTCATTATCGCAGCCATCATTACTTTAGAAATCCAAGGTTTAACTGGTGTCTCGGTTTGAACTGACTGCCTTGACATTTTACAACATGACTTCAATATTTCATTGATTTTACCATACCATAAACAAAACTTCATATTTACATCAAGTTCACTATCTTCAAGAAACTGAAACTTACATTTTTCTAATTCATTTTTAAACCGAATCAAAAAATCTCCATCAATTCTCAATCGATCATTATGTGTTTTTGAATTCTTACTCTTCGGTGTGCAAAAATTATTCACACACAGCAGAACACCAAAGTGATCAGAAATATCATTAATCACAACCGAAACTGAATCATACTTAATATCACAAAAAATATTATCAAGCAGGGACTTAAAATTAGCAGTTACCCGAGCACAAATCACCTCAGCAAACACACCATAACAAGGTATCACATTCAAGAATTCACGAATCTTAGGATTAGCACTCACTCTATTTAGGTCCAGATTAAAATCACCACACACGAACAAAGGTTTATTATCATCAGCAAGCTCATCCAGTTACTTTTTTAGGAGCTCCAAGAATTCGTCAGTAGAACCTGACGGCGGGCGGTACACTACAACCACAAAAAATTTCTGTCCCGATTTACATAATTCTAATACCACATACCAGGCAATGGGAGGCTAAACAGAGATACAGTTGCAAAGGTTTATTATCATCAGCAAGCTCATCCAGTTACTTTTTTAGGAGCTCCAAGAATTCGTCAGTAGAACCTGACGGCGGGCGGTACACTACAACCACAAAAATTTCTGTCCCGATTTACATAATTCTAATACCACATACCAGGCAATGGGAGGCTAAACAGAGATACAGTTGCAGGAAAAGATATTAGATCATTATATTTTATAATAATCTAATAATATTAGATAATCTATAATATTAGAATCTATAATATTATATTCTTTAAAATTTAGTGTTACAATGTTGAAGCCAAGTTTCGCGTTCAAGAATTTCACGAAGGTTTGTATAATGGTTTAAATAGGGAGTGATCGTACTGTATTATATTTATACACAGGGGGCATACCAGACAAATACATCACAGTGATTAGTGCTATATACAAGAATAACACTGCTGCAGTTACGGTAGGAAATGAGGTCAGCAGCTGGTTTTGTATTAAAATAAGAACTTAAGCAGGGTTGTGTTCTATCCCCCTTTGGGATAGAACACATGGACTTTATCTTAAGGAGCACAGGAAAGGCAATGGGAGACCACGGAATCAAATGGAGAGGAAAAACTTTCCTGGACTTAGATTATGATGATGATTTAAGCATCCTAGATGAAATTATGAACAAAATCAATGAGCTTTTAGAGGTTTTGCGAGTTCAGGGTGCTAGAAAAGGTTTAAAATTAATGTTAAGAAGACTACGTCACTAAGGCCAGGAATAAGAGAAGATGAAAAAGTGACGCTGGGTAACGAAACGATTGATCAGGTGGACAGTTCACTTACCTATTACCTTGGTAGTATTATCAGTAAAGACGGTGGGAGTAGTGAAGATGTTGAAAATTGAATAGCCAAGGCCCAGGTTGTTTTTTTTTTCACAGTTAAAAAAAGTTTGCAAGAATAGGAAGATGTCTGAAAACCAAGATTAGAATTTTGAAAGCTACAGCGATGACAGCGGTCAAATATGGCTCTGATGCATGTGCACTCCGAAAAACGTATAAAGATTTGCTAGATGTTTTTCAGAAAAATTGCCTACGGATTGTTCTGGGTACCTGGCTGACAGACCATATTTCAAACAGAAGGTTATAGGAAAAGTGTGGTTCAATCCCGCTTTCTAGTGCGATAATGAAAAAAAAAGGTTGAAATGGCTAGGGCAGGTCCTGTGAATGAAGAATAACAGATTATTAACGATGGTCCCTTTTCGGCCAACTGTCCAGGGCTAAAAGGAAAGCAGGTCGTCCTCGGTTGGGGTGGGAGGATGTCGTAAGGAAAGATTTAAGGGAAATGGGAACTTCCTGGGAGGGTGTAAAGATGAAGGCTTTGAATAGATTGGGATGGAGGAGGAGCGTGCATAGCTGTGTTGACCTCAGGTGGCTTGGTGCTGTGATGAGTTGTTAGTGGTAGTGGCATTTTGAGAATCATAGGCACCGCGCTAGCGCTGCCTAAGTAAAGAACGATGTGGGCACAATGTGTTGTTTTAAATTTGTTTTTTTTTTTCTCCATACCCGGGCCTTCGTATCGGAGGAGTTATCATAGAAAGCTCAAAAAGGGCTCATTCGATTGCAAATTAGAGTGGCTAGTGCCTTTTTTAATAGTCAAAAGTGATTGGAGGGCAACTAACCCCCCCCCCACGCCCATCATTCTCCCAAACACATCCAATCAAAATTTTTGAGATAGCCATTTTGTTCAGCGTAGTTGATTTCCAGATAGAAAATATCTTTTTGAGGAGGACACTCCCCCACAACCCTCGGGGCAAGGGTTTTAAGTTATGCCCTGGGGGGCATATGATTTTTATAGAAGGCGTTGTCGTAGAAACTTCAAAAAAGACTCATTCGATTAGAAATTCAAAGGGCTATTGCCCTTTTTAATAGTCGAAAGTGATTAGAGGGCAACTAGCCCCCCCCCACGCCCATCATTCCCCCAAACACATCCAATCAAAATTTTGAGATAGCCATTTTGTTCAGCGTAGTTGATTTCCAGATAGAAAATATCTTTTTGAGGAGGACACTCCTCCAAAGCCCTCGGGGCAGGGGTTTTAAGTTATGCCCTGGGGGCATATAAGGTTTTTATACAAGGCGTTGTCGTAGAAACTTCAAGAAAGGCTCATTCGATTGGAAATTCAAAGGGCTAGTGCCCTTTTTAATAGTCGAAAGTGATTGGAAGGCAACTAGCCAATCCCCCCCCACGCCCATCATTCCCCCTAACACATCCAATCAAAATTTTGAGATAGCAATTTTGTTCAGCGTATTTGTTTTCCAGATAGAAAATATGTTTTTGAGGACGACACTCCCCCACAACCCTCGGGGCAAGGGTTTTAAGTTATGCCCTGGGGGCATATAAGGTTTTTTATAGATGGCGTTGTCATAGAAACTTCAAAAAAGGCTCATTTGATTGGAAATTCAAAGGGCTAGTGCCCTTTTTAATAGTTGAAAGTGATTGGACGGTAACTAACCCCCCTCTCACGCCCACCTTTTCATAGGCAGTGCGCTAGCGCGGCCTAAGTAAAGAACGATGTGGGCACAATGTGTTGTTTTTTGTTTTTGTTTTTTTTCTCCATACCCGGGCACTTCGTATCGAAGGAGTCGTCGTAGAAACTTCGAAAAGGGCTCATTCGATTGGAAATTGGAGTGGCTAGTGCCCTTTTTAATAGTCGAAAGTGATTGAAGGGCCACTAGTCCCCCCCTCGCCCATCATTCCGCCAAACACATCCGATCAAAACTTTGAGATGGCCATTTTGTTCAGCGTAGTTGATTTCCAGATAGAAAATATGTTTTTGAGGAGGACACTCCCCCACAACCCCCAGGGCAAGGGTTTAAGTTATGCCCTGGGGGCATATAAGGTTTTTATAGAAGGCGTTGTCGTAGAAACTTCAAAACAGGCTCATTCGATTGGAAATTCAAAGGGCTAGTACCCTTTTTAATAGTTGAAAATGATTGGAGGGCAAACTAGCCCCCCCCCACGCCCATCATTCCCCCAAGTACTTCCAATTAAAATTTTGAGATAGCCATTTTGTTCAGCATAGTTGATTTCCACATAGAAAATACGTTTTTGAGGATGACACTCCCCCGACAACCCTCAGGGCAAGGTTTTTAAGTTATATCCTGGGGTATATAAGGTTTTTATAGAAGGCATTGTCATAGAAACTTCAAAAGAGGCTCATTTGATTGGAAATCCAAAGGGCTAGTTCCATTCTTAATAGTCGAAAGTGATTGGAGGGGAACTAGCCCCTGCCCCACGCCCATTATTCTCCCAAACACATCCAATTAAAATTTTGAGATAGCCATTTTGTTCAAGCGTAGTTGATTTCCAGATAGAAAATATGTTTTTGAGGAGGACACTCCCCCACAAACCCTCGGGGCAAGGGTTTTAAGTTATGCCCTGGGGGGCATATGATTTTTATAGAAGGCGTTGTCGTAGAAACTTCAAAAAAGACTCATTCGATTAGAAATTCAAACGGCTAGTGCCCTTTTTAATAGTCGAAAGTGATTGGAGGGCAACTAGCCCCCCCCACGCCCATCATTCCCCCAAACACATCCAATCAAAATTTTGAGATAGCAATTTTGTTCAGCGTATTTGTTTTCCAGATAGAAAATATGTTTTTGAGGAGGACACTCCTCCAAAGCCCTCGGGGCAAGGGTTTTAAGTTATGCCCTGGGGGCATATAAGGTTTTTTATAGATGGCGTTGTCATAGAAACTTCAAAAAAGGCTCATTTGATTGGAAATTCAAAGGGCTAGTGCCCTTTTTAATAGTTGAAAGTGATTGGACGGTAACTAACCCCCCTCTCACGCCCACCTTTTCATAGGCAGTGCGCTAGCGCGGCCTAAGTAAAGAACGATGTGGGCACAATGTGTTGTTTTTTGTTTTTGTTTTTTTCTCCATACCCGGGCACTTCGTATCGAAGGAGTCGTCGTAGAAAACTTCGAAAAGGGCTCATTCGATTGGAAATTGGAGTGGCTTAGTGCCCTTTTTAATAGTCGAAAGTGATTGAAGGGCCACTAGTCCCCCCCTCGCCCATCATTCCGCCAAACACATCCGATCAAAACTTTGAGATGGCCATTTTGTTCAGCGTAGTTGATTTCCAGATAGAAAATATGTTTTTGAGGAGGACACTCCCCACAACCCCCAGGGCAAGGGTTTAAGTTATGCCCTGGGGGCATATAAGGTTTTTATAGAAGGCGTTGTCGTAGAAACTTCAAAACAGGCTCATTCGATTGGAAATTCAAAGGGCTAGTACCCTTTTTAATAGTTGAAAATGATTGGAGGGCAACTAGCCCCCCCCCACGCCCATCATTCCCCCAAGTACTTCCAATTAAAATTTTGAGATAGCCATTTTGTTCAGCATAGTTGATTTCCACATAGAAAATACGTTTTTTGAGGATGACACTCCCCCGACAACCCTCAGGGCAAGGTTTTTAAGTTATATCCTGGGGTATATAAGGTTTTTATAGAAGGCATTGTCATAGAAACTTCAAAAGAGGCTCATTTGATTGGAAATCCAAAGGGCTAGTTCCATTCTTAATAGTCGAAAGTGATTGGAGGGGAACTAGCCCCTGCCCCACGCCCATTATTCTCCCAAACACATCCAATTAAAATTTTGAGATAGCCATTTTGTTCAGCGTAGTTGATTTCCAGATAGAAAATATGTTTTTGAGGAGGACACTCCCCCACAACCCTCGGGGCAAGGGTTTTAAGTTATGCCCTGGGGGCATATAAGATTTTTATAGAAGGCGTTGTCGTAGAAACTTCAAAAAAGACTCATTCGATTAGAAATTCAAACGGCTAGTGCCCTTTTTAATAGTCGAAAGTGATTGGAGGGCAACTAGCCCCCCCCCACGCCCATCATTCCCCCAAACACATCCAATCAAAATTTTGAGATAGCCATTTTGTTCAGCGTAGTTGATTTCCACATAGAAAATATCTTTTTGAGGAGGACACTCCTCCACAGCCCTCAGGGCAGGGGTTTTAAGTTATACCCTGGGGGCATATAAGGTTTTTATACAAGGCGTTGTCGTAGAAACTTCAAGAAAGGCTCATTCGATTGGAAATTCAAAGGGCTAGTGCCCTTTTTAATAGTCGAAAGTGATTGGAGGGCAACTAGCCAATCCCCCCCACGCCCATCATTCCCCCTAACACATCCAATCAAAATTTTGAGATAGCCATTTTGTTCAGCGTATTTGTTTTCCAGATAGAAAATATGTTTTTGAGGAGGACACTCCCCCACAACCCTCGGGGCAAGGGTTTTAAGTTATGCCCTGGGGGCATATAAGGTTTTTATAGATGGCGCTGTCATAGAAACTTCAAAAAAGGCTCATTTGATTGGAAATTCAAGGGGCTAGTGCCCTTTTTAATAGTTGAAAGTGATTGGTTGGACGGTAACTAACCCCCCTCTCACGCCCACCTTTTCATAGGCAGCGCGCTAGCGCGGCCTAAGTAAAGAACGATGTGGGCACAATGTGTTGTTTTTTGTTTTTTTTTTTCTCCATACCCGGGCACTTCGTATCGAAGGAGTCGTCGTAAAAAACTTCGAAAAGGGCTCATTCGATTGTAAATTGGAGTGGCTAGTGCCCTTTTTAATAGTCGAAAGTGATTGAAGGGCCACTAGTCCCCCCCACGCCCATCATTCCGCCAAACACATCCGATCAAAACTTTGAGATAGCCATTTTGTTCAGCGTAGTTGATTTCCAGATAGAAAATATATTTTTGAGGAGGACACTCCCCCACAACCCTCCGGGCAAGGGTTTTAAGTTATGCCCTGGGGGCATATAAGGTTTTTATAGAAGGCGTTGTCGTAGAAACTTCAAAACAGGCTCATTCGATTGGAAATTCAAAGGGCTAGTACCTTTTTTAATAGTTGAAAATGATTGGAGGCCAACTCGCCCCCCCCCCACGCCCATCATTCCCCCAAGTACTTCCAATTAAAATTTGAGATAGCCATTTTATTCAGCATAGTCGATTTCCAGATAGAAAATACGTTTTTGAGGATGACACTCCCCAACAACCCTCAGGGTAAGGTTTTTAAGTTATATCCTGGGGTATATAAGATTTTTATAGAAGGCATTGTCATAGAAACTTCAAAAGGGGCTCATTTGATTGGAAATTCAAAGGGCTAGTTCCATTCTTGATAGTCGAAAGTGATTGGAGGGGAACTAGCTCCTGCCAAACGCCCATTATTCTCCCAAACACATCCAATTAAAATTTTGAGATAGCCATTTTGTTCAGCGTAGTTGATTTCCAGATAGAAAATATGTTTTTGAGGAGGACACTCCCCAACAACCCTCAGGGCAAGGGTTTTAAGTTATATCCTGGGGTATATAAGGTTTTTATAGAAGGCGTTGTCATAGAAACTTCAAAAGGGGCTCATTTGATTGGATATTCAAAGGGCTAGTGCCCTTTTTAATAAATGAAAGTGATTGTAGGGCAACTGCCCCCCCCCCCCGTCCATCATTCAAAATTTTGAGATAGTCATTTTGTTCAGCGTGGTTGATTTCCAGATAGAAAATATGTTTTTGAGGAGGACACTCCCCCACAACCCTCAGGGCAAGGGTTTTAAGTTATGCCCAGTGGTTATATATTTCGTCCCAGGCAAATATATTTCGGCCTGGCTTAAGCTATATTCTCGAGGGAATCTTCTCTTTTTGTCTGGGATGAACACAAGGACGAATTGGCGAGACGGACACAATAGAATTTACTTGAAAACTCCATGAACTAGAACGTTGTGTTTTTTTGTTGTTGTTTTTTTTATTGCGACTCCATGAAATAGAACGTTGTGTTTTTTATTGCGAATTCTTTGTTTTGTTAAGACGAACACAAGGACGAACTGTCAAAATAGTCAAGATGGATATTTACTTGAAATCTCCATAAAACATGACAATATGTTTTTATCGTGAATTCTTTGTTTTGCCTGGGACGAATAATAGGAGGAATTGGCAAAAATAACACAATGGAATCCAGCTTGAAATTTCCATGAAAAAGGACGATATGTTTTTATCGTCAATTCTTTGTTTTGCCTGGGACGAACAATAGGGACGAAATTTTCACTTTACTGAAAAAAATATAAATGTTTTTACTTTTATAACTTTAATAAATCAAATAATTTTAACATTTTGATTACTAAATATCAGTATATGTATATTAAACTGACAATGCACATCCAATTGTATTTTTTCAGTAAAGTGCAAATTTTGTTCTGGCCTTGGGAAGGCATAGGGGTTTTGCGCCCAACTTATGTTAATTTCTGCTCGTTTTGAGTTTGACTCGGTTATTTATTTTAATTTCTGTTCATTTTGAGTTTCATTTATTTATCGATGCTGATTTGTGGTAGTTTCGAGCTTGGTAGATTATTTGATTTTATTTTTGCTCATTTTTTGTTTAATGGAGTTCTTTACTTTTCTTTGAAAAACTTATTTTGATGAAAAGGTTTTTTTAATTAATAGAAAGAAGAAGAAACCCCAGTTGCACCTCTAGTAAATCCACAGAAACTTAATTGATATAACACATGTCCAACCCCTGAAAATTCATTGACTAAACCTTTATTAATCACGAATAAAGTTAAAAAAAAAAAATCAAAATCGTGCAAAAAAAAACAATAAGTCAAACAAAATAAATATACATACGGTACTTAAATTACACCTAATGGGGTTCCATATTAAATAAAATGACTTCGAAAAAATAATAATATATTATAAAATAATACAAAATAAAAAAATATAAATTATAAAATAAAAAAATAATAAAACACTATCTATCCTGCCTTCAGTAAGCCCAAACAACACAATAAAATGTTCTTAAAAATGGTGATCAAAGTCGTTTGGGGACGATAAGTCACTCTTTTTAAATGAGAAAGGAGCGGCACTGTAACTATACTATCTTCATTTTCCTGTTAACAAGAGAAATAATAAAATAAAAATAGTAAAAAAATAATAAAAAGCAACTTTCCCCTAATTGAAGGTAGAGAACAAAAGATCGTTTTGTATTGAAAAAGCTCACCAATTACAGACAATAATATCAGACTTTCAAATTTACTAAAAAAAAAAGGTTTGCAAAATATTCACAAAAAGAAAAATGTGTTTTACAAACAAAATTGCGGACCTTATTCGCTTATAGCATACACAAATTAGATAAGAATTATCAAATCAATTGCTATCTTCAACAGTGATAAAAGCATTGGACGAAATATAAACCAAAAAAGAAAGTTTTTACTTTTATTCTTGGGAGAGGCCGCGTGGCTCCCAAGCCCTTTGACTTTCTTTAAAGGAGCATTTGCAATAGAATTAAGCCCCATATCTTTTAACTACAATAAACTAGAAATAACTTGTGTGTTAGCCTGTTTTTGTCCCTTTCTTACTATGCCACACAATTTTTCCACTATACCAGAATTTTCGGGAATTATACCTAAAAGAGAGTTGGCTTCCCGAAAATCAACCTTCTAGAAACCAAAGATTTTTATGAATTTTTTACCGAAACTTATTAAAATGGTTGTGAAAATAACACTTGTTAACGCAATTTCAAATGCACTCGAAGCAAACATTTAACAAAAACTTGCAGTATGAGGTGGTCTTAGAATGAAAAGGTTTAATGGATTAACCAGTTGAAAATCAGTTGATATCACTAACCAAAATATAAAATACTCTTTCGCTTGATTCCATACTATTTGGTTCAAGGATCAAATTTCTTCCAAAAACCAGCACCTGGACTCCAGACGAGACCTCTTTCAAATTCAAAGAATTTTATGGGGGAATTCTTGCTTTTCATCTTCCTGCCAGGCACATATAACCAAAGTGAAATAGGGTAAAGTTGAGGTGACTATGCTAGACTATTATTCCAGCTCAACAAGAAGACGATCAAACAGAACGATCTTATTTGTTTCATTATTGGCAGCTTGACATACAATAGATCACCACGGTCTGGCTTAAGCTATATTCTCGAGGGAATCTTCTCTTTTTGCCTGGGATGAACACAAGGACGAATTGGCGAGACGGACACAATAGAATTTACTTGAAAACTCCATGAACTAGAACGTTGTGTTTTTTTGTTGTTTTTTTTTGTTTCTTTTTTTATTGCGAATCCACTAAATAGAACGTTGTGTTTTTTATTGCGAATTCTTTGTTTTGTTAAGACGAACACAAGGACGAACTGTCAAAATAGTCAAGATGGATATTTACTTGAAATCTCCATAGAACAGGACAATATGTTTTTATCGTAAATTCTTTGTTTTGCCTGGGACGAACAATAGGAGGAATTGGCGAAAATAACACAATGGAATTCAGCTTGATATTTCCATGAAGCAGGGCGATATGTTTTTATCGTGAATTCTTTGTTTTGCCTGGGACGAACAATAGGAGGAATTGGCGAAAATAACACAATGGAATTCAGCTTGATATTTCCATGAAGCAGGGCGATATGTTTTTATCGTGAATTCTTTGTTTTGCCTGGGACGAACAATAGGAGGAATTGGCGAAAATAACACAATGGAATTCAGCTTGATATTTCCATGCAGCAGACCGATATGATTTTATCGTGAATTCTTTGTTTTGCCCGTGGCGGACAATAGGAGGAATTGGCGAAAATGACACAATGGAATTCTACTTGAAATCTCCATGAAACAGGGTGATAAGTTTTTGTCGTGAATCCTTTGTTTTGCCTGGGACGTGAGATAGGAGGAATTGGCGAAAATGACACAGTGGAATTCTATTTGAAATCTCCATAAAACAGGACAAAGCGTTTTTACTGCTAATTCTATATGCATGACAGGCTAACAAGGTCTATTTGTGTAGACCTAGTTGACAGAGCCACTTTTTACAAGGGATTGTTGGCATAGTAGACGTTTGATAAAGTTGATGTCCATAACCTCATGGACTGATAAACTTTAACAGCTATTTTTGCATTTTCAAAGCTAAAAAAAAACACCAGAAATCTTTAAGACCAATACAATCCCCACTAGACTGGTTTCTGACAATTCAACTTCAATGGCAGGATGTAATAATTCCGCGACAAAATTGATCAGCAATAATTATAAATAGATGGTAGATATAAAATAATGCAATTGGTGCTCCATTCATCTTGAAATTTCCAGTAAAAGGCTGATCAAGGCTCTAAGAGGGCTTGCACTGCAGGTGAAAAAATTGGAGTATAGTATTATTTGTGATAGTATGCACCATAAAGAATTTTATAGCATTAATTTTGATGGAAACAATTTTTGTAGTATCCCGCTGGTCAGAAATTGCACTGATGGTGACTAACTCTTCATCACGTGTGCAGCATGATATAAGTTTACAAACAGTTTCTAACAGATTTTCTTAGCCAATGTAGTGACCGCTGCACTGCTAGTTGTATTTTATGTTACACCATAAGTCTGTCTGGTTCACAAAAATCCGTGAATATTCACCAAACATAATATACAATTATGAGCTTTTAAAGGGATTCGATACCTCGAATCAGCCTATCTCGTCCATTATAAACTTTTTTAGTTTGTGTGGCCAAACTATTTAAAATTGATTGGGCGGTCTTGCCATAATTTGTGGAGCTTGGATAAGCAATCTGAATAAACGACAGAAAACTAAAAGCCCACATCTACTTTCCCTATAATCTTAGAAAACCCTAGTAGCTTCTATTTTTTTTTTACTGGAGATAGAGATATTTAGTTTTAGAGAAATTTATATCATAAGGAAATGTAAATTTTGTTTTTTTCGATCAAATGGAGCAGAATTTTCTTTTTAAAATTCAGGAAAGGGTTGTCTCTAAAAAGGTTCTAGTATAGCTGTTAGGAAATAACCAAAAATCACCTCAAAAGAAATGTCATTTGGTCAATTTGATAGTTCTTCGAACTTTCTGTGGCACAACCTGCTTTAATTGAAAACTTTGCAGACCCAATTCCACTGTCTTTTCAATCAAATTTCATAATCAAATCACAAATTTCATTATCAAATCAATAGGTTCCAATGATAAGCAGTCCCATGGGAGAATTCACTAATAAACCCTTTGCCTTTGACAATCAGCCAAGGTTGAAGCTCACAAAATGATGTTTAAGAATCCTCTTGAGACCAGGGCTCAATTTCACGGGGACATGAAAGAAAACAATTTTCTTGCTTCAACTTTACAAACCTTCCATTAGGGAAATTCCGTTTATCTCTTTGTGCAGATAAGCCCCTAACTGTGATCCTATTATGTCCTATGCTTGTGAAAAAATCATCAGGGTAGTTTTATTTTATGCCCTGATTTAACACAAAAATTCTGTTGCATTTGCCAAATTCCAAAAAAAAATTCAATGAATGCAATACAAAATATGTAAATAAACCAAGGTGAGGCCAAAATGCCAAGATCTTGAAGAAAAAGCGTGCTAGAAAGAAGAAATAGAATCAGTTTAGTTTATATGATGGATGAGTGTAAGCAAGTCCAGAGATATACATATGGTTAAGAACTATGTTTACTCTAGGGGATAGGGGTTAAAATGATCTCCAGGGGTCTTGGCTATAAGTGCCCTTTCCTAAGGGGAAGGAGGGGAAAAGGGGATTTTCAACACCTACTGTTTCAATGAGTTTTCTGTTGTCCAATAATATACTCTTATCCTTAATCTCTGCTGATGCAATCCACGATTTGATCTGATCACGCAATCGCTGTAATTTCTTGATTTCCTTCTTGAGATCTGCCTCATATTTCTCCTTCTGATTAGTGTTTGTAGCATTATGCACTTTTTGCCAAATATCCTCAAATGTCTCTACACCTTCTTGCACTTTTTTTAGACACCGATCAATTTCACCTTGAATAAAATGAATAAATTACACTTGTACATATGAGGACAAATAAGATCAAAAAGGGGAAACAACATAAAAAAGAAATTTGTTTGAAAACATCAGAATTTTGAAAACCAGGGTCGGGACTAGAGCCTAAGGTGGCTTGGGGTTGTTATGACTTGATATTAGTATCATACATGCATACTGCCAGGGGCTAGAATTTGCATGTGCCTCCTCCCTCAGAAAATCGTTTAGTTGTTCTGATATTTTCTTATAGTTTCCACACATTTTCCAATTAATCCCTCCTCTTTTAGTGAGCAGCTGAACACACACACACCCCAGATAAAAGGAAATAATATTAGTGAGTCAAACTAAGATCTCCCATAAGATCTCTTTAATACTTCAAATTATATTTTAGGATGGGACTGGGGAGGGATTTGACAGAAACTTAGACAAAAAAGGGAGAAGTATGTGAAGACATTGGAATTTCTGGGGAAACCATCTATGATCTCAAAAATTCTTTGATCAAGGCTGAAGGATGCTTAAGGCAGCTTTGTGATATGAGTAGTTGTCAGCATAAGTATGGCTTACAACAATTAGGTACAAGAATTTGAGTTCAAAAAACTGTATTTAATTAAAGATTCTTGTATTTGCTGTCCTATATGATCCCATTTGGTTAAACAATGCTGATTTATGACAATAAATTCAAAGCACCCCATCTCACTTTCTGTGAGAATATGCAAAAACATATACCCTAACGTGAGGAGGTATAGTACAGGTTCCCGACTTAACTATGTTAAAAGCATTCTTATCAACTGATAATAGAGCTCAAAAGAGGGGTAGGGTTTTTTCTGCATACAGAAAGTCTTGTTAATGATGGCCAAAAACTACACTATTTTTGGCAAGGGGGAGAGATGCCGGGCCTCTTTCATCCATGCTAATTATTTTAGCTGTAGGAAATAACAAGGGAGGGGACCAGTCATTCAATTCCAGCAATTCATAGAAATTATTATTTTTATTGATGCGGATTTTTCAATGTCGATCCTCATCCCCCAACTATGCACATAGAGATGCACCGTATATAAAAACACTATTTTTAGACAACCAGAAAGACTAATATTGTATGAACTAGAGAACAAGATATCTTATATACTCCTAGCCATAAAAAGTATAAAAATTTTATCATTTATTCAAATGCAGCATCTAAATAAATGCAAACAGTAGGCCTATAACCTTATAGACTAAGATGTAACATTGATTTACAATTAGTGGCACAATAAATTTACAGGACATTTAATTGTCAATTCCTGGTAAAAGTTCAGCAGGGTTAAAAGAGGGTTGTAAGCTATACTCAAAGCTGGTGTTAGTAAATATACATGATTTAATTGGTTTCCTTGAGAAAAAATGGGCACCCACTGTGGAACTTGAGGAAAGAACTTTTACCAACATTCCTTTTTTCTACAAACAATTTACCAATTGTTGAAAATTCAGCCAAAGATATGCAATGTCAACACAACTTACCAGGTGCATAACAAATTAGGCGAATAAGAAACAGGATTCCAAGAAACTTAACACAAGCACAGAAAAAAAAACAGAAACGGGGGGGTACGCAAACAAGGGATATTTCCGGAAACAGAATCCACATTTACCATTTTCTCTTGTCAGTATTTTCAGCAATAAAACGAATAACAACTCTCCCTTTCAAGAAGCAAAAGTTAGTGACATTAGCATATTGGCATCACCAACTTATACAGAACGGATGGTTGGAAAAAGCTGGGAGGGCAATTATTTGATGTTAAATTGTGAGACCTAGTGTACTTTTTGACCAGCTAAATACATCAGAGGACATCAAAGCATCCTTTTTGTATGTTTTTACTCCCATGTCCTAATGCAACAATGGATCAAAATTTTCCGTGCCATCTTTATCAAAATGTTCAACTGATTGAGAAATAGGTGACAAGATGTCACTTCTAGTCACCTCAAGAGATATCATCTCTAAAGGTGACAAAATGCAAGAAGTTCAAGAAGCAAGGTAAAAAATTATGTTACACCAAAATATTGTTGATGTTTCATTATGATAATAAACATGGAGTTTGGACTTTTCTATGCGAGCTCAACCGTAAGGCCTAGAAACGTGTGAAAAAGCATGGGGCAGGTTCATCCTATCTGGGTTCAAGCGTTGCTTGTCTGATGAGCAAATCCAAATGTGGCAATACAAAGAAAAAAAATACAATACCAAAATATTACCAACGCTTCATTGTGATCATAGACAAGAGTTTGCATTGTCCAAGAGGACCCCACCCTGGAGCAAAAAAAAGAAAGAAAAATAACGTCTGAAAATGGACAAGAGCTTCACCTTGTCTTTGTAAAAAAGAAAACAGTTCTGTTGGTGCCGAAAAAAGATAAACCACAGCATATGGTACAACACTTAAACCAATGTTTGGAACATAATTTTACTTTCAATTAAATGGGCATGCTTTTTATATGGATTTGTAGACATGGAACAACTGTCCTATAAAGGCTGGGAAATTCCATTAGGCCCATAAAGCAATCAGACCAGGGGTATAGCCAAGGCCTTATTTAGGATTTTTCGGGGGGCGGGGGGAGGCTACAAACAAACTTTAAAAAACGCTTCAGAAATTTGTTTATATTCATTTTTGTTACGTTTTTACGAGTTGGACAAACATTTCGGTGATCTATTTATATCCTGCAATACTTTGTTATCTTGGGGAAGGGGTCCTTATAAGGGAGTAGAATATGAGTAGTTTCAATCAAAAATGCTTGCAACTTTTCCTTGTTATACAAGTAACACATAATAAATTTTCAAGTAATTCTTCTGTTACTGCCATGCTTCTGCACTTATTTCAAATCATAAATTTCACCAGTAAATTTGAATTCAGTATTTTTATTTCAATGTATATTTTGCTTCTATTTGTAGTGTTTCATGTGTAAATTCTTGTGTATAACCAAAAAGCTTTGAAATACAACATGATTTTTATTTAATTCAACTCATTTTTTTTATATGTGAATTTTTAACATACAGAATTTTCAACCATGGCAAAAATCCGCTCGGCAATCAATAATAGATCCTTTGTAATAAATATATAGATACTTTTCAGCCTACTTAGATAGCCTTTTGGTTTGCCATACCTTTGCACAGCTCAGAATCATACTTTAAATGAATTTGAAAATTGAAAAAAAATACCATGAAAATTAAAGTTTCGAAAGTATAGGAGTTGCAGAACATAACAATAGGGGGGGGGGGGTTGAAAAAACATTTAAAGTCTGGATAGTTAGCCCAAATATACAGCAATCATCATCAACAGAAATACTAAAGCATCATCATCAGCAGAAATACTAAAGCATTAAAATTAAAACATATTTATATAGAACAAAATAATCTGTATAAAATTCCTCTGGAAAACATCTACTAAATCCTTCATCATCTTTTGGAGGACTGTTGTGTCAAAACCATACCTTAACACTATTATAACTGCAGCTTCCAATATTTATTAATGATTTGCCGGATTTTCTTAGGAAGTAAGGAGCCCCAATAGTGTCATTAGATGTCTGTGAACTATGCATGCTGATGTTTGCAGATGACCTGGCACTAGTGGCAAAGTCTAGAGAGGATTTAAAGTTCTTGTTGGATAGAACTAAGGATTATTTAGATAGGAAACAACTAAGCCTGAATGTAAAGAAGTCAGTAGTTATGGTTTTTAGAAAAGGGGGTAAGATTACAAGTAGGTATAGAGTAAAATGGGAGGGAATAGATTTAGAATGTAGGGATGAGTTTACGTATTTAGGATGTAAGTATTTGTCAAATGGTAAGTTTGGAAAGCAGCTGAAGCTAAGCCTTACTAAAGGAAAGTCCTGTGCCTATGCTGTGACTGCTAGCCAACTGGCAAACATACAGAACCTGAAGATGCATAAGCAGATATTTCAGGTAAAGATTGAATCGGCTATGCATTATGGATCTGAGGTTTGGGGATACATAGCTGGTGAGACGATGGAGGAGATTCAGTTTCAGTATTTTAAGAGAGTTTTAGGTCTACATTTTTCAAAGAATAGTTTAGTATTGAGAGGAGATCTAGGTTTATTTTCTTTAAGAAGTGATAGGCTAGTAGGGATGATAAGACTATGGGAGAAAATCCTGAGTATGCCCAGAGTAAGGATAACAAAAGCAGCATATTTAGAAGCTCTGAGGATCCCAAAGAGTGATACGTGGCCATCAAGCGCGCTAGCGCTGCCTAAGTAAAGAACAATGTGGGTACAATGTGTTGTTTTTTTTTTTTGTTTTTTTTTTCTCAATACCCAGGCACTTCGTATCAAAGGAGTTGTTGTAGAAAGTTCGAAAAGGGCTCATTCGATTGCAAATTGGAGTGGCTAGTGCCCTTTTTAATAGTCGAAAGTGATTGGAGGGCAACTAGCCCCCCCCCACACCCATCATTCCCCCAAACACATCCAATCAAAATTTTGGGATAGCCATTTTGTTCAGCATAGTTGATTTCCAGATAGAAAATATCTTTTTGAGGGGGACACTCCCCCACAACCCTTGGTGCAAGGGTTTTAAGTTATGCCCTGGGGGCATATAAGGTTTTTATAGAAGGCGTTGTTGTAGAAACTTCAAAAAAGGCTCATTCGATTGGAAATTCAAAGGGCTAGTGCCCTTTTAATAGTCGAAAGTGATTGGAGGGCAACTAGCCCCCCCCCCATGCCCATCATTCCCCAAACATATCCAATCAAAATTTTGAGATAGGCATTTTGTTCAGCATAGTTGATTTCCAGATAGAAAATATCTTTTTGAGAAGGACACTCCCCCACAGCCCTCAGGGCAAGGGTTTTAAGTTTTGCCCTGGGGGCATATAAGGTTTTTATAGAAGGCGTTGTTGTATAAACTTCAAAAAAGGCTCATTCGATTGGAAATTCAAAGGGCTAGTTCCATTCGTAATAGTCGGAAGTGATTGGAGGGCAACTAGCCCCCCCCCCCACGCCCATCATTCCCCCAAACACATCCAATAAAAATTTTGAGATAGCCATTTTGTTCAGCATAGTTGATTTACAGATAGAAAATATGTTTTTGAGGAGGATACTCCACCACGGCCCTCAGGGCAAGGGTTTTAAGTTATGCCCTGGGGGCATATAAGGTTTTTATAGAAGACATTGTTGTAGAAACTTCAGAAAAGGGCTCATTCGATTTGAAATTCAAAGGGCTAGTGCCCTTTTTAACAGTCGAAAGTGATTAGTAATATTGTTTGCTGTTGTTGTTGTTAAGACCAGGGCACTTCATATCAAAGGAGTTGTCGTGGGAACTTTGAAAGGGGCTCATTTGATTGAAAATAGAAAGGGCTGATGCCCTTTTTAATAGTCGAAAGTGATTGGAGGGCAACTAATCCCCCTTCCACTCCCACCCTCCCATTTGCTCATTATGTTTAAAAACTAAATGTTGCCTCAAGATTAAATCAAAATGCACTGTGATAATGCTAATATAAAACGAACAGAAATTAATTAAAAAAACTTTTTCCACAAAATAAGTTTTTTAAAGAAAAGTAAAGAACTCCATTAAACAAAAAAATGAGCAAAAATAAAATAAAATAATCTACTAAGCTCGAAACTACCACAAATCAGCATCAATAAATAAATGAAACCCAAAAAGAACAGAAATTAAAATAAATAACCGAGTAAAACTCAAAACGAGCAGAAATTAACATAAGTTGGGCTCAAAACCCCTATGCCTTCCCAAGGCCAGAACATAATTTGCACTTTACTGAAAAAAATATAAATGTTCCTACTTTTATAACTTAATAAATCAAAGAATATTAACATTTTGATTACTAAATATCAGTATATGTATATTAAACTGACAATGCACATTCATTTCTATTTTCCAGACATGTATGCACTAAATCATTGGCAATGCAATTGTGCAGCCTAAGTAAAGAACAATGTTGGCAAAAAATATTTTTTTTTTCCTCAGACCAGGGCACTTCAAATGGTAGGAGTTGTTGTGGAAACTTTAAAAAGGGCTCATTCAATTGAAAATTTAAATGGCTAGTGCCCTTTTTAATAGTCAAAAGTGATTGGAAGGTAACTAACACCCCATCCATACCCACCATTTCCCCAAACACATCCAATCAAAATTCTGAGACAGCCATTTTGTTCAAAGTAGTTTATTTCCAGATAGAAATTATGTTTTTGAGGAGAACAATTCCCCCACAGCCCTCAGGGCAAGGGTTGTAAGTTATGCCCTGGGGGCATATCTCACACCCACCTTTTCCCCAACCACATCCAATCAAAATTTTGAGATAGCCCTTTTGTTCAATGTAGTTGAAAGTTACGGAAATTAGTCTTTGAGGATGACTACCCTCCCACAGCCCTCAGGGCAAGGGTTGTTAGTTATGTCCTGGGGGCATATAAGGTTTTTTAAAGAAAGCATTGTTGTAGAAACTTTGAAAAGGTCTCATTCAATTGGAACTTGAAATTGCTAGTGCCTTTTTTAATAGTTGAAAGTGATTGGAAGGCAACTAAAACCCCTTCCATGCCCACCATTTCTCCAAACACATCCAATCAAAATTTTGAGATAGCCATTTTGTTCAACGCAATTGAAAGTTCTGGAAATTATATCTTTGAGCAGGACACTCCCCCCACAGTCTTCAGGGCAAGGGTTATAAGTTATGGCCTTGGGGACATATAAGGTATTTATTGAAAGCTTTGTTGTAGAAACTTGAAAAAGGGCTCATTTGATTGGAAATTCAAAGGGCTATAGGCATTGTAGATAGGCGTTTTGATGATAACCCACTCAGAGCCCTCAGGGCAAGAGCTGTAATTTATGCACTGGGGGCATATAAGGTTTTTATAGAAAGCTTTTTTGTAGAAACTAGAAAAATGGCTCATTTGATTGGAAATTCAAAGGTATAGTGCACTTTTTAATAGTCAAAAGTGATTTTAGGGCAACTAAACCCCCTCTCATGCCCACCTTTTCCCCAAACACTTCCAATCAAAATTTTTAGATAGGCGTTTTGATGATAACCCACTCAGAGCCCTCAGGGCAAGGGTTGTAAGTTATGCCCTGAGGGCATATAAGGTTTTTATAGAAAGATTTGTTGTAGAAACTTCAAAAAGGGCTCTTTTTATTGGAAATTGAAAGGGCTAGAGCCCTTTTTAAGTCAAAAGTGAATGGAGAGCAACTAACCCCCCTGTCATGCCCACCATTTCCCCAAACACATTCAATCAAAGTTTAGAGATAGCCATTTTGTTCAACATAGTTGAAAGTTCTGGAAATTATGTATTTGAGGATGGCAACCCCCAGAATCTCCAGGGCAAAGGTTGTAAGTTATGCCCTGGAGGCATATAAGGTTTTTATAGATAGCATTGTTGTAGAAACTTCAAAAGGTGCTCATTCAATTGGAAATTGAGAGGGCTAGTGCCCTTTTTAATAGTCAAAAGTGATTGGAGGGTAACTAACTCCCCTCTCATGCCCACCATTTCCCCAAACACATCCAATAAAAATTTTCAGATAGCCATTTTGTTCAACATAGTTGAAAGTTCTGGAAATTAGAACTGGAAATGTAGGACGAATACGAATACACCCCCCCCCCTACACCTATCATTTCCCCAAACACTTCTGATCTGGGGGTTTCATACCTACATAGGTTGTGGATTTTGAACTAGCTAGAAGACACTGTGTTTATACATTTAATGCTGCTTTCACAGTTACTGTAAGTTTGACACTAATGGTATTAAGTTGAAACTTTTAAGGAATGTTTAGGGGGAGTTTCAATTAAATGAAAAAGCTATATGCATGCAGATATTAAAAGGGCATATAAACAATATAGGACATAAGCAGCAATGCTCTATCATAGCTAGTAATATCAGTGATATTTAAAAGGAGCTATTTTGATTAAAATTTAATATTTCTAGTGTCCTCTTAAGAGTCAAAAGCAATTGGAGGACAATCAGCCCTCCTCTTTAGCTCATAATTTTCCAGACATTTCCAATCAAAATTTTAAGACAGCCATTTTGTTCAGCATAGCTGAATGGTCTAGTAACTATATCTCTAGGGTTATTGGGTTGGTCAACCCCCACAGTTATGTAATTTGCCCATTATGCTTAAAAACTATTTGTTGCTTTAAAATTAAATCAAAATGCACTGTTTGTATGCTGATTGCCAATAAGACATTTCAGCAATATACCAAGAACAACTGAGGGTAATAAGTGCAAACTTTTAGGGCTACTTCTATTACTACTTCTGCTCTTAATTTTTTACTGAATCAAAAGAGGGTAAGTGTGTCCTGGCTGGGCAAGAACATTGATATATTTTTTTGAGAATGGTATTAAGTTTTATTTATCAGGTCAACTGAAGGATGCATATGATTAAATTAAACACTACTATTTGTGTCATGATATTCAAAAGGGTTCATGTTAATTTAAATTGCTGAAAAAGTTTTTCCAGCATAAAAATATCAGGCCAAACTATAACTTCTTAAGAAAAACTGCAAAAATTCCAACTATTATTTCCTTTTTTCCTGAAAAACACTATGTCAATATAAAACAAACAGAAATCAATTGAATTAAGTCAAACTCAAAACAAGCAGAAATTAACATGAGTAGAGTTCAAAACCCCTATGCTTTTTAAAAGCCAGAATAAATTTACACTTTAAAAAAATTCAAATAAACATTGTCAGTTTAATATACATGTGCAGATATTTATTCCTTAAAATCTTAATTAATTTTTGATTTCTTAAAGTTATAAAAGTGAAAACATTAAAAAAAAAAATTGTTTCATTAAAGTGCAAATTTATTCTGACTTTAAAAAGCATAGGGGTTTTGACCTCTACACACCTTAATTTCTACTTGTTTTGAGTTTGACTTGGTTAATTATTGTAATTTCTGTTTGTTTTGGGTTCCATTAATTTATTGATGCTGATTTGTGGCAGTTGTGTGCTTGGTAGATAATACGATTCTATTTTTGTTCATTTTTGGTTTAATGGAGTTTTTCTGAAAAACTTATTTTGTGGAAAAAGTTTTTTTTAATTAATTGAAAACAAAAGAAAATGAAATTTGATAAACATTACAATTTGAATCTGTAGTTAGAACTATTAAGCATTTGGGGCTTAAAACAAGCTCCGAAGACAGAGATCTCAGAGCACTAATAGATGTAAAACTAAAGTTCCATGTCCACTGGCAACAAGCAGCCTCAAGAGCAAATTTAGGCCTTGGTCTCCTCAAATGCACTATAACTAGCAACTCCTGCAAAGTCTTTCTAAGGCTTTAGTCAGGCCTGTCTTGGATCTTGATGCATGTCTCTGCTCTCCTTCCTATAAAAATGATATTAACCTAACTGAAGAAGTTCAGAGTCATGCCACAAAGTGCACAGCTGGCCTACATCATCTCCCCTACAACAAGAGACTGAAGTGCCTGCAGGTGCCAAAACTTGTTTTCAGATGCTGCCATGAGGACATAATGCTTGCCTACAAATATAATACTCAACCAAATAACCCCTTATTTACTGAACATTCAAGCCAGCAACATGCAAGAAGCCACTCAAATAAGCTGTCAAAACATATTAGTCTAGTAAAAATGTGGTTTGACCTCAAACAAATTGCTATACAAATGATTCTTTCACTATCCAACTATAAAATATGTGCTGATTCTGAATCCAAAAAGTTTACTGCTCTAGCTCTTACACAAATCTATTTTTTTTTTTTTTTTCTTTTTTTTTGGTTGATTTTGAGGTCAAGGCAAAAATTGTTGATTGAGTAAATACCAGCAAATGTGATTAGATATATCATTTCTACACTCTTTTTTGCTGATGAACATGAAACTAAATATTTAAAGTCAAGAGAATTGTTTATGGCTTGAAGCTTTGATAGAGAGAGTGAGGTTGGGGGGAGAGGTTCTAGGAAAATTGTGAAAAAAAGGTCAACCTCAAGCAAATTGCTATACAAATGGTTCTTTCACTATCTGACTAAAAAATATGTGCTGACTCCAAATCTGAAAAGTTTGCCACTCTAGCTCTTTCACAAACTTGAGTTTTTTAGGTTGAGGGCAAATTTTTCAACATAAAGAATGCTATCCTGAAAAGACAATTCTAAATTTAGGAAGTGGTGTAGGGGTTTGATTTAAAATCCCTAATACATCAGAACATTACAGCTACTTGGATTGTGGATGGAGAGGGTGAGGTAGTCTCTGAGGGTAATTTGAGGTACATAAGAGTCTGACGTTTTCAAAAACTGTCATCATACTCAAACTTCAAAAAATTTTGCATCTCCAATTCTTTGTCTAAAAATTCTACTTTCTAACTGATGCTGGTAAAGGTTTGAGGTACAAGAATTAAAAAATAATCTGATTTGTCAGGTGAAACTAGAATGATTCCTGAAAATTTTAACAGAATTGCAGATGTTATTATGTAAACTTCAAAAATATTTATGGTGTCTGAGTGATAATTTTAATTTTCTTTTTAATTGTTTTGACTCAAGTAGGTGCAAGAATCATAAACAAATCAAGTAAAAAGCAAAAATGAACTGATGTGACAGCTGTTGTGGGGGATTGTTTTCACAAGTAATGCCAAAGTTCTTACACAGATGCAAGGGCCATTGACCAGCACTTTGCAATTCTTAGTCAAGCAAAGTGAGTCCCAGAGGAGGAGTTCAAATCGCCTGACAGAACAATTAGATTTCAACACCAATTGCTTATTTGGTTTGAACAGAGTGGTTTTTGAGAACACTCACAAGAAGGAAAACAGCTTTTGCATCCACACAACAGAGTTTGGTGAGACACTGGTAGGGCTTTGTCAAAAGCATAATGATCACTGGTCTGAGAAAGTTCATGGCCAACTTCTAGCAGTGAATTTGGATCTGCATGTGGCAGATGTTGTAAACCACAAAACACGTTACTGCAGCTTTGCATCTGGCAACAACATCCCTTTGAAACATGCAGGAAATCTGACTGACAGACAAGAAAAAAGATAGGTAGGAAAGTAAACATGAATCAAAGTTGAAGGTCTGCAACCAAAGACAGATTGCATGCTTAAAAGTTTGGATGAACCTCAATATGTACTAGATGGTGTGGTCCTTTTACATTGTTTGCCTTGGGAGAAATGCAGCACATACATGGATATCTGCACCAAATACATTGACTATGTGAAGCAAAGATATGGATGTGCTTTCATAGCATTTGATGGCTATTTATCTGGACCCTCAATCAAAGATGTGACACCCAGGAGGACCCAGTCTTGATTGTTACCAAGGTGCAAGGCTGCAAATGTTTTGCCATAGGCCAAGTTTAATATGCACTTGCAGGCAGAACCTCTGCCTAACCTCACTCTCTAAAAGCTTTAAGCCCCAAACAATTCTTTTGACTTTAAACATTTAGTTTCATGTTCATCAGCAGAAAAAGAGCATAGAAATGACATATCTGACCACATTTGCTGGTATTTACTTTATCAACATTTTTTGCCTCAACCTCAAAAAAATCAAATTTGTGAAAAGATTAGTGGTAAACTTTTTTTTTTCAGAATCAGCACACATTTTTGGGTTGGGTAATAAAACAATCATTTGTGTAGCAATTTGTTTGAGGTTGGCCATTTTTTCATAATTTTACTAGACTATCTGGCTAATACACAAATGCAGCAACATTTGTTCTCAAAGTGTGCTGTCAACAACTGGAATAGAATTCAAGCTAAAATAGTGACTACACCAAGAGTTGAGTCCTTTAAGTCCTGACTAGACAAGAAATGGAATCACAAGCCATGGAAATAGAGTTGGACTGCCCATTCCATTTAATTACCCACTGATGCCAACCTTATTATAAGAGTTTCTTACTGGGAGACTGATGCTGCTTGTCATATTCAACCATCTTGCATACAATATCAGAAATTGCTGTTATGTGGCAGTGTTAGGAACCACTGAATAAGGGTCATCACAGGTCATACCTATCTTTTGTGCCCAATAATAGTTTTGACAGTTGAGTCTAAGTGCATCTACAATATTCAGCATTGCCAAAGGATTAAATATTGGGTAATATTTAAGCTTGGTCTGATCAGATTCTACTAACAACCTTGCCAACATGTGACAATGAGAGCCAAAAAGGTGTAACAAGCTGTGATTTTTTTACTTAAAAGGGGTGACTAGCCTAATATTTTGGTATCCATATTTAATGGCTGGAAAGCTTAAGAATTGTAAGCTAAGAGCTTTTCTAGATTAGGAGCATGTTTCAGAGCACCACTTCAGTCACTGAGAAATCAGCTTCAGTAACAAAAAAGTATACATCTCCATAGCAACAAGTCACTGGCCCAGTGATGCAAAAGCTAAGAGTAAAGTATAAAATACTGAAAAAAGTATTCTATCCTAAAACCAGAAAAATGACTACCAGTGGTCATTTTTATTTCTATTCTTGTCCCCTTCTGCTTAGGATTTTCCCAGTAAGTTAGAAAAACACATCAATAAATCAATTGGCATATCAACATTAACATACTAGGCTACACTTCTTCCAGACCTAGTCAAAACTTTTCAAATTTTGAAGAGTGGGATCATTGTGGTCCATTTGTTTACACATTTAGGAGGAGAGCTCAGCTAAAAAACCTAAGCAATTTAGTTATGCATAACAGTAGTAGCTGCTAAGGACTTAACAGACCAGAATCAATTTTAGCTGCCAAAAACCAAATTGTATCTGGCCCAAGCTTCTACTGTTCTATATCAGCAGAGTTCAATGGGATCATCTACACTTTAAAGGGGTCTTAAGAGTTTCTTGTTGTCTGTATCTTAATGAAGCATGTCAGAAGGGGCTGCAGAATGAAGAGTTCATGATCAGGTGGTGGATTTGCATCAATACAGACTGAAACTCTGTTCAGGACATTCATTTTCTTAGCAACAAGCTTCAGAAAAATACAAAAATGCCTTTATGCAAGGATCAGTCAAATCTATCAAACTTATAATTCAATAAAAATCTATATTTACAATTTACTGTTATAAGAATAGAGCAAATGGTAAAATTCTCATTTTGACTACCTTGGAAAAGAGTTAGGTTAGGAAAATGACACTTTCAGGGACAGGTCTACAGGCTAAACTATGTCCCAGGAAGGTATTTTGAAGTACCTACCTCCACTCCTTCTCCCTCTAGGGGGCCATGACCTTTAAAAATATGTGTGTCATAAAATTGAAACCTTGAAAAATAGATCTTCTGCTTAAATGAAGTACAACAAAATTGTTTCCACCTTCACAACTTTGCTCAATCCTAATTTAAAAGGTTTTAAAGATATGAAAATACATTTCCAAAATTTTGAAAAAAAAATGGTCAATATCTACCAAATCATATTATTGAGTTAGGACTAAAGTGAATACACCATTTGATGCCTTTTTTATGCTGATTACGAATATAATAAGCATTTCTATTGGAAATGAATTTCAGCCCCCCCCCCTATATAGGCTATACCTAACCTAACCCTGAATCGGCATATATAGGGGGGGCTGAAATTTGTTTCCGATAGAAATGCTTATTATATTTGTAATCAGCATAAAAAAAGGCATTGAATGGTGTATTCACTTTAGTCCTAACTCAATAATATGATTTGGTAGATATTGACCAAAAAAAACATTGATATGGCTTAAAATTTTATTCAAATAACAGGAATTGCATTTTCAGAACTAAAGGCAGAGAAAAAGAAACAGATAACTGAAAATTAAGGTAAAATGTTATTTTGTCAAAATTTCAATAAGTGCCCTCTAGAGGGTAAAGGAGTGGAGGTAGGTACTTGAAAATACCTTCCTGGGACACACTTTAGCCTGTAGACCCATCCCTGAAAATTTCATTTTCCTAACCTAAGCCCTTTCCACAATAGCCAAAAGTAGTTAGAGTAAAATTTTACCAAGCAAATATTAAGCACTATTGTTATTCTAGAAAAAAAGGGCTTCTTGCAACACAATGGCCAAACTTGTGAACTGTGTATTTGCATAAGCATTCCAGAAAAAAAAATCACAACAAGAGGATTAACCTCTACCTTCCTCAAATTGGCCATACTTACCTATTTGTCCAAACTCTGCTTTTGTTTGGTGTAAAATATTGGTAAGTCTAAGTGTAGGGACTAAACTAAGCACTATCCTATAGCCAAAACCTACTCAAGTGATCATTAACAAAGAGCCTGATTCAGGTCCTACTATAAAATATTTTCAAATAAAGGAAACAAAAGTTATATGGAAAGTGTGAACAATTTAACTTAATATTTTTGAAAGCTATTATTGATCAGTTACTTGAATTAACTTATCAATTAGTTTAATGTCCTACGCCCACCTTGAAGTTTTCTAGACGCAGCCATGTGTTTGCATAGTCACTCTGACACATAAACCAATTTAAACCAGACTACAACAAGTTTCTATTGAATATCTATTTTGTTTGGGATCTTCTTGACTTTCCTCTTTTCTTTCTATAAGCAGAAAATGTTTAACGGCAAGTGATTTAATAATTGCAGGTTGACAGTCATCTACTACAAACTTTGGCAGACCAATAAATAGATGGGCCTAATAACAAATTATCATTTTCTGCATGACTTCGGCAGTGCTCAAGAAGCATATAAAACAACCGAAAATTTTGGGATGCTTAAAAGTTTTTAAATTGCGGAAATACGCCAATTCGCCTAGTCAAATTGCACAGAAAGCTTAAGCTTCTGATACGAGTTTGTACTTTTTTTGCAATGTATATTCAACATATCAATTAGTAAAATAACATTTTTACTACTACTACTAACAACTCACCGCACTACCAAGCCGCCTGAGGCCAACACAGCTACGCACGCTTTTCCTTCATCCCAATCTATTCAAAGCCTCCCTTTTGCATCCTCCCAGGAAGCTCCCATTTCCTTTAAATCTTTCTTTATAACATTCTCCCGCCCCAAACGAGGACAACCTGCTTTCCGTTTAGCCTTAGACGGTTGGCCGAAAAGGACAATCTTTAGCAATATGTCATCCTTCATCCGCACAGCGTGCCCTAACTACCTCAACTTTTCTTTCATTGTAGCCCTAGAAAGCGGCATTGAACCACATTTTTCGTGCAGCCTACTGTTTGAAATACGGCCAGTCAGCTGGGTACCCAGAACAATCCGTAAGCAATTTCTCTGGAAACCATCTAGCAAATCTTCATCCACTTTTTGGAGCGCCCATGCTTCAGACCCATATTTTACTACTGTTATCAATGTAGCTTCTAATATTCTAATCTTGGTTTGCAGACTTATCTTCCTGTTTTTCCAAACTGGTTTTAACTGTGAAAAAACACCCTGAGCCATGGCTATTCTACTTTCAACATCTTCACTGCTCCAACCATCATTACTAATAATTCTACCAAGGTAAGTGAAGCTGCTTACCTTATCAATCTTATCTTTTCTTACCTTTTTTTATTCGTCTTCATTTAGTCCTAGCCTTAGTGACGTAGTCTTCTTAACGTTAATTTTCAAACCTATTCTAGCACCCTGAATATGCAAAACCTCTAAAAGTTCATTCATACCCTTGCAAATGCTGTTTGGTTTACTAGGCTATAATTTCCTCGAGGGGTGCCACACCTCAAGTGGGAATAGAGTTCCCACTTGAGGTGGTACCCCACATGGGTCGAAGCCGCCCTTTGCAAAGTCCGTTGTCCATAAATATGGGTCTTACGCCCTGTCGCAGTTGTCCTCCTATAGAGGATCCTCCCGCGATGGTGTTTTGCATTACCATGCAATTTAACCCATTACTGGGAGAAGGTTTAAAAACTCATGGGAAGTTTTGACACATCGGTGGGCCCTATTGAGTGCACATTAGAGGAGCCTTCTTCCTCCTCCGCCTGTATTTATGTCCCCGGGCGAGGGTGCCCCAATTTCTACTATGTACCCCCAGAGACAAGGTTCTCCCTTGGTCTGTGCCTCCTATAGAGTTACCCTACATATCTGTAGGGTATTCCCCTAACGTCACCTGGGGATACGCGGAGTGGCCTGAGGGAGGCCCCTTAAAGCTCCCAAATGGTAAATACACTCTGTATCCTAGATAAATGGCATATACAATCTTTAACTTATAGTCTACAGTCTATAACCTACTTATAACCTAAATCATGTTCTAACCTAAACTCTTTATCATATATCAATTTTAAAAAAACTTTCCAAAAAATATGTTTTTCAAAGAAAAGTAAAGGATATTTTGAACTTAAGCTCAGCAGATACAAATACCTGTTAAAATTCAAACTCAAAACGACCAGAAATTACTATTAAGAATAAATGAAACCCAAAGGAACAGAAATTAAATAAACAATCATAGCAAAAATATACAACACGTAATAATATAAATAAATAAATAGATCTTAAAGCGAGTAGTGCTTAGATTGAATATGAAAGTCAAGCATAAAACAAAAAAATATTTTGCTATTAAAGTATAAATGAAACTTCAAACGAACAGAAATTAAATGAACAATTAATCCAAACAAACATACGATAGATAATAATGTACATTAATAAATATATTTTAAAACGAGTGAAACTCGTTTACTGAAAACTATATGCGTCTTGAACAGTCTGGGAAAGTATAAACAACATCAATTTGAACATTTGATGTATAATTATATTAATTGTTGAAAGATCCATCAGTTTAAGAATTTGTTTCACTGTAATTTCATTTTAATTTTCAATGCTGTAAGAACTGTGTGTGTGTGTGTGTGTGTGTGTGTGTGTGTGTGTGTGTGTGTGTGTGTGTGTGTGTGTGTGTGTGTGTGTGTGTGTGTGTGTGTGTGTGTGTGTGTGGTGTGTGTGTGTGTGTGTGTGTGTGTGTGTGTGTGTGTGTGTGTGTGTGTGTGTGTGTGTGTGTGGTGTGTGTGTGTGTGTGTGTGTGTGTGTGTGTGTGTGTGTGTGTGTGTGTGTGTGTGTGTGTGTGTGTGTGTGTGTGTGTGTGTGTGTGTGTGTGTGTGTGTGTGTGTGTGTGTGTGTGTGTGTGTGTGTGTGTGTGTGTGTGTGTGTGTGTGTGTGTGTGTGTGTGTGTGGTGTGTGTGTGTGTGTGTGTGTGTGTGTGTGTGTGTGTGTGTGTGTGTGTGTGTGTGTGTGTGTGTGTGTGTGTGTGTGTGTGTGTGTGTGTGTGTGTGTGTGTGTGTGTGTGTGTGTGTGTGTGGTGTGTGTGTGTGTGTGTGTGTGTGTGTGTGTGTGTGTGTGTGTGTGGTGTGTGTGTGTGTGTGTGTGTGTGTGTGTGTGTGTGTGTGTGTGTGTGTGTGTGTGTGTGTGTGTGTGTGTGTGTGTGGTGTGTGTGTGTGTGTGTGTGTGTGTGTGTGTGTGTGTGTGTGTGTGTGGTGTGTGTGTGTGTGTGTGTGGTGTGTGTGTGTGTGTGTGTGTGTGTGTGTGTGTGTGTGTGTGTGTGTGTGTGTGTGTGTGTGTGTGTGTGTGTGTGTGTGTGTGTGTGTGTGTGTGTGTGTGTGTGTGTGTGTGTGTGTGTGTGTTGTGTGTGTGTGTGTGTGTGTGTGTGTGTGTGTGTGTGTGTGTGTGTGTGTGTGTGTGTGTGTGTGTGTGTGTGTGTGTGTGTGTGTGGTGTGTGTGTGTGTGTGTGTGTGTGTGTGTGTGGTGTGTGTGTGTGTGTGTGTGTGTGTGTGTGTGTGTGTGTGTGTGTGTGTGTGTGTGTGGTGTGTGTGTGTGTGTGTGTGTGTGTGTGTGTGTGTGTGTGTGTGTGTGTGTGTGTGTGTGTGTGTGTGTGTGTGTGTGTGTGTGTGTGTGTGTGTGTGTGTGTGTGTGTGTGTGGTGTGTGTGTGTGTGTGTGTGTGTGTGTGTGTGTGTGTGTGTGGTGTGTGTGTGTGTGTGTGTGTGTGTGTGTGGTGTGTGTGTGTGTGTGTGTGTGTGTGTGTGTGTGTGTGTGTGTGTGTGTGTGTGTGTGTGTGTGTGTGTGTGTGTGTGTGTGTGTGTGGTGTGTGTGTGTGTGTGTGTGTGTGTGTGTGTGTGTGTGTGTGTGTGGTTGTGCGTTTGTGCGTTTGTGTGTCGTCTCTATGTGTAAGTCGTCACTTAGAGTATGTCGTCTCTGTGTGTGTGTGTGTGTGTCATCTCTGTGTGTGTGTGTGTGTTTGTGTGTGTGTGTGTGTCGTCTCTGTGTGTGTGTCGTCTCTGTGTGTGTGTCGTCTCTGTGTGTGTGTGTATTTTTGTCAGTTTGTAGTTTACGCACTAATATCAATATCAGTAACGAGCCCCCTCCGAAATATCTTGTTCTTTTATGTTAGACTTTTGACTTTTCATCACAATTGAATTAAAAAATAAGCATTTTCAACTAGAAATAAGGAGCATCGTCATCAGATACGCCAGCACTAATAAACGATCCTTTTGAAATTCTGCTAACAACATCGATTCTCAAGGTAAAAGTTGGAAAACGGGGCAATCAGGTGTTACAATCCTTTTGTTTTTGCTCAAAATTTGACAAAGCAATGGCTGTTAGGCTAGTTTATTTTGCATGATATTTCTAAAGCCAATTAAGACGAAGAAATGTCTTCAAAGTCAAGGCTATAAGAAAAAAAGTTCTGGATATTTTTGTCAGTTTGTAGTTTACGTACTAATATCAATATCAGTAACGAGTCCCCCTCCGAAATACCTTGTTCTTTATGTTAGACTTTGACATTTCATTCCTAATTAAATTAAAAAATAAGCATTTTCAACTAGAAATAAGGAGCATCGTCAAAAACTAAGACGAATTGAAATTATCCCGTATATGAAGTTAGCTACCCCCTCCGAAATACCTTGTTCTTTATGTTAGACTTTGACTTTTCATTCCCATTTAAATTAAAAAAATAAGCATTTTCATCTAGAAATAAGGAGCATCGTTAAAAACTAAGACGAATGGAAATTACCCCGTATATGAAATTAGCTACCCCCTCCGAAATACCTTGTTCTTTATGTTAGACTTTGACTTTTCATTCCCAATTAAATTAAAAAAATAAGCATTTTCAACTAGAAATAAGGAGCATCGTTAAAAACTAAGACGAATGGAAATTATCCCGTATATGAAGTTAGCTACCCCCTCCAAAATACCTTGTTCTTTATGTTAGAGTTTGACTTTTCATTCCCAATTAAATTAAAAAATAAGCATTTTCAACTAGAAATAAGGAGCATCGTTAAAAACTAGGACGAATGGAAATTATTCCGTATATGAAGTTAGCTACCCCCTCCAAAATACCTTGTTCTTTATGTTAGAGTTTGACTTTTCATTCCCAATTAAATTAAAAAAATAAGCATTTTCAACTAGAAATAAGGAGCATCGTTAAAAACTAAGACGAATGGAAATTATCCCGTATATGAAGTTAGCTACCCCCTCCAAAATACCTTGTTCTTTATGTTAGAGTTTGACTTTTCATTCCCAATTAAATTAAAAATAAGCATTTTCAACTAGAAATAAGGAGCATCGTTAAAAACTAAGACGAATGGAAATTATCCCGTATATGAAGTTACCTACCCCCCTCCAAAATTCCTTGTTCTTTATGTTAGACTTTGACTTTTCATTCCCAATTAAATTAAAAAATAAGCATTTTCAACTAGAAATAAGGAACATCGTTAAAAACTAAGACGAATGGAAATTATCCCGTATATGAAGTTAGCTACCCCCTCCAAAATACCTTGTTCTTTATGTTAGAGTTTGACTTTTCATTCCGAATTAAATTAAAAAATAAGCATTTTCAACTAGAAAATAAGGAGCATCGTTAAAAACTAAGACGAATGGAAATTATCCTGTGTATGAAGTTAGCTACCCCCTCCAAAATACCTTGCTCTTTATGTTAGAGTTTGACTTTTCATTCTTAATTAAATTAAAAAATAAGCATTTTCAACTAGAAATAAGGAGCATCGTTAAAAACTAAGACGAATGGAAATTATCCCGTATATGAAGTTAGCTACCCCTCCAAAATACCTTGTTCTTTATGTTAGAGTTTGACTTTTCATTCCGAATTAAATTAAAAAATAAGCATTTTCAACTAGAAATAAGGAGCATCGTTAAAAACTAAGACGAATGGAAATTATCCCGTATATGAAGTTAGCTACCCCCTCCAAAATACCTTGTTCTTTATGTTAGACTTTGACTTTTCATTCTTAATTGAATTAGAAAATAAGCATTTTTAACTAGAAATAAGGAGCATCGTTAAAAACTAAAACGAATGGAAATTATCCCGTATATGAAGTTAGCTACCCCCTCCAAAATACCTTGTTCTTTATGTTAGACTTTGACTTTTCAATCCTAATTAAATTAAAAAATAAGCATTTTCAACTAGAAATAAGGAGCATCGTTAAATACTAAGACGAATGGAAATTATCCCGTATATGAAGTTAGCTACCCCCTCCAAAATACCTTGTTCTTTATGTTAGAGTTTGACTTTTCATTCCGAATTAAATTAAAAAATAAGCATTTTCAACTAGAAATAAGGAGCATCGTTAAAAACTAAGACGAATGGAAATTATCCCGTATATGAAGTTAGCTACCCCCTCCAAAATACCTTGTTCTTTATGTTAGACTTTGACTTTTCATTCCCAATTAAATTAAAAAAATAAGCATTTTCAACTAGAAAATAAGGAGCATCGTTAAAAACTAAGAAGAATGGAAATTATCCCGTATATGAAGTTAGCTACCCCCCTCCGAAATACCTTGTTCTTTATGTTAGACTTTGACTTTTCAATCCTAATTAAATTAAAAAATAAGCATTTTCAACTAGAAATAAGGAGCATCGTTAAAAACTAAGACGAATGGAAATTATCCCGTATATGAAGTTAGCTACCCCCTCCAAAATACCTTGTTCTTTATGTTAGAGTTTGACTTTTTCATTCCCAATTAAATTAAAAAATAAGCATTTTCGACTAGAAATAAGGAGCATCGTTAAAAACTAAGACGAATGGAAATTATCCCGTATATGAAGTTATTTACCCCCTCCAAAATACCTTGTTCTTTATGTTAGAGTTTGACTTTTCATTCTCAATTAAATTAAAAAATAAGCATTTTCAACTAGAAAATAAGGAGCATCGTTAAAAACTAAGACGAATGGAAATTATCCTGTATATGAAGTTAGCTACCCCCTCCAAAATACCTTGTTCTTTATGTTAGAGTTTGACTTTTCATTCCGAATTAAATTAAAAAATAAGCATTTTCAACTAGAAATAAGGAGCATCGTTAAAAACTAAGACGAATGGAAATTATCCCGTATATGAAGTTAGCTACCCCCTCCAAAATACCTTGTTCTTTATGTTAGAGTTTGACTTTTCATTCCCAATTAAATTAAAAAATAAGCATTTTCAACTAGAAATAAGGAACATCGTTAAAAACTAAGACGAATGGAAATTATCCCGTATATGAAGTTAGCTACCCCCTCCAAAATACCTTGTTCTTTATGTTAGAGTTTGACTTTTCATTCCGAATTAAATTAAAAAATAAGCATTTTCAACTAGAAATAAGGAGCATCGTTAAAAACTAAGACGAATGGAAATTACCCCGTATATTAAGTTAGCTACCCCCTCGAAAATACCTTGTTCTTTATGTTAGAGTTTGACTTTTCATTCCCAATTAAATTAAAAAATAAGTATTTTCAACTAGAAATAAGGAACAACGTTAAAAACTAAGATGAATGGAAACTATCCCGTATATGAAGTTAGCTACCCCCTCCAAAAATATATTGTTCTTTATGTTAGAGTTTGACTTTTCATTCCCAATTAAATTAAAAAATAAGCATTTTCAACTAGAAATAAGGAGCATCGTTAAAAACTAAGACGAATGGAAATTATCCCGTATATGAACTTAGCTACCCCCTCCAAAGTACCTTGTTCTTTATGTTAGAGTTTGTCTTTTCATTCCCAATTAAATTAAAAAATAAGCATTTTCAACTAGAAATAAGGAGCATCGTTAAAAACTACGACGAATGGAAATTATCCCGTATATGAAGTTAGCTACCCCCTCCAAAATACCTTGTTCTTTTATGTTAGACTTTTGACTTTTCATCACAATTAAATTTAAAAATAAGCATTTTCAACTAGAAATAAGGAGCATCGTTAAAAACTAAGACGAATGGAAATTATCCCGTATATGAAGTTAGCTACCCCCTCCAAAATACCTTGTTCTTTAAGTTAGAGTTTGACTTTTCATTCCGAATTAAATTAAAAAATAAGCATGTTCAACTAGAAATAAGGAGCATCGTTAAAAACTAAGACGAATGGAAATTATCCCGTATATTAAGTTACCTACCCCCTCCAAAATACCTTGTTCTTTATGTTAGAGTTTGACTTTTCATTCCCAATTAAATTAAAAAATAAGCATTTTCAACTAGAAATAAGGAACATCGTTAAAAACTAAGACGAATGGAAATTATCCCGTATATGAAGTTAGCTACCCCCCTCCAAAATACCTTGTTCTATTATGTTAGACTTTTGACTTTTCATTCCCAATTAAATTAAAAAATAAGCATTTTCAACTAGAAATAAGAAGCATCGTTAAAAACTAAGACGAATGGAAATTATCCCGTATATTAAGTTAGCTACCCCCTCCAAAATACCTTGTTCTTTATGTTAGAGTTTGACTTTTCATTCCCAATTAAATTAAAAAATAAGCATTTTCAACTAGAAATAAGGAGCATCGTTAAAAACTAAGACGAATGGAAATTATCCCGTATATGAAGTTAGCTACCCCCTCCAAAATACCTTGTTCTATTATGTTAGACTTTTGACTTTTCATCACAATTAAATTAAAAAATAAGCATTTTCAACTAGAAATAAGGAGCATCGTTAAAAACTAAGACGAATGGGAGGGGGAATTCATGACGTACATTCATTGTGCAATTCTTATCAAAAACAAAAACCTTGCCAACTTTTAGAATGTGTTACCTCCAAAATTGACTCCCCCTCTTCCTCTCCTACCCTCCCCTGCCCCTTAGAAATGGGGGAAAAAAGGGAACGTTAGATCCTATTTTAAATTGACAATACTTATCAAACATCACTTGTGTATTATACAGATCACGTATCTCATTACCCTTTTTAAATGTTAATCAAATAATTCTGATTATAGTGTCCAATTTTTTTTTGTCTGCTTTTCAAAATCATCGTATTTGAAAATCTGTCATTTAACACTAAGAAGTAAATTGGGTAACCCTTTCGCAATAACAATAGGCTTAGCAGTGATTAAATCTCATTGTCGGCGACAATTCAATCAGATCAGAGTTGTGCAAATGGAATACCTTTTCGCAAATTGAGTTAGCTTCTATTTCATAGACAAAATATTTGAATTCCTTTTATTCAAATCACCTATCAAGTTATCAAAAAATATATGAACTAGAAATCTGGTCTGTAAATTGCGTCAGAAAAACTTGTCCTTCATAACACGTTATGCAAAGCCCTAACTAGTACAAGATGGAACATAGTATAACGCAATGTGAGGGAGCTCTGAATCAAAACAGGTGTCAGCTCGAAAAAAAAAAACACTCTGGTTTTTCTTTGCAAATAGCACATAGTTTTATAACGTGTTTAATCACGTGTAGTTTTAAGAATGTGTATGTGAACTCATGACCTACATTCATTGTGTAATTGACAACAAAAGCAGAAAAAAACCTGTTTGATTACTTTATATTATTACGACCAAACGAAAATACACACACATATCCATGCCTCAGGCTTGTGAAAGTGCATGTGTATTCAGAAACTTTCCAGAAACCTGTTTGGTACGGGGGCGTAAGCAAATTCCATAGATAGTTACTACTTATGGCAACAAGAATGTTGCATATGAACATACTTTTACGCTGAATTCAGCTTGCCCCAATGCCAATCATCATCGAATCAGTTTCAACTGGGGCTCCCAAATTAAAGTCAACATGCCCCTTATGCATATTCCTTTACGGGATATGCATAAAACCCTCCTTGGGATATGTCCCCACCATTTTGTCAATCAAATCTCATTCAGATCAATAAAAACCTGAGTACCAATCATTAGGTGTAGTCTATTCCTGTAGAACAGATTTCAAAACTTCACCCTAATCATAGAAAAATTTACACAGACGGGTCTATCCATTGTCAGGAAGCTGAAACAGGAGCATTTATTCCATCCTTGGATCTCAACCTTTAACCTCTCCTTCCATAGGGGTCCTCCATTTTACCTGTTGGAACGTGTGCCATCCACCTGTCCCTAAATGTAGTTATAAATTATTGCGTAAAATTTGAAAAAATCCTTTATGTAACGGACTCCAAATCGGCAATAATTTTGCTGAAAAATGTTAATAGAAGGGCTAATGACAACAAGCTATAAAAAATTAGAAAATAACTTTTGAATCTTCTTCCCAAAGGCAATCAGATATATTTTCAA
Organism: Artemia sinica; assembly: GCA_027921565.1. Taxonomy (NCBI): domain Eukaryota; kingdom Metazoa; phylum Arthropoda; class Branchiopoda; order Anostraca; family Artemiidae; genus Artemia; species Artemia sinica. The sequence continues at coordinate 11,456,764 of CM051274.1, forward strand.
CATGTTCCAAGCCATCAAGGAATCAAATATAATGATACTGCTGATTTACTAGCAGTCAAGGCCTCCTCCTCAAACACAAGCCCTTCCACTTACATCAATGAACGGAACATAATTAAGCAAAGGTCTCATTTAAGTTGCAGTAAACTTATATCATCTCTCTTTCGCATAAGGCTGCATATGGTGCTATATATCCGACTAAAATCAGGTACCCTTCTTCTCAACAGTTTGTTATTTAAATGGATGTTATATTGTCCTCCATTGTCCCGTATCTGCTTCGCTAGAGTTGAAACAATCCAGCATAAAAAAAACTATAGTTTATTAAGTAAGTTATTAAGTAAGTTTATTAATCCACATTAACAAACAAATAAATAAATTAAACACACTTTCACGCTGGAGAAAACCTATGAAGGTTTGCGATCGTGCAATAGCGGTCTTTTAATAGCATTAAGTAAAAAAAGAACAAGTTTTTTTAACTGAAAGTAAGGAGCGACATTAAAACTTAAAACGAACAGAAATTATTCCGTATATGACAGGGGCTTTCCCCTCCTCAACGCCTCGCTCTTTACGCTAAAGTTTTTATTGTTTTAAAAAAAAAGTTGTGAGACAGAGTCAAACTTTAGGGTAAAGAGCGAGGCGCTGAGGAGGGGAAAGCCCCTTTCATATACGAAATAATTTCTGTTCGCTTTAAGTTTTAATGTCGCTCCTTACTTTCAGTTAAAAAAACTTGTTTTTTTAGTCATTTTCTGAACGTTTTTGAATTAATGCAGCTTTGATTTTGGCTCACCGTACATGAATAATTAAAACGAAATTCGCATATTAATTTTCCTTTTTTTGGCTAATTGGCTTTCTCGAAATTTTGTTCTGACGTAACTTACCAATTAACTTACGTAACGAATTTCTATATTCGTATGTTTTTATTACGTATGTTAGTGAGTTCGCTCCCTAGTCAATACCTCGTTCTTTACGCTAAAGTTCGAATTTTGTCCGAATCACAAACCCCTGAATCACAAAGGCCGGTTAATTAGAATAGATGGCTCTTTTGAAAGTACTAAAAAAAACTGTAGCGTAAAGAGCGAGGTATTGACTAGAGGGCGAACCCCCTCATATACGTAATAATTTCTGTTCGTTTTCAGTTTTAATGTTGCTTCTTACTGTCAGTTGAAAAAACTTGTTTTTTTATTTAATATCTGATTGTTTTTTAAATAATGCTGATAAATCTGGCGCCCCCTTCATAGAAATGCCCCTTCCCCCAAGAAAATATCATCCATGGAAAGATCCTCCCATGTAACCCCTACTCTAACCCCGACCCCCCACTAGAACAAAAATACTCCTGAAAACGCCTGTATACTTGCCAATAACCAACACTATATGTAAACAATGGGCAAAGTTTATAACTTGCAGCCTTCCCCCGGGAACAGTGGGGGATTAAGTCATCCTCAAAGACATATTAATTAGATTTTCGACTATGCTGAACAAAATAGCTATCTCAGAGTTTCGATCAGGTGACTTCGGGAAAAAAAATGATCGTGGGAGGGGGCCAAGTTGCCCTCCAATTTTTTTGGTCACTTAAAAAGGGCACTAGAACTTTTAATTTCTGTTCAACTGAGGCCTCTCACGATATTCTAGGACCACTGGGTCAATACGATTACCCCTGGAAAAAAAACAAAAAAACAAATAAACACGCAGCCGTGATCTTTCTTCTGGCAAAAAATGGAAAATTCCACATTTTTGTAGATAGGAGCTTGAAACCTCTACAATAGCGTTCTCTGATACGCTGAATATGATGGTGTGATTTTCATTAAGATTCTACAACTTTTAGGGGGTTATAGCCCTTTTTTCGAAAATAAGCCAAATTTTCTCAGGCGCGTAAATTTTGATGGGTAGGATTGAACTTGATGAAACTTATATATTTGAAATCATAATTAAAATCTGATTCTTTTGATGTATCTTTTGGTATCAAAATTCCGTTTTTTAAACTTTCGGTTACCATTGAGCCGGGTCGCTCCTTACTTACAGTTCGTTACCACGAACTGTTTGATTACACTTCATAATATGTTCCATATTAAGATTTTTATAAATATACTGCCTTTCAAACTTTATCATCAAGTAAAAATGTGAGCCTGAACTTCCTAAAATCTGTCAGTTCAAGATTTGATTCTCTTGTTTTAAAACTTTCAAAAATGGAAATGAGTAAAACCTCTACGTCTGCAAATAGGACAGAAATGGAATCATTAAAAATAAGAAGGTAGATATACAGTGAATATAAGTTTCTAAATGAAAAAAAAAAATAATTGAAAAATAAAATAAGACTTAGTGCTTTTTATAATGATGTTTGCTCTGTAAATAGATGGGCAAAATCAGTTGTAGTTTGGTTATGGAATCTGATTGAAAATTTGAATGAAAACGAGAGACTTTTTGCTTGAAAACTTGCATAGAGGAGAGGGGATTACCGGCATTATTGTAAAAACAATCAGAAATTAAAGTTTGTTTTAAATGAAAGTGTGTTATGAAACAGCCATTAAGCAATTCAATTAAGCAATGCAATTCAAAATCAAAAACTAAACCAAAAGGCAGTTTGTGTATCTTCATTGTCAAAAGATCGTATGTGCAATATCCCAGGAATACCTATGGGCATTAAGTTGGAACTTTAAGGACATGTTTTTGGGGATGCTAAACTTAATTCAAATACACCTATTGATCGATACACCAATCGCTTTTGACTATTAAAAAGGGCACAAGCAACTCCAATTTCCAATCGAATGAGCCCTTTTCGAATTTCTACGACAACTCCTTCGATACGAAGTGCCCCGGTCTAAGGGAAAAAAATAAATAAATAATACACTGTGCCAACATCGTTCTTTACTTAGGCAGCGCAATTGTGCTGCCTATGATATTTGCACTATAACTAGATAGGCAAAATTAGTTGTAGTTATGGTTATGGCAAAATCAGTTGTAGTTATGGTTATCAAAATCAGTTGTAGTTTTAATGTGGTTATGGAATTTGGTAGAGGAGGGCTCGATCCAGAAATCATTTAATTGCTTTAATTTGTAATTTCAGTATTTAATTGAATCTCTGATTCTCTTATTTATCACTGAAATGCCTAATATGCCCTGATAACAAAATTTGCACTTTACAGAAAATATGTAAATTGTTTTACTTTTATAACTTTAATAAATCAAATAATATTAACATTTTGATTACTAAATATCAGTATATGTATATTAAACTGACAATGCACATTCATTTGTATTTTTTCACTAAAGTGCAAATTTTGTTCTGGCCTTGGGAAGGCATAGGGGTTTTACGCCCAACTTATGTTAATTTCTGCTCGTTTGAGTTTGACTCGGTTAATTATTGTAATTTCTGTTCGTTTTGGGTTTCATTTATTTATCGATGCATATTTGTGGTAGTTTCACGCTTGGTAGATTATTTGATTTTATTTTTGCTCATTTTTGTTTAATGGAGTTCTTTACTTTTCTTTGAAAAACTAAATTTGTGGAAAAAGTTTTTTTTAATTAATTTCTGTTCGTTTTATATTGACATAGTCTTTACAGGAAAAAAGAAAATAATACTTTAAATCTTTTCGTTTTTTAAGACTTTATAGTTTGGCCTGCTGTTTTTATCCTGGAGAAAAATTTTCAGCAATTTTTAACAACATACACCCTTTTAAAATTCTGGACACAAATATTACTGTTTAATTTAGTTTCATACCTCCTCTAGTTGACCTGAAATGGAAAACTTGATACCATTCGCAAATAAATCTTTTTACTTTTTTTGATAGCTTGGATACACTTACGCTATTTTGATTTGGTTAAATTTTAAGAGCAGAAATGGGAGGGTGGGCGTGGGAGGGTGGGATTGGAAGGGGGATTAGTTGCCCTCAAATCACTGTCGACTATTAAAAAGAGCATCAACCCTTTTTTCAATCGAATGAGCCATTTTCGAAGTTCCCACGACAACTCCTTCGATTCGAAGTGCCCTGGTCTAAACAACAACAACAACAAAAAATAATACATTATACCCACTTCGATCTTTACTATAAAAATATCAAGCCTTCCAATCCCTTTCGACTGTTAAAAAGGGCAAGAGGCCTTTCAATTTCCAATCAAATGAGCCCTTTTGGAAACGACAACGCTTTCTATAAGCACCTTATATGCCCCCAGGACATAAATTATAACCCTTACCCTAAGGTCTGTTAGGGTTGTTGTCATCCTCTAAGACCGAATTTCCAGAACTTTCAACTACGTTAAACAACGTGGCTATCTCAAAATTTTGATTGGACGTGTTTGGGGAAATGATGGGCGTGAGAGGGGCGGTAGTCGCTCTCCAATCACTTTCAACTATTAAAAATGGCCCTAGCCCTTTCAATTTCCAATCAAATGAGCCCTTTTGAAGTTTCTATGACAAAATTTTCAATAAAAATCTTATATGCCCCTAGGACATAACTTACAACCCTTGCCCTGAGTGCTGGGAGGGAGATGTCATTCCAGAATTTCCAGAACTTTCTATTACGGTGAACAAAATGGCGATCTGAAAGTTTTGATTGGATGTGTTTGGAGGAGTGGTGGGCGTGAGAGGGGGGATAGTTAACCCTTCAATCACTCTCGACTATTACAAAGGGCACTAGCCCTCTCATATTCGAATTGAATGAGACCCTTTTGAAGTTTTACGACAACTCTATCTATAAAAACCTTATATGCCCCTAGGGCAGAACTTACAACCTTTGCCCTTGGGGCTCTAGGGGGTTTGTCATCCTTAAATACATAATTTCCAAAACTTTCAACTACGTTGAACATAATGGCTATCTCTAAACTTTGATTGAATGTTTTTGGGGAAATGGTGGGCGTAAGAGGGGGCTTAATTACTCGCCACTCTTTTTCGACTATTAAAAAGGGCATTTTCAATTACCAATCAAATGAGGTTTTGAAGTTTCTGCGACAACGCATTCTATAAAAACCTTATATGCCCCCAGGGCATAACTTACAACTCTGTCCTGAGGTTTGTGGGGGAGTGTCCTCCTCAAAAACATAATTTCTACCTGGAAATCAACAACGCTGAACAAAATGGCTATCTAAAAATTTTTATTGGATGTGTTTGGGGAAAAGGTTGGCGTGAGAGGGGATTAGTTGCCGTCAAATCACTTTCGAGTATTAAAAAGGGCACTATACATTTGAATTTCCAATCAAATGAGCCCTTTTTCAAGTTTCTACGACAAGGATTTCAATAAAAACTTATATGCCCCCAGGGTATGAGTTATAACCCTTGCCCTGAAGACTGTGGGGGGAGTGTCCTGCTTAAAGGTTTAATTTTCTGAACTTTGAACTGCGTGGAACAAAATGGCTATCTCAAAATCTTTATTGGATGTGCTTGGGGAAATAATGGGCGTGGAAGGGGTGTTAGCTGCTTTCCAATGACTTTCGACTATTAAAAAGGGCACTAGCAATTTCAATTTCCAATCAAATGAGCCCTTTTTGAAGTTTCTACGACAACGCGTTATATAAAAACCTTATATGCCCCTGGGCATAATTTATAACCCTTGCCCTGAAGGCTGTTTTGGGGGGGGTCTTCCTCAAAGACTTAGTTTCCAGAACTTATAACTTATAACAATTGAATGAACCCTTTTGAAGTTTCGACGACAACGCTTTCAATAAAAACTTTATATACCCCAGGGCATAACTTACATCCCTTTCACTGAGGGTTCTGAGGGGTTATCATCCTAAAAGACCTAATTTCCAGAACTTTCAGCTAAGTTGAACAAAATGGATATCTCAAAATTTTAATTCGATGTGTTTGGGAAAATGGTGGGCGTAAGAGGGGCGTTAGTCGCTATCCAATCACTTTCAACTATTAAAAAAGGCACTAGCCCTTTCAATTTCCAATTTAATGAGCCGTTTTGAAGTTTCTACGACAACGCTTTCAATAAAAACTTTATATGCCCCCAGGGCATGATTTACAACCCTCGCTCTGAGGGCTGTGTGGGGAGGGGTTGTCATCCTTAAAGACCAAATTTCCAAAACTTTCAACTACGTTGAATAAAATCTAAAAATTTTGATTGGATGTGTTTGGGGAAAAGGTGGATTAGATGGGGTTAGTTGCCCTTAAATCACTTTCGACTATTAAAAAGGATACTAGCCCTTCGAATTTCGAATCGAATGAGCCCTTTTTCAAGTTTCTACGACAAAGATTTCAATAAAAACCTTATATACCCCCAGGGCATAACTTATAATCCTTGCCCTGAGGGTTGGTGGGGAGTGTCCTCCTCAAAAATATATTTTTTATCTGGAAATCAACTACGCTGGACAAAATGGCTATCTCAAATAAGGGCACTAGCCCTTTGAATTTCCAATCGAATGAGCCTTTTTTGAAGTTTCTACGACAACGCCTTCTATAAAAAAAAACCTTATATGCCCCCAGGGCATAAATTAAAACCCTTGCCCTTAGGGATATGGGGAGTGTCCTCCTCAAAAGCATATTTTCTATCTAGAAATCAACCACGCTGAACAAAATGGCTATATTAAATTTTTGATTGGATGTGTTTGGGAGAATGATGGGCGTGGGGGGGGGGGCATCAGTTTGCTATACGAAATTTCTGCTGAGAATAGAATACAGTGAATTTACCTGAAATAAATGTGATAATAATTATGACTGAAGTTAGTTGCATTTCACAAAATACCAGCACTACTTGTGGGACATTTATCCCTGCACCCGCTTGCTGTACGAAATGTCTGCTGAGAATGGAATAAAGTGAATTTAAACAAAATATGTATATTTTCCTCACAATTAAGAAATTTTGTGTGCACGCGTCACCGGTACCAACAAATTTTCTTTTTCCATTGTTAACAGTTTTGTCATTGAAATGACTAATATGCGCTGATAACGTGCTATTCCTTGCGTTTTGTATTCACATACTAAAGCACAAATATGGAACTGCCTGTATGTACAATATAAAGCTGACTTTCGCTATTTTCGCTTTTCTAAAAATTTCTTTTAACCAGCTCAAAAAAAAACTGAAATAAATGTGCTAATAATTATGACTGAAGTTAGTTGCATTTCACAAAATACCAGCACTACTTGTGGGACATTTATCCCTGCACCCGCTTGCTGTACGAAATGTCTGCTGAGAATGGAATAAAGTGAATTTAAACAAAATATGTATATTTTCCTCACAGTTAAGAAATTTTGTGTGCACGTGTCACCGGTACCAACCAATTTTCTTTTTCCATTGTTAACAGTTTTGTCATTGAAATGACTAATATGCGCTGATAACGTGCTATTCCTTGAGTTTTGTATTCACATACTAAAGTACAAATATGGAACTGCCTCTATGTACAACACCAAGCTGACTTTCGCTTTTCTAAATATTTCTTTTAACCAGCTCAAAAAAAAACTGAAATAAATGTGCTAATAATTATGACTGAAGTTGGTTGCATTTCACAAAATACCAGCACTACTTGTGGGATATTTATCCCTGCATCCGCTTGCTGTACGAAAAGTCTGCTGAGAATAGAATAGAGTGAATTTAAACAAAATATGTATATTTTTTCACAATTTAGAAATTTTGTGGGCACATATAAGCAGTACCAACCCATTCTCTTTTTTATTGTTATCAGTTTTATCATACACCACTAGGAGACTGTGCTTTGCTTGTGAAGGGAATAATAGACATAAAAACGAAATTCAATGCAACCCCTTCCGGAATGTCTGCCCCTTTTACCCTGATTTACAAAAGAAAAACTTTTGTGTAATTTTTAAGGAATTATATTTTTTTAAACAAAGATATAAAGGGGAAGGTAATTTTCAAACTCTATGAGTCAATTTTTGCTTCCAATTGGCATCCCTGGCAATTTTGAATTAATTTCAAGTCTCCGCCGCAATGATGCCAAGTTTGTTTAGATTTTCTGGATATTCAATGCCCAACGGATAAGTTGATAATTCTACCTTTATTTTTCGAATACTTTAAATTAAATACAGTCAGTAGAAGTGACCCTATAACCCCCACCCCTCACCCCTGCTGCCATCTACAATTTAGTTTAATGCTGACGGGACATAATTTATTCAAGGATTATCGATCGAGTCTAATGGGGGTCAAGGTCAATCGATCTGTTGTTGTTTGGCCACGTGTAATGACATGAGGGGTGATTTACATAATCGATGGGGGAATTATTGATTCACGAAGGGGGAATTATGAAACAATATGGTCATAGAGTCCCTAGGGAGAAAGATTACGTAATCGCTCAATGACCTCTTTTTCCAAGATCGATTTATTTGTTGTTTCTATGTGTAATAACTCCGGGACGAAGGTTGCACATCCGCATAGAATTCTAACGGGAACATTGTTATTGATCTAGGACTCGAGGGGGAAGTGAATTTCCGAGAACTTGATTGCGTAATCGATTGGGAATTTTATTGATCCGATAACGGGAAACAGTTAGATCACGTGTTTCCTTCTCAGCCAATCAGCGAGTCGGTTACATCCCCCTTCGCAGCCAATCAGCGAGTCGGTTACATATTAGCGGCGGAGGGAATATAAGGAAGGGATTTTTGCTATAGTTTTATTAGTCTGTGAATAGAATTCAAAGGAGTGAGAAGAAGAACAGTTTGACTTTACTCATTTGGATATATATTTGTGTGTGTTGACGATGACGAGTGGAATGTTTACCCTATTAGAAGTTGATAGTGGAGTTGATGATAATAATACAAGAGCACCAAACATTGCGGTGGAAATCACGAAAGGATCACGGCTTTGTCTGGAATGGGATGCAGTATATGCAAGATATGTGATATCCTTGAGCAAATTTAAAATGGAGGATCAATTATGTTTCGCCGCTAAAGTTGATATAGCACATGTGAATAGACTTCAATGTGCTTTAAGTGCATTGGTGAAACATATTGAAGACAATAAACAGTATCGTTAATTGTACATGCTCTGTATTATTGTTGTTGTTCTTGTAATTATTCAATAAAATTGTTTCGAAATCGAAAATGTTCTCTTTCTTTTCTGGTTAGGGCTAACGAATCAGGGTCAATCTAGAGTCAGCAGTCGGAGTGAAAGGATTGAAAAATGAATAAATTTGAGAAAGAGAGAATTAGATCAAATCTAGTGTTTATGGAAAAACATTTGATTTTGGATGATGATTTTCTAGAGTTATCTCTTAAACGCAGGATATTCTCATGTCAGGGAACAATTGACAATATAATGAGGAGTGATTCTCCCCCATTGGACTATTGTATGAAGCTTTTAAAATGTGATTCAAATGCTTATAGTCAATTTATTGATATATTAATTGGAACAAAGCAGAATCATATTGTGGATATACTTTTGAAAATATTGCCAATGGATTCAATGTAGATGGCTCCCCCATCATTCGAAAGAGGTAACGTCACAGAGCTACTCCTCTCTCCCACCATTTCCCTCTCATTGAATTTATCGAACGAAGAGGATCAGTTACGTTTTAGCTGTGAGTGAGTTGACATCGGAAACCGAAAAATGTTCTATATATGTCCATTGTGCATGTACACTCTTGGCAGTTGGAATCAATGTGAGAATTGTACAATTATTGATGACTATAGTGAAAAGTGTAAATTATGTAATCCTTGTAAATTACATAGAGGCTATGCAGTACAAATTAAAGGATGTAATTCATGTCTTGAGGAGGTGTGTGACTCTCATCCTAGAGGGCACCTGTGCTCCAATTGTCACTATGATAAATGTGATCAGTGGGAGAATACTTACCCCGCTATGATTGGAAAGAATCCTAAACGTGATTTTAGTTTATTTCTACGAGATTGGTATCGTCGTGGATTTAAATTATTCTGGGAAGAGGAATCTGGTCTACGATTCAACTGTTGGGGTAACAAGACAATCTGGTTTCTACGTCATCGTTGTGATGACACCACCTACTATGACTATAAACCAAGTGATTTTTATTTGGCTGTGATGGAATGTGATTCACCATTTGAAAACATTGTATGTGATATTGCTTCAAATAGACAGATTGAAACTCGTGAATTTCATAATATGAATGCAAATAGTATCATTGACTATACAAAGAGATATGACAAGAGTGAAGTTACATTGTACTGTAGAAAATGTGACCCTGACTTTGCAGTCAATCAAGATCAATATACAGTGAATCCAAATGATTTACCAGCATTAGTGGTTCACGACAGTTGCCTATACATCGAAGATGATGAAATCTAAAGTGAAGATTTAAAGACATTGTTGTATATATATATATGCATTTTATTAATAAACAAATTCACAAACATTTTTTAAGCACTTTACTCTTAGGGCACTGAAATCAATACTATATAGGTCTGAGAGGATATTTTCCACTAGAAAGTCATTCAGACGTGGATTGTCAACATAAATGTGGAGAAACTGCTTGTAAGTATAGCCACGACATCGGAACACAAAATATAGTAGTGCACGGAAGCCACAGCTTTTAGTCGTTAGATCCTGAACCCTCTTCCGATTTTGAATAATGGTTTTCCCACTGCTCTCAATATAGTTGCTGATGTGGGGTGTGTAGAATGTATAGGGTAGACCAAGAGGATCAAAAAATTCAATCGTCTTCATTGTTTGAAATATGCACAGCCAATGACCCGTCAGCACAGTCGATGGACTGCTATTAACAATAATCAAGGTATTGTTCGCGCTTTGAATTTTTCCAAGAAAGTCTGAGGGCAGATAATAGGATTTGTACTGGGACATGTAGGGGTCCATATTAAATACATTGATTATTTGACTGGTGTTCATGGCGCCAAGTCTAGTAGAACACTGCCTTCGGGAGTGATTTCCCAATAGGTTTCATACTGATTTAGTGAGATTAGTGCAATACTCTCAGCCAATGGGTCGGTAAATGTACACTCTAAACGCACACTCCCCGTACGTACTATACTCATATCCTGTGTACCCGACAAATCCAGTACAATGATACCATGTGTTTTAGCAAACATATCTTCGGTTATACCATTTTCAAATAGTTGCGAATCGTGATCTAGGGTTTGCATGGTCAACTCGTACAATGTTCTATAGGATTTATCAAAAGATAGATTGTAGAGTGGGATGCCGTTTACTTTGCACACAAGAGATGAAAGTCCAAACATCTCGAATTTATGTGGGCATTCAGTCCATGATCCTGTTGCACTGGCGCTTTTTACAAAGGCCAAAGCCAATTTTGAGGGGATTTCGCCATTGATAAAGGATGAATCGGTGAAGGTGCGTGAGCCCATTGCAATATGACGTTGATTGGTGATTGTATGAGGAACAAGTAGTTTAATATTGTTCCCATTGGCTCTCAGTTTTTCCACGGCCAAAGCAACAGAACTCATGACCTGTTGTTTGCGTACATGAAGTATTGCCGAGGTGAGGGAGAGACTTACATCAGGATTGGCAGCAAGTTCTTTTCTCAATATGAAATTGGAGGGTGCAAGCGTTAATTTTATATCCACTTTAACATTGGGCGGCAGCCATTGGGGTATATTAAATATTTCATGATATATTTTTCCAACTAGATGTAATTCACTAGTTGTAGCATTTTTAAGTGCATCTGTACAATCAGTATTAGTAATATATTCATATCCATTGGAGGTGCCTCTCAATTCCTTGTATGACTTGGGTGTCATCAGCATGAATTGCATATAGCTTGTATAATTTGAGAGATTGTTGCTTGTGCTCACCAGCGTGCCATTGATGTAGACACTAATTTGACGAAATAAATTATGTAATATACAATTTTCATAGGATATCCCATCGGCCCGAATTGGCATTGTATTATCGGATTTCCGGACTTTCATTTGCAAATCTATAAATGTTGAAGACATGTCCATAAAGTAGTCTTCATTGGAATAAATTTGAAAGTGGATATTATCGGAGAGGGGTTGTTGTGGATAAAATTGTTCATAGTATCCATGCTTGACACTCACATCAACATTTTCGGCATTGAATAGATTCAATGAGGCGGTGATTGAAGGTTGAGAATCCTTATGCGGTAGGTAGGACATTTTAGGAGAAGAAATCTAATTTCGATCTGACAATTTTCTTTCTGGGACTTCTTCTGTTTACAGCACGTGTCGGCTTTTTCCTTCTTTTCTTTGACAAGAGGGATGATGTCTTTCGTTTCCGACCTGAGTGGAGACTGATGAGGGATGCATTGTTTCTTGACCTTTTTAAGCCTTTACCATTCTGTTTTAATCTCTCGCCAAGGGTTCGCGCACTGGACCTAAGATTTTCCGAAGTACTTTTTTTAAAATCCTTGCCAGAGCCCCAATCGTATAGTGTAGAGGATGCAAAATCTGTCGCAGCCGGTACAAGATATTTTCTAGCCAGTGGTAGTGAAGAGCGAAACAGCTTAGCAAACCAACTGCCAAGACCGTAGCCAGACATTGACGAGCGACCTTTGTAGTAGTCCATTCCATTGCCCTGTTGTCTCGGGCCAAGAGTATTAACATAGCAGTCAATATCAGGACAAGTGAATACCACTTTTTTATTAGACATCTTGCTTTTGAACGATGGGTCGAAAATGGCATGTAATCACAGCCAAACCTTTTGAAATTGCTATTGGATCACCCAATTCGGTTCTTAGTGTTAACTGACAGAGTTCCAAATAGGAAGTGTTTACGGGAATATACTGAAGATGCTTTATATTGTAGTGATGAATATGTTCTTGATTGGTTTTTCGTTCAAGAACTCGTAGGAGGGGAACATTTGAATTACCAACCCGAGATGTTTCCACAAATGAAGCGTAGAGAAATATACAGGTGTCTGTGGTGAAGGCAGGCGGGTAGTCAGCGAAAATGAAATTAGTGTTTCCGGCACTTTTACCATTGATTATATTGAGCTTAAAGCCAAGAACATCCTTTAGATTATCGTTGAGAATAACCTTTTCACTGGCAATAGGTGAACTAATGTAGATCTTGCCCTCCTCCTTTGAATAGTTGAAATGAAAAGCTCCCTTTTTACGAGCGGAAATTCTTTTATTAATAGAACCACATAAATCATTCATACAGGTGAGTTCCTCGTAGGGTAATTCAATATATGGATAATCCATCCAATTGATTTTTTGAATTTGTTCTTGATCACCTGTTGGTGGCGGCGGCCAATCATAGGGTCTAATTTTTATACCATATTTACGATCCTTTCTCAGGATGTCATAGGTATTTTTGAGAATACAGTCGACAAGAGCCACTTCATACTTTCCATTGTCATCGAATTTGATGGTGGGGGAGAGTTTCGTCCAAAAATCACTTGTTCTATTCAAGTCATTGTAGAGAGGATCAGAAACATTGGACATGAAAGTCACATAGAAATCATTGGGCATTGTTAATATCTTCAGCACTGACCCAAGAATCAAAATCTGAGTTGTATTAGCCAGCGAACAAGCAACTGTCTCTTGCCATGGCGTGTACGACTCTTTAATATCTTTTCAACTTGATAAATTTCACTAGTGTTTCTAACTTTTTGCAGTTCATATTCATAAAAACCGCCGAGAATCTCATCATCTTTGGTGTCTCGCAGCCGATAAGTTATGGGCTCGGTGTCCAGAATTTTGGACACTTTAAAAAGTTCAGTGCTCCATAAATAATTCCCTTTTTCAAAAATATTGTTGGTTCTATTAATTCGAACAGTATCACCAACATTGAATTTCTTCTTCTTTTTCTTCTCATTGCCACCCTTGGAGTATTGCTTTAGAAAAGCATCAAATGTATTTTCATTGTAGTGAACATCCGTTGGTGTAGAGTTGGACAGAGATCGATGGGGTCGATGGTTGTATATCTGCATGATTTTATCTAAATCATGAATAAAAGCCGGTGTATTTTTCAATGTGCAATATCTTGAAATTAATAGACGAATCGTTCTTATTAATCGTTCAGCCAATGTAGCCTTTATCGGGCTGTGACTATGATAAAGTGTTGTATTATATTTCAAAAGAACCTTTGCACATGGGGATTAACAAATTCACTGCCGCGATCCGATTGAATTTTTCTATACGAATCCTGTTCAAGAATACTTTCAATGGCCCGAGCAACTTCAACACCTCTCTTTGACCGCAGTGGAATGGCATAGGCATAGCGACTAAAGATACTGATTGCCACTAGAATATATTTGTAGGGCGCATTGTGACGTAGTTGAAGTGCGTCTAGAGTTAAAAGATCCATTTGCATTATATGCAGAGGGAAAAAGGCTTTAGTTTGTCGATATTGTTTACTGCGAAGCCTGTGATTCCGATGCAGTGTGTAACTCGGTTCATTTTCTAGATACTCTTTTGCATTTTTCAATGTGGTGGTGCCGGAGACAGCTTTGGAAAGCGTTTTGGGAGAACTTAAACTCCCCACCTAGCCAATATTTTCATAGACACCTTTCAAAACTTCATCCATTTTGAGCGTAAACACGTAGTGTAATGTCCACTCCCCTTTTGCACACTGGCGGGCGAATCAATTCGTCTTCGCTTTTGACTAGCAGCCACAGGTGTTGTAAAATCACTGGTGCTGCTAGTATCTTCAAATATTGAATCTTCTTCTTTTTTAAATGGTGTTGTTGGAGGACTATATTCTCTTAGTTTCTTTAGAATTTGCTTATTGCCAATAAGACTTTTGGGAAAGTTTATTGCACACAGAAAGGTGTATAGATTATCGTCAAAGGATAAGAGTCCTTTACGATTCGTCACCATATCACAAATTAAATCAACTAGATTATAACTTTTTCCCTGAATTATAATTCGTTTCCCTGTGCTATCGACTTGAACTTGATCGCCAGTTTCCAACATGAGATAATATAATACTCTTTTACTCTGTTCTCGATAGGTGAGTGGCAATAGGTTTCCAATTTTCAATACAATCGAATTCAATTCCTTCTCCTTTGATTGTGCAGAATCTTGAGGAGATGTTTCCTGTTTAGGGGGATCAGTGGTGACGGTGGCAGGTCTCTCACGATATGGTTTATGTTTGTCCACACGTCGCAATGCATCTTGAAGTAAAAGCAGTTTTTTGTCGTCGGCAATATTCTCATCGTTAATGAATTTGCTTAGATTGTCTTCAAAATGTTCGATGGGCGAGAGGACAAGTTCAAATGGTGTCAATTTATAGAGTTTTGCCATTCTCTCTCTAGAGAAAACTGTTTACAAGTCCTGCAATTATCGGTAGTAAAAGTGTGAAGAAGCTACCGCCCGCCTGAAGGAGCCGTTTTCTTTTAAATTTTTTTCCCTTGTTTTTACAAGCCAAGGCGCGTACAGTGGAACGATGTTGCTTTGTCTGTTGTCTAACACCTTCTGGCAGTTGAACATTGCCCTCAGTTAAATTTAAACAAAGTTCAGATATTAGATTAATGAAATCATTGTCAACCCCATGTTTGAGTATAGCCTTCCTAAGCAATGGTTTTGAAGTGCTTAAAACGGAAAACAGATGCCGTTGTTCGTGTAGTTTCTTCAGTGTCATAATGGCGACTAATAGTCTTTTCTACTGTTCACCGGAAGATATACTGTAATTTCATTGTTGAAAATGTCGGTGACTACACGTAGATCCTCGGGTGTGCTCTGATTAAGATCCAGCAAAATGTAACCGTACGGCTTGCTAGTCGCCTGAGTGTACGCTGACAACAGAAATTTAGGGGCGCCGGGGTATATCTGCTTATTGAGAGTTATGAGCGAGCTAGAATCACGAACGACTCGATAGATAATATAGACGGTGCAATTCAAAGCAAGGGTTCGCATACATTTGCTCTGATGAAACAGATTGTGTAGAACCAGAGTAACGGAAATGTGTCCATGATGGGAGCGAACGGTGAACAGTTGTAGCATTTCCTGTGAGAACTGTTCAATGGATTCAGCCAAATCATCAATAATCAACCACGAGTTCGATTCAATACTATTGAAAACATCAAGTCCTCGTATGAATTGTATTGGTATGGTTGTGGCAATAGCTTTTATTTTATCATAGGACTCCTGCCAAATACTATAGCAATAGTAGATTTTTTTTTCGGCTTTTCCAAAAACATTTTATCGCAATTTTGAACTATTCTAGGTAAAAGTGTTGTTTTCCCCGACATTGAGGGACCACACAGAAACGATCTGAAGGGTGTTTTAAATTGATACATGCTGCTGCTGTTGGGGACAACAGTCGGACTACAACTAACTGTAAATCATATGTGTCCAATGAATAAGTAGTAGCAATAATTTTCCCCATAGATCTATCTATTCAAGAACAACAAAAAAACAATATTTCATGACAGCATTTATTTCGACACTGCATGAAAATAAATATTTGCAGTCAACATGAACTGCACAACGATAAAAATAATAACACTTGTTCAACAAGAACAGTTGGCAAAATTTCATGGTGGTCAAAATGAAAACTCTATTTGTTCAACATGAACACAGGGCAATGATAACACTACAATAAATAAGAACTTATTGTCTTTAAAAACACTTTTCTGCACAACACTTTATGTACAATAAAAAAAACACTTTTTGTCCATCATCAACAACACTTTTCTGTACAACACTTTTTGTCAACTTAAACACTTTTCTATACAACACTTTTTGTACAACAGAAAATACACACACTCAGGGAACTAGTAGCACAGTTGAACTTGATTACGGTGAATTTAAAGGTGTGGGATCCCCCCTCCCCCCGGGGACCGCGGGGCCGAAGGCCGGCCGGCCGCGGGCGGGGACCCCCCCCCAGGGCGGCCGCGGGAAGGGACTCCCCCTCCCCCCCCCCGGGAACCGCGATGGAAAAACAATAGTTGTCGTCACTGCTACTGTAGGTTAGTGGTGGTGGTTAGATGAGGTTGAGTTAAGGTGGTTAGATTGGGTCAGGTTAGTTAATTTATGTACAGGTTGAGTGGTGGTTAGTCAGATTAGGTTAATTTATCCAGACCAAGTTGATTGTGATAGTCAATGCATTCAACTCGATCTGAAATACGGTAGTGACCGTGGGGTAGGACAGTCACACCATTCTCGAGCACATAGACCTTGTCGGATATACACGACATTGCATTCTTTTCCACTCTCACAGTATAATTTCTATACTGTAGAGAGCGAATTGCAAGCACTTGTGCTCTTGGCACTAGGCTACTTTCTACACAGTCTCTGTACACGCTCATGTTGAAATTGCTCTTTACAAAATGTGTAGGCACCCCTTTACACGCCTTCTTTTCATCCCCACTATGTGTTTCCACGCAATAAACTTTGGGACCCGGGAACACCCCCCTGGATATCAAATCACTCCCCGTCTCTGATTTTAACATTAATAGTTGGTTGGGGGCTTGACGTTTCACCAGCTCGGGGTAGAGAGATGGATTCCAGTTGGTGAAATCCATTCGCGAGCTGATGTGCACCCCATTTTGCAAATCACCCAATAAATCTTCAGTCCCATTTACCTTTAACAGCAGAGAACCTGTATCACCATAGTAAACTTGAACCTCCCCCTCCCGTGGCCATTGCACCTTGCACACATTGTAAAAGAACGACAACATGAGCTTTTTTGAAATTTCTAGTACTGAACTGCCAACTGCAATATTCTTGTTCAGTACTACATTTCGCTTTCGCCTGTGTAGAAGAACCATGCCAGTCTCTATGCTCGTGAATGATGTAAAGTTGGGGTCGGCAATAATTCGTGCACACTCTAGAGGGTCAGTCACGACGTCGCAGCGAGATCTATTACGAACGCTTTCACACATTTTGCCAAACGCTGAATTTAGAATGAGCTTATACATTTCCTTCTCCACCTTTGAATTTGCCTTAGAGCGTTTATCGACAAAGGTGTCGATAAACGTTTTCAAGTAGGGTCGCTGATTGAACTGCAGGACCCTGTGTATTTTGGTGATCTTGAAACCATTGCTCACCATCCAGTGCAAAAGCACATGGTGAACAACGATATTCTCTTTAGGGTCCAAATCAGCAATCAGTTTCTGTTTAGAGGGAGTCCAGTGCATCCCCATATCCTCAACCAATGATCGATCGCAGGGGCTCAGAGAGTCCCTGCTCACGGGCCGATTGATACAGGGAATTTGGATTCACTGTATATTGATCTTGATTGACTGCAAAGTCAGGGTCACATTTTCTACAGTACAATGTAACTTCACTCTTGTCATATCTCTTTGTATAGTGAATGATACTATTTGCATTCATATTATGAAATTCACGAGTTTCAATCTGTCTATTTGAAGCAATATCACATACAATGTTTTCAAATGGTGAATCACATTCCGTCACAGCCAAATAAAAATCACTTGGTTTATAGTCATAGTAGGTGGTGTCATCACAACGATGACGTAGAAACCAGATTGTCTTGTTACCCCAACAGTTGAATCGTAGACCAGATTCCTCTTCCCAGAATAATTTAAATCCACGACGATACCAATCTCGTAGAAATAAACTAAAATCACGTTTAGGATTCTTTCCAATCATAGCGGGGTAAGTATTCTCCCACTGATCACATTTATCATAGTGACAATTGGAGCACAGGTGCCCTCTAGGATGAGAGTCACACACCTCCTCAAGACATGAATTACATCCTTTAATTTGTACTGCATAGCCTCTATGTAATTTACAAGGATTACATAATTTACACTTTTCACTATAGTCATCAATAATTGTACAATTCTCACATTGATTCCAACTGCCAAGAGTGTACATGCACAATGGACATATATAGAACATTTTTCGGTTTCCGATGTCAACTCACTCACAGCTAAAACGTAACTGATCCTCTTCGTTCGATAAATTCAATGAGAGGGAAATGGTGGGAGAGAGGAGTAGCTCTGTGACGTTACCTCTTTCGAATGATGGGGGAGCCATCTACATTGAATCCATTGGCAATATTTTCAAAAGTATAGCCACAATATGATTCTGCTTTGTTCCACAAACTTTAGCCCATAGTACAATAAAGAACAAACTTTAGCCCATAGTACAATAAAGAACAAACTTTAGCCCATAGTACAATAAAGAACAAACTTTAGCCCATAGTACAATAAAGAACAAACTTTAGCCCATAGTACAATAAAGAACAAACTTTAGCCCATAGTACAATAAAGAACAAACTTTAGCCCATAGTACAATGAAGAACAAACTTTAGCCCATAGTACAATAAAGAACAAACTTTAGCCCATAGTACAATAAAGAACAAACTTTAGCCCATAGTACAATAAAGAACAAACTTTAGCCCATAGTACAATAAAGAACAAACTTTAGCCCATAGTACAATAAAGAACAAACTTTAGCCCATAGTACAATAAAGAACAAACTTTAGCCCATAGTACAATAAAGAACAAACTTTAGCCCATAGTACAATAAAGAACAAACTTTAGCCCATAGTACAATAAAGAACAAACTTTAGCCCATAGTACAATAAAGAACAAACTTTAGCCCATAGTACAATAAAGAACAAACTTTAGCCCATAGTACAATAAAGAACGAACTTTAGCCCATAGTACAATAAAGAACAAACTTTAGCCCATAGTACAATAAAGAACAAACTTTAGCCCATAGTACAATAAAGAACAAACTTTAGCCCATAGTACAATAAAGAACAAACTTTAGCCCATAGTACAATAAAGAACAAACTTTAGCCCATAGTACAATAAAGAACAAACTTTAGCCCATAGTACAATAAAGAACAAACTTTAGCCCATAGTACAATAAAGAACAAACTTTAGCCCATAGTACAATAAAGAACAAACTTTAGCCCATAGTACAATAAAGAACAAACTTTAGCCCATAGTACAATAAAGAACAAACTTTAGCCCATAGTACAATAAAGAACAAACTTTAGCCCATAGTACAATAAAGAACAAACTTTAGCCCATAGTACAATAAAGAACAAACTTTAGCCCATAGTACAATAAAGAACAAACTTTAGCCCATAGTACAATAAAGAACAAACTTTAGCCCATAGTACAATAAAGAACAAACTTTAGCCCATAGTACAATAAAGAACAAACTTTAGCCCATAGTACAATAAAGAACAAACTTTAGCCCATAGTACAATAAAGAACAAACTTTAGCCCATAGTACAATAAAGAACAAACTTTAGCCCATAGTACAATAAAGAACAAACTTTAGCCCATAGTACAATAAAGAACAAACTTTAGCCCATAGTACAATAAAGAACAAACTTTAGCCCATAGTACAATAAAGAACAAACTTTAGCCCATAGTACAATAAAGAACAAACTTTAGCCCATAGTACAATAAAGAACAAACTTTAGCCCATAGTACAATAAAGAACAAACTTTAGCCCATAGTACAATAAAGAACAAACTTTAGCCCATAGTACAATAAAGAACAAACTTTAGCCCATAGTAAAATAAAGAACAAACTTTAGCCCATAGTACAATAAAGAACAAACTTTAGCCCATAGTACAATAAAGAACAAACTTTAGCCCATAGTACAATAAAGAACAAACTTTAGCCCATAGTACAATAAAGAACAAACTTTAGCCCATAGTACAATAAAGAACAAACTTTAGCCCATAGTACAATAAAGAACAAACTTTAGCCCATAGTACAATAAAGAACAAACTTTAGCCCATAGTACAATAAAGAACAAACTTTAGCCCATAGTACAATAAAGAACAAACTTTAGCCCATAGTACAATAAAGAACAAATTTTAGCCCATAGTGCAATAAAGAACAAACTTTAGCCCATAGTACAATAAAGAACAAACTTTAGCCCATAGTACAATAAAGAACAAACTTTAGCCCACAGTACAATAAAGAACAAACTTTAGCCCATAGTACAATAAAGAACAAACTTTAGCCCATAGTACAATAAAGAACAAACTTTAGCCCATAGTACAATAAAGAACAAACTTTAGCCCATAGTACAATAAAGAACAAACTTTAGCCCATAGTACAATAAAGAACAAACTTTAGCCCATAGTACAATAAAGAACAAACTTTAGCCCATAGTACAATAAAGAACAAACTTTAGCCCATAGTACAATAAAGAACAAACTTTAGCCCATAGTACAATAAAGAACAAACTTTAGCCCATAGTCTGGTCTGCTTTGTTCCAATTAATATATCAATAAATTGACTATAAGCATTTGAATCACATTTTAAAAGTTTCATACAATAGTCCAATGGGGGAGAATCACTCCTCATTATATTGTCAATTGTTCCCTGACATGAGAATATCCTGCGTTTAAGAGATAACTCGAGAAAATCATCATCCAAAATCAAATGTTTTTCCATAAACACTAGATTTGATCTAATTCTCTCTTTCTCAAATTTATTCATTTTTCAATCCTTTCACTCCGACTGCTGACTCTAGACTGACCCTGATTCGTTAGCCCTAACCAGAAAAGAAAGAGAACATTTTCGATTTCGAAACAATTTTATTGAATAATTACAACAACAACAACAATAATACAGAGCATGTACAATTAACGATACTGTTTATTGTCTTCAATATGTTTCACCAATGCACTTAAAGCACATTGAAGTCTATTCACATGTGCTATATCAACTTTAGCGGCGAAACATAATTGATCCTCCATTTTAAGTTTGCTCAAGGATATCACATATCTTGCATATACTGCATCCCATTCCAGACAAAGCCGTGATCCTTTCGTGATTTCCACCGCAATGCTTGGTGCTCTTGTATTATTATCATCAACTCCACTATCAACTTCTAATAGGGTAAACATTCCACTCGTCATCGTCAACACACACAAATATATATCCAAATGAGTAAAGTCAAACTGTTCTTCTTCTCACTCCTTTGAATTCTATTCACAGACTAATAAAACTATAGCAAAAATCCCTTCCTTATATTCCCTCCGCCGCTAATATGTAACCGACTCGCTGATTGGCTGAGAAGGGGGATGTAACCGACTCGCTGATTGGCTGAGAAGGAAACACGTGATCTAACTGTTTCCCGTTATCGGATCAATAAAATTCCCAATCGATTACGCAATCAAGTTCTCGGAAATTCACTTCCCCCTCGAGTCCTAGATCAATAACAATGTTCCCGTTAGAATTCAATGCGCATGTGCAACCTTCGTCCCGGAGTTATTGCACATAGAAACAACAAATAAATCGATCTTGGAAAAAGAGGTCATTGAGCGATTACGTAATCTTTCTCCCTAAGGACTCTATGACCATATTGTTTCATAATTCCCCCTTCGTGAATCAATAATTCCCCCATCGATTATGTAAATCACCCCTCATGTCATTACACGTGGCCAAACAACAACAGATCGATTGACCTGGACCCCCATTAGACTCGATCGATAATCCTTGAATAAATTATGTCCCGTCAGCATTAAACTAAATTGTAGATGGCAGCAGGGGTGAGGGGTGGGGGTTATAGGGTCACTTCTACCACAGTCGCTATTTAAATATGAGCAATAGGTTTAAAATCCGCCTTCCTGGGATATGCCTTAAAAAATGAGTGCATGATGCTTACAAAAATTGTGGATTATTTGAAAAGTAATCATAAGAAGGAACAAACCCTGACTGAAAAAAAAAATCCAAGCTGGAATCGAACGCATGATAATCTAATTTGAAGTCTAGCGCTGTACTGACAGAACCACACCCCTAATAATGCAATTTGATATATTTCTATTTGTAGGACTTTAATTGTGTAGCTTATTTAGGGGGACCGGAGAAGGAAGTTGCAGGAGGTGTTCTTGCAAACCTCCAGTTAAGGGTTTTGGACCATAATTATTACAATGATGCCGCTTTATGCTTCTAAGATTTTCCACTTAAGAAGTGGCAACAAAGATGTTATCGGTGCCATATCTGACTTACGAATGGTAGAATTGATAAAAAGCACGTATATAAAAGCAAAAGTTTTCAAATGAGCCATTAAACATCACTCTAAAAAGTTCTAGTAGCCCACTCGCCTTAGCTTTTCCACTTGAGACATGGCACCAAAAGGGCCGTTTTTGGTGCTATTTGAAACTTGCAGATGATGGAATTTATACGAAGAACGTAAATATGAGGAATGTTTTTTATATGATGTAAGGAGGCCTTAATTTTTTGTAATTTGGTAACTCAATTTCAGTAAAACTTGGTATACCCTTTTTCTAATAAATCAGAAATAAAGCGACAATTCCAAATTAACTTGAATTTGAAATAACTTCGCTTTGCGTAACTAGTCATAAATCTTGTAGGGACGTTTCTTTGTTCAAGGTTCGAACGACTTTTGAACCCGTGATAAATATTTGAAGACCTAATTTAGACCAGTTTTGGCATAAAACAAAGAGGAATGCAAGACCTCAAAATACTGGAAAAAACTACTTTTTAACAAAAGATTGGTGATTGGCTAAAAGAATGGGGGAAAGGTCGCTAAGCACCAAGTTGTATATAACTTTTAGTGCAAAGAAAAATCGGGGTAGTTTGCCTCGGAGCCAAGGAACATGAGTAAGTGTTTTCTTTATAATTAGGATAAAAAGCTTCCACTAAGTCTCTCTAAATTCCCCTCAGAGAATAAAATTGAGATAAGAAATAACTTCTGAAAGATTTCTGCCATCTGGGCTAGATCAAGCCATATACTAAATAAATTTTATACTTACATTGGAGACATAAACTGATACTGGAGTCCAAGCAGAAATTCCCATTAGAGGATTTTCAATAGACTTACAAAGGGTTTATTAATTAAGGGATGTGTAATCTAACTCCAATAGATTAGCAGCAGAGAAATACGCGGGCAAATAGCTTTTACCAAATTTTCATAATCACCAAATTTCAATATATTTTGGTGATTTGGGTTTGCAATTCGGTTAGAGCATATAAATTAACCGAGGCTTGGGCGCTCTAGACAAAGTGCAGCATTCTTAAGGATTAAAATAGAAATAAAATTAGTTTCGTCCCAGAAACTGAAACTTGTGAATAACCTAAGGTTTAAGTACAAGAAAAACCCCTTAACCTTAAAGAATAAATTAAAGAGTTTTGTGCCTCCTCCTTCCAGCTTAGTGACCCTTGGAACTTGCCTAGTATTTATTAAATCTTATATATAAGAAGATTGGAATTATCAGACAATAACAATATCCCTTCCTTGTGTATCCTCAGACGTTTATAAGAAGGGGACCCCATTCCTCTTTCTAGCCACTCTTGCATTTTGTTAACCTGTGCCAGCTATTTATATAAAAGGCGACCTTGGTGTTTTGCACATAGGTCAAGGAAGAAAGGGGAATTATTATGTCAAATTAAGAACTTTAATCTCTTTTCGTTCAGATAGATTCAATTTTCTCAAGTAAAAATTGAGTTTATCAAAGTTCCATAGAGCATTAACCTCTTTTTCAAGATGTGAACATAAGACTTTGGTTTAGTTTAAACAAGTAATTTGAGATCTAATAAAAGGGTTATTCCTAGTTTCCGAGAAACAATAATTTGAAGCAAAGAATTTTAATAACACTGGTACCCAAGTCTTGTCTAATTATTCAAGTGTAGCTCTTTCAATTAGAAGTATTCGATAGCCTAGGATTAACTTAATCTTTTTTCGGAAAAAATTCGTGGATTGAACAGCAGACCCACACAATATTAAACCACAGACCTAGAAGAGGTTTAAAAGTGTTCAAAATAATTAGAATTAGAATATTTTCCTTTTATTTCCTTTTATAATAAATATCAGTTCCCACTGGATTCTGAGTACCGATGTTACCAACGCCTCAGCAACAGAACGCTACCTTTTAGCCCTGATAAGTAGGGGCAACCTTACAACTGGTGACAGCGGTACTCAAGTTCAGTGCAACTTTCTTTTAAGGGGGGAGGAGGATTAAGAAAAATTTTAAATTTTGGTAAAATTTAGTTCGTGCACGTATCAGATATGTGTGAATGTCAGATATGTGTCAGAATGTCAGATACTATTTTTAGGGAGTGGCACTGACAATATATTGGACTGGTTTCTCAGAAAAATAGATAGGTAGAACCCCAGACATAATAAACTCAGAATGAAAGTCAATCTAAAGTCACTAAAGTCAGTTCCATATGTAACACTGTAATTTAAGTAAGACGATGGGTATAACAAGATTTCTTAACTTTACCTTTACGCAGCTGAGACTTCTAACAATCAAGAAATCTAATTAACCCAGGTTCTATCTTCTATTACTACAGCAACAAGCAATGATGCCGAGCAAGCTGCAGCAAACCATCAAGCTCTGCTGAATGTACAAAATATGCGAAGTCAAATGGTACAACAAGCAGCATGAAATCTTCAAACATTGACTGCTAAACAGCAAGCAGTACTGTCCGACCTAGCTGGGAACCACCAAGCTGCGAATAAAGCAGCGTCGGCCGCATTGTATCCTCAAGACTATCTTGATAGTCTTATTATTTTGATTGGATGCATTTGGAGGTTACGGGAGGCAGTGCGAGAATGACACATGTGTTTGATTCAGCTGAGTACGGTTGTTAATTAGGTTTTAACTAAAATGAATTCTAGTTACAAATAAATAGAAGAATATGGTTAAGCTCGTCTACAGCTTTAAGTTTTTTAGGTATTTGTTCTTCAGTTAAGCGATATTCTGACCAGTCCTTTTCTGTATCAAAATTAGGCTTGTTTGAATTTAAATGGCCTGCAGAGACAAAATGAGAGAAATTCCCGTGAAAATCAAGGAATTCAAATTTCACTAAGGTGTTTCACCCGTTTTCCTATGAAGAATTATGGAAGTCGGGTTCTGGACGGTTGGTGTTTTTTTTTTCAGTTTCTGGCAGAGATTTTTAATACCAACAAACCTTATGGTGATACGGCAAAGGGCTGGCAAAAATATCATTTAGTTGAAGAATTGATGCCGGAAAATCCATAGATGCAGTTAAGCTTCTTCTAAGTAAGTTCAACAATCAGGCTTGTCTCAGTAATTATTTTTCATCCATCTTATAAATTGTGAAAAAGACAGACATAAATTCCGTTTATTAAGTGACTTAAAAAGATCTGGATCAAACAAGAAATGTACAATAATTTTCAATGATGCCATGACTCTAACCTCGGTGGGAGTTTATGTTCTGGACTACATTCTAACACACAAATCTGACCTTCCCAGATATCAGAAATGAAATAAAGATCCATTCTCACTAAAATTTTTACAAGGCAGAGATTCAACCAGCCATTAATCTTGGAATTAGCCTATTTTAAAAACTTGGTTTTAGAGTTTTTTTTCAAATTTGAAAGCAAGAAAATTAATGCTTTAATTGTTCATGTATCATCGGTATTTAAGAAATGTCTACACAGTTATCATTCAGGGTAGCTAATTGTTTGTTATTATTTTTTTTACAGATTTATTATTGGAGAAGAACTAAGAACAAAACTGGAGTGGAACAATGGAGTGGCTTACGTTTGAAGAGGTTAAAATGGTTCTCAGTAATGGGTTTTCAAACAGTTCGTGGTAACGAACTGTAAGTGAGGAGCGATGCGGCTCAATAGTAACCGAAACTCTACAAAACCAAAATTTCATATCAATAGATATATCAAAAGAATCGGCTTAATATGTTGATTAATTAAAAGAAACTTCCGAAAAACAAGTTTTTCAAAGAAAAGTAAAGGCCGTTTTAAACTTAAGCTCAGCAGATACAAATTCCTGTTAAAGTTCAAACTCAAAACGATCAGAAATTACTATAAAAGAATAAATGAAACACAAAACGAAAAGAAATTAAATGAACAATCATAGCAAAAAACATACAACAAATAATAATATAAATGAATAAATAGATCTTAAAGTGAGTAATGCTTAGATTGAATATGAAAATCAAGCTTAAAACGAAAAAAATATTTTGTTATCTGTTCGTTTTAAGTATAAATGAAACTTAAAACGAACAGAAATTAAATAAACAATCAATGCAAGCAATCATACAATAGATATTAATGTAAATGAATAACTAAATCTTAAATGTAGCCATTCTGTTCTCATTGAGTGAACATCGAAAGCGGATTACATTTATGACAGAAACTAAGGATTAAGAGTTGACTTTATTTAAGTTAAATTTCAACGCTTGACTAAGCGTGTGATGTACTAATTGCATCTGTGTTACTTGTTTGTGGATATTTGCCAAGTGAATTACCAATTAATGTAATCAGAGGTGATTGCTGTCTCATTTCAAGGCGCAGGCTGGCTATTGTTTATTTTGACCTTGTTTGAAATCGGGCCCCTCTGGATTTGTATCTCTTAGAAGGAAGGGGCCCTTGCGAGTTTTTTTTTTTTAGAGAAGATAACACATCTGCAGGAATTTATTGTTAGTATTAAGGAACTTGAAGATGACGGCTATTACGAAGGATTATTTTAATTAGAAGCATCAAGAGCTTGATCAGTTGGTGGCTAGTCTGGGACAAGGAATTAGTGCTCTCTGCCAGGAAAATTCCCAACTTCGGCAGGAAAATTGTGTTTTGAAATTAGAAATAACTTATATAAAAAAAAGTCGTGCCTGCATTCTGGGCTTGCTTCTAAAAGTCCTGCCATTTCTTCTTCTGAAATGGTCCTGAATCTTCCTCTTCACGGGATTCCCGTTGTGCCTGGGTGAAGTGTGGAAAGTGCTGCTCGCAAGCTTCTGACTGATAATCGGCTTGGAAAATGCTGACGCTATCCCATTTGTAAAGTGCTATCTTTTGAATAGTAACAGACAGACAGGGGATTCTACAAGGTCTTCTGCTAGGAATAAGTTTGATCCAATTGTAGTTAAATTGACAAGCATTGCTGATAAAGATAGTATTATGCGGAACTGTTGAAAGCTCAAAGGCTCTCACAAAAGTAATAGTAACGATTTACCTCGAGACCTAGCGCGTCGCCGTAAAGAAGTTTTAGCGTACGGGTATAGCCAACGCATTTCTGCTACCCCGTTAGTGAAAGTGGCTGAAGCCAGAGTTATTTTGAAAGGGATTTACATTTGGCTTGAAACTAAGAAACATTCTAAAGCGAAAAACTTGAGGAGTGTAGAGGATACCTATTTTGATCCGTTTAACTTCTCTATTAGTGCGTCTAACGCGATCGTCCCTTCAGTTGTGAATGAAAACTGTTTTTTTGTTGTTTAATTGCCTTATTTAATCTCGTCTGGTTTCTTACAGGGCTGCCATTTGGGAGGGGCAGGGGTGGGCCATGCCCACCCAAATTTTTCTGGGGGGCCCAAGCTTCCTCCCAAAAAGACCTTTTTTTTCTTTTACAAAATATACAGGAACAAAATTACAATTAGCAATTAGTCAAAATTTTGAAACTGCTACATTTATATGTAGATTAACTTAGATAATAGTGAGATTAATAGTGCAACTGGGTCGTGCACAGGGTTGCCAGCTGGACATATTTTATGTCCAAAGGACATATTTCTTTGTGCCTGACATAATGACATAATAAGGCAAAAAATGGACACATTTTAGACATTTGGGACATAAAGTGGACACATTTTCCAAAATTATTACGTAAAACAAATTAGTTCATAAGAAAATGTCATTCGTCACCAAATGAGTGCTAAGACTTATATCTACTTATTTTTTAAGCTCTGTATTTATTTTCCGGGGTTGCTAGCTCTTCCCTGAAGCAAACTTTCTGAAAATGCCTTCAAAATTCTTTCACCTATAAATGGTATTATTGCCCTGGTTTTTACTCGGCACGGTCAAGATAAAGGACAAGCTGTCGCCTTTTCCATATAAACTTACTTCCGGCTTCCGAACGTCACACAAAAATCTCAATGAAAAGTTAACAAAATGAAACCTTTCGATTCTTGGTGGTCTGAAATAAAAACTAAAGCCAAGTTGTCAAACACCCGGGGTACATTCCTTCAGTTTGAAAATTTTCATCACGGGAAAGGAGCTGAGAGAAACTTAAGTAAGTAAAAATTTAATGTTAGGTGATATATATATATATATATATATATATATATATATATATATATATATATATATATATATATATATATATATATATATATATATATATATATATATATATATATATATATATATATATGTATATATATATATATATATATATATATATATATATATATATATATATATATATATATATATATATATATATATATATATATATATATATATATATATATATATGTATATATATATATATATTTGTATATATATATATATATATATATATATATATATATATATATATATATATATATATATATATATACATATATATATATATATATATATATATATATATATACATATATATATATATATATATATATATATATATATATATATATATATATATATATATAATATATATATATATATATATATATATATATATATATATATATATATATATATATATATATATATATATACATATATAATTAAGTTTAAACTTACCTCCCATTTACATCAGAAATACAATTTACACCACCCTCCCCCCCTTAATGTGCAAATATATACCCTGAATTAGAATAGGGGTGGGGGTAAAATTCATATCCGACAAAAATGATTCTTCTATTTGGAAAGAGCATAAAAAAAAGAATCGAGTGATATGTTTACGTTATTCGTATGTCAATAATATGAACTGCGAAAAAATTACCGACGGGTCTCCATGTCTGGTTTCCTTATACAGTATATAGCGGTGGGTACCGCATAATGCATAAGTACCTATATATACATATAGTAGTAAATATATATAGTATACATAAATACTATATATATTTACTTAGTTTATAATACTATAAAGTAATACATATAGTATAAGCCTAAAATTGAGGCTATCGAAGAGGAGATATGTTAATAAGACAGTTCCTATTTTTATAATATGCAAAAATTGTAGTTATCAAACTTTGAAATCGATTTCGCTATACTTACCTCCCAGCCCCTCTAATATGCAGACGTATAGATAGACGAATTGTATTATTCCCATATGTTTCCCCGTTTCTTGCTTTCCTCAGCATTTATTTGATTTACGGTTATACTAGTTGAAAAAAGAGTGATGCATGGTAAAATGCATAGAAAATAATTAATTTGTACTATATTTTTCCACATTAAGGAGGGAAAGCATAGTGGAATCACTTTAAAATATATATATATATATATATATACATATACATATATATATATATTCGTTTTAAGTTTTAATATCGCTCCTTACTTTCAGTTAAAAAAACTTGTTTTTTTTATTTAATTTCTGGACGTTTTTGAATTAATGCAGCTTTGATGTTGGCTCACCGTACATGAATAATTAAAATGAAATTTGCATATTAATTTTACTTTTTTGGCTAAATGGCTTTCGCGTACTTTTGATCTGACGTAACTTACGAATTAACTCACGTAGCCCTTAGTCAATACATCGCTCTTTACGCCAAAGTTCAAATTTTCTTCCAGTTTTCTAAGAAAGGCCCCTTAACCACAAATGCCGTTAATTAGAATAAATAGCTCTGATGAAACTAAAAAAAAAAAATTAGCCCAAAGAGCGAGGTAATGACTAGGGGGCGAACCCAATCATGTACGTATTAATTTCTGTTTGTTTTAAGTTTTGGTGTTGCTCCTTACTTTCAGTTGAAAAATTGCGTTTTTTATTTAATTTCTTATTTTTTTTAAAATAATGATGGGAATCCGACGCCCCCTTCATAGCAACGACCCTTCCTCCGCGGAAAGCTCCTGCCACGTAAAACCCGACCCCCTCCCCAACTGCCAGAAAAATTTGCCCTGAAAACTTTTGTATACTCCCCAATAACCAATATTATATGTAAACAATTGGACATAGTTCATAACTTGCAGACCGTCCCCCGGAGACTGTGGGGGTCATCCTCAAAGACATAGTTATTGTATTTTTCGAACATGCTGAACAAAATGGCTATCTAAAAATTATGATCCGGTTACTTTTGGAAAAAAGTGAGCGTCGGAGGGGGCTTAGTTGCCCTCCATTCTTTTTGGCCACTGAAAAAGGGCACTAGAACTTTTAATTTCCGTTCTGAATAAGCAAATCCATCCGTTTTCTGGTCTGCCCTAAGAAAATGTAAGGATGCCAAGGATAAAGAAAAATTCAAGGATCTTTGTTATTTTATGCTAACGTTATGTGGCCTGCCACACTCTTCAGCATAAGCCAAAGATTGTTATTTTTTTTTCTTTTCTTTTTTTTTATTGATGGAACCACACAGTTTGGCAGTTCTGTTAATTTTATGGATAACAATGCTACATGGGTTGAGGGGCATAAGCCAAAGATTGTCGTTTTTTTTTATTTTCTTTCTTTTTTTTATTGATGGAACCACACAGTTTGGCAGTGCTTATAGCATTCGATTTGCCACAATGCCGACTGGTGATATGAAGCCCCATTCGATTTGCTGCAGTCACGCTTCACGTTTCGCTATTTGGTCCAAAATTATGAACCTGTTTGGCGGTCACATTATCAGTAGTTCTTCAGGCTAAATGGGAGAACGTCGCTGAAAAAATGCAAATAAGCCCACAACGGAGAAGGACGTAACTGAAACTACAGCAAATCGAACGCGCCTTTAGCTTATTTGCGATCTGTCATGACACCCGAATCATTCATTCAAGGACTACTGCAAAGGCTTTTTGCGATTTGGGTTGCTATTGCATTAAGCCCAAAGTTTCTATTATTGTCTTTACGGGAAGATAAGGATCAACGCATGTATAATCATCCGAAAAACGCCCTCTTTGGCTTTGCTGAAATTTCCTGTTTTTTTTCCGAAGTTCGATATACTTTAGTAAACTGTCACACCATGGAGAAGTTCTAGCACTATTTTTCCCGAACTGCTGTGCCGAAAGCGGAAACTGCTACGCAGTTTGGACTTAACATACTAAAAAAAGCAACTGTTTAAATGTTGAAAATGAGTTCAATAGTGCTTCAAAGTACAAAAGTGGCTTTAAACCTTTGGGTATATCTTTCAGGTGCCTGACTCAGCACCCGAACAATCCATTGCCGTCGCTTTTGGTCCTTCGAAGGACGTGGTGGTCGGTCAGACCGAGCTAGTAGAAAACGAGACGACTCAAAGAGACACTGCGCCTGTCACTGCT
The DNA here is from genome assembly GCA_027921565.1 of Artemia sinica. NCBI lineage: Eukaryota > Metazoa > Arthropoda > Branchiopoda > Anostraca > Artemiidae > Artemia > Artemia sinica. The sequence continues at coordinate 11,488,684 of CM051274.1, forward strand.
CAAGAGGCACAATCTGGACGAGATTCGACTCGAGATGAAGAGCACCATCGTTCAAGTGGTCCTACTGATATTTCTTCATCCTCCCATGACCATCCATGTCAACCACAGCTGCTACGGTACCCTGCACAGGTTTCAGCAAATGGCAAGCCAAGACGGTCATTTAATATTTCGTATTATGGAAAGCATCCTTGGCTTGTGTACTCAGTTAAGGAAAATTCGGTTTTCTGTTCCTGCTGCAGACACTTTGGCGGCACGTCAACCCTTCGCGGACAGAGATACGGGGCAAGGCCTTTCATCGAGACCGGTGTTAGAAGATGGAAGGACATCTCAAGTGTTCTAGAAGAGCATGCGAAAAGTGACCGCCACAGGGACAGTGCAGTTTCGTGGACGAAATTCAAAGCTACACAAGCCAAGGAGATGCAACCCATCGCATCTGTTTTGTCAACGGACAGGAATAAGGAGATGAATGAAAACATGGAACATGTAAAGGCTTTATTGAAAGTAACGGCCCTACAGGGGCGACAGGGTACAGCCTTTCGCGGCCACGATGAGACTGAATCTTCGGCAAACAAAGGACATTTCGTCGAAACTTGCAATCTTCTCGCCGAGTATTCTCCCACGCTTTTCAACAAGCTACAAAGACGATACGGCCACTATACGTCCCACGAATACCAGAACGACCTAATTTCAGTTATTGGATCTAGGCTTTGGTCTACAATAGTGCAAGAAGTTAAGCGTGCCAAATACTTTGCTGTTCTTGTCGGCGAGACAAAAGATAATTCGAAGAAAGAACAGCTCGCCATTCTTCTGAGGTACTTCGACGAGGGAAAAGTACGAGAAAGACCAATAGGATGCTACCATATGAAAAGCCTGGATGCTGAGAGTTTAGCCAGCTTCATTCAGGACACAGTGGCAAAACTTGGTCTCGACTGGAACTATTGTGCTGCTCAGTGCTACGACGGAGCAAGCGTGATGAGCGGGCCCTTCTCTGGTGTTCAAGCGCAACTGAGAGCGAAAGCGCCACAAGCAATATACATTCATTGCCATGTGCATAGACTAAATTTGGTCATTGCAAACTGCGTTGAAGGTGTTGGGACTGTTGGCTCATTTTTTTCGTTAGTCCAAAATCTGTACACGTTCATTTCCAACAGCAACACCAGACATCAGCTTTTTGTCGAGTCCCAAAAGGCTACTCAACTGCCAGTCCTGGAATTAGAAAGGAGTGCTGCGACAAGATGATCATACTGGTATCGATCAATATCGAAGATAAGACTCCGATATGAATGTGTTCTGGCTGTACTGTCTGCAGTCAGCGAGAGAGCTGATAGTGATGGTCGAGCAGAAGCAGCTAGGCCCCAGAGAAAAATGGAATCTTTCACACTTATATTCCAGTTGCTCTATATGGAAGCAATTCTGAGGACGACCAACTCCTTTTCTGAGCAGCTTCAGGGAGTTGATCTGTTAATATCTAGGTCCCGCACCTTGATTCAAGCAACAAGGAAGAAAATAGCTGAACTGCGCTCTGACACTTCATTTGCATCGCTTTTGGAGAAGGCAAAAGAGTTTGCTGAAGGTCTTGAAATTGAAGTACCTGACGTGAATGGACCTACGACCGAATCCTCCTCTGTGGGTCAGAAGGGACGACCTAGAAGAACCCAAAAAATTATCAAACACCTGAAAGAATTCATGACCACTTCGACGTTAGGAAAAAACTTTGTTGAATCCGACAATAGAGCTCCAACTCTAGTGGAAGAACTGAAAAGAGAATACCTGGATACTGTAGATCGTCTGATTGCGGAATTCGACAGACGGTTTACAGATAACCTTCCAGTGCTCAGTACACTCGAAGCTCTGGACCCCAGCTTTACCAAGTTCATGGATGCAGGGCTCCTCAAGCAATTCTCTGAACTTTATTCTGAAATAGAAATTGACCAGATTCTTCTTGAGGCCCAAGCTGGTATTGCCAAGCGGTTTTTGCTCGAGGAGGAGGCAAAGCCGAAGAACTTCATGGACGTCATCGATAATATCGAGACACTTCCAGTGGCCTATTCAGAAATTATCAAAGTTCTTCATATTACTGCCACACTTCCTGTCACGACAGCCAATGAACGCTTGTTTTCTGGGCTGGAAATAGTGAAGAACTATCTGCACTCGACCACAGGAGACGACCGCCTTAGTCACCTGCTTTTGATTTTGCAGAGAAGGATTTAGTTAAAAACTTGGATTTCGACCAGCTTGTTGACGACTTTGCGAAGATGAAACCACGACGGTTCCCCTTGTTGCCTTGAGTGTTCACTGATCTGTTTCAAAATTTTGTTGTATTTTTTGATTTTGTAAATATACTTGATCGAGCAAAGTTTTGCATCGTCATAGCCGGAGCGTGACTCCGACTTGGACTAAAGTATTTACTGTAAGCAGCGAGCTGAAGAATTCGGCTAGAGAATATACTTTAGTCAAAGCGTGAGTTTCTACAGAGGTTCGCCTTTCGTCAAGTTATAGGTTCGGAAAAGTGGAAGATTCCCAAACGGCTGTTTTTTTAACATCGCACATACTGTTTCCGCTTTCTTCAGATATCTGGCCTTTTCCCAACCTATGGCATAAGAGCGAAAGAAGGAAAGGCAGAGCAATTGAGACAATTTCCTCAATTTTTACGGTAGCTCCCACGGAAGGCAGTTTTTTTTCGGATAAAGCTAGAGGCAATTTTTTTTTATACAAGCCTGCTTCGGGGCCCATGTCGATTGCTTTCCCACCCTAAGGTTTGGCTGAAATGGCGCCTCTGGTTTCTTCCTTTATTTTTGTATGCTTTTGGTATATTTATTGTTATATTTATTATAATATGATTATGCTTCTGCATGTGTGTGAATTGATCTTCAAATGAATCCATCGACAATCCCTTTTCCTTGTTTTTGTTTGTTTTTTAGTTTTTGTTTATTTCTTTTTCCTTATCTTTCCTTACTTTTTCTATCTTATCCTTGATAAGTGACAAATTTTACTTGATACTTGATAATTTTACTTTTATCTCTATTATTTACTTTTTACTTTCTTCCTTATTTGTTTTCCTCTCCACTATTTCTTATTTGAGATTCAATTGTTTTGGCTTTTCTTTTTTGTTTTTCAGTTTCATGTGTCAACAAAAATGAGTTCAGTGTTGCCTCTGTATAGATGCCATAGCTCTGCTGTGATGTTGACAACCTTTGGTCTGGTGGTTTTGGTCGCGGAGCGGATCCATCATCCACCGTAAGTAATTTGATGACTTCTTTTGATGACCAGGGTGGTATAAACTCTTTGGGGGAACGTTTTGTTGAGTTACAAAATAATCCTTTAGATACTGAAAGCGTAATTAATAATTCAGTTGGAAGTCGAAATAAGAAGAATAATGATCCTAGTTTGGCTAATAAAAGTAAGCATGTTTGATGAGCTGAAATGGATCGTTAGAGGTGGAACTCCTGATATTATTGGATTATGTGAAACTTTCCTGGATTCAAATAAGGATATGCTTTTAGATATTTCAGGATATAAGATGGAGAGGCTGAACAGGAAAAAGATGGCAAGAAGTGGGCTTGCCCTTTATATTGCTTATTTTCTTGCATACAATGTCTGAAGTGATTTGAGCAGAAATGAGGAAGGAATCTTTGAATTCCTTTTTATTGAGATTAAGTCAGGGTGTAAGGATTTAGCTGTGGGTTTGGTTTACAGGTCCCCTAGGGGATCTATTCATTCGTTTAAGAAAATTCTGGAAAAGGTTTTGGATTCGGTCCAAAAGCATCCCCGTGAACAAAATTCTGCTTCAGCTATTTATTTTTTGTCGATGATGCTCTCTTGGGAAACTCTACCTTTGGTTTGTAAGCCAACCTGGTTTACTGAGACGCATGCGTCTCTTATTGATAATATTTTTTCGTCACTAGATGTCTTAGATAATTTGGTGCTGGTTAGTGATATTTCTGATCAATTTCCCGCTATAAGAACTCTGATCAAGCACAAGGTATAGCATCACCATCCCATTTTTCTGTTTTGGTTATACTGAGCTTAGTCTACTTAATTCCCGTCTGACTGATCAGCCATGGAATAGTTTGATTTCTGATTCGGATTTTAGCCGCTCTTTTGATATCTTTTATGGTTTGGTGAAAGAAAGTATCCTAGATGTTTGCCATTCGGGTCCTGCACCCCATACTTCGAAAAGGATAGCACCGCTGAATCCATGGATGACTCCAGGTCTTCATAAAAGCTGGAATTGGAAAAATTATTGGTGGAAGCTTTACAAGGCTTCATCATCTTTAGCTCATCATCAACGGTTCAAGGCCTATAAGAGTATGTTTAATTTTCGTGTCGAAAGGCTAATTCTCAGTATTATCATAGGAAATTTTTTGAATGTGGAAAGGATGTTAGGAAAACATGGTATTTAATTAATTTGGCTCATAGACCTACTCCCCCTCTGCCTTAAGTTCCAACAACGCTGAAAGTCGATGGTGAAACCGTCCAAGGAGAGGAAGATGTTCAGCTAGAGCTCACCTCTTATTTTGTTAATTTAGGAAAGACGACTGCTTCCTCTGCAAGCTCTGCAACTTCTCGTTGTGGTTTCAGAGCCTATTTTGGACCCTAATGTTTAAAATCAATGGTCTTGAACTCTGTTTCTGAGTTTGAGGTAGTTCGTATCGTGAATACTCTTAAAGGATCGTCGTCTTCAGGGCCAGACACAAATTCCTACAAGGGTTATCCGTGCCATTCTGCCAGCTGTTCTGTCACCATTGGCTAAGCTTGTCAGTCTGTCTTTCGAGATAGGAATTTTCACTGAATCTCTCAAGCAAGCTAAGGTTATAGTGCTGTGTAAAGGTGGTTCTCAGAGTGATCCTGCTAATTATAGGCCAATGTTTCTCCTATCTATTTTTAGCAAAATTTTTGAGAAGGCTATACTATCCAGGCTTCTTAGTTTTCTGGATGCAAAAGAATTTTTGCATAATTTCCAGTTTGAATCCAAAGTGAATCACTCTACAGAGCCTGCTTGCACAGCTCCCTCGAATTTCATTTATTCGGCTGTAGATTCTGGTCATATACCGGTAGCTTTATTTTTAGATGTTCATAAAGCTTTTGATTCCTTGACTCATCGGATTCTTCTTCGGAAACTATCACATATTGGTATAAGATCAAATGCTTTCTCTTGATTTGAATCATATCTTTCTGGTAGGCTTATTTCAATTGATTTGGTTTTCCGGAACCCTTCTGAAGTACATTATGACGTATCTCAGGGATATATTCTTGGCACAGATTTATTTCTGATTTCGACAGTTAAAAACACCAGGCTTCTGGCATGCTTTAAGCTGTGTCATCCTGATGTTCGTTTATGTTCAAATACTACTTCTAATGAAAATTTTCTCGTTGCTTCTGCTGATGACACCACTCTTGGGACCCTTGAGAAGACAGAATGTGATATCAAGTCTACCCTTGTGGCAATATTCGAGAGAGTTTTTTCATGGTGTGATGCTAATTACTTGGCCTTGAATGTTGGTAAGTCATATTTGCTTATTTTTCTCGAATTGGTGTAAGGAGGCCTTATTTTTGTGTAAATTTGGTAACTCAATTTCAGTGAAATTTGGATTTCCCTTTGCTTCAATAGATCAGAAATAAAGCGACAATTTCAAATTAGCTTGAATTTGAAAATAACTTCACTTTGCGTAACTAGTCATAAATCTTGGAGTAACACTTCTTTGTTCATGAATCGAACGACTTTTGAACCCGTGATAAATATTTGAAGACCTAATTTAGACCAGTCTTGGGTATAAAACAAAGAGAACGCAAGGCCTTGAAATACTGAAAAAAACTTTTTAACAAAAAGTTGTTGATTGGCTGAAAGAGCAAGGGAAGGTCACTAAACGAATCAAGTAGCAAATGAATAAAACGTACGGGGGAGAGGAAATAGAGGTTATCTTGTGAGGAGAGGGGCCTAGAAAGGAACTTTTGGTAAGTAACCCTTTTTAACTAATTATGGCAAGTATCTGCCTTGGTTCAATTTCTTTAAATATAAAGTTAAAGCAATAATATTAAACCGTTTCGTCACTTTCGACTATACCAAAAAAATCCCATTTTTGTGTTGAATTAAGTTATCAATTGAATTCTAAATTTCCTTTTGAGAATAATACTGAGATAAGAAATAAACTTCGGAAAGATCTCTATCACTTGGGCTAGACCACATATACTAAATTAATTTAACACTTATATTGGAGACATACAACTGATACTGGAGTCAAGAGCAGAAATTCCCATTGGAAGATTGTCAATACACTTATAAAGGGTTTATTAATTATGGGATGGAAAATCTAACTAAAACAGATTAGCAACAGAAAAATACGCGCGCAAATAGCTTGGAACTCTAGAAGGCCTATTATATTTTGGGGAGTGGGGTTTTTGATTTGGTTAGAGTATATACATCAACCAAGACTTGGATACTCTTGACATAATACAACATTCTTAAGGATTAAAATAGAAATAAAATTAGTTTCGTCTTAGAAACTGAAACTTGTGAATAACCTGAGGTTTAAGTACAAGATAAACCCCTTAACCATAAAGAATAAATTAACGAGTATTTTGCCTCCTCCTTCCAGCTTAGTGACCCTTGGAACTTACCTAGCGTTAATTAAAATATTATATATATAAGAAGATTGGAACTAGAGGACAATACAAGAATCCTCCCCTGGCGTATTCTCTGACGTTATACGAAAGAGGGACTCCATTCCTCTTTTTAGCCACTTTTGCATTTCTCAATGCGTCCTAATAATATATATAGGCGGCCCGGAAGTTTTACAGATTGGCCAGGGAAGAAAGGGAAATTAAATTGCTAGTTTAAGAATTTCAATCTCTTCCGTCCCAAGATCCAATTTTCTCTAGAAAAGTAAAAGTTTATCAAAGTTCCAAAGAGCATTAGCTTCCTTTTCAAGATATAAACCTAAAAACTTGGTTTAGTTTAAACAAATAATTTGAGATCTAATAAAAAGGTTATTCCTAGTTTCCGAGAAACAATAATTTGATGCAAAGAATTTTAATTACACTGGTACCCAAGTCTTGTCTAATTATTCATGAGTTACGCTTGCAATTAGAAGTATTGATAACCTAGAATTAAAATTAATCCTTTTTTTGGTAAGCATTCGTAGATTTAACAGAAGACCCACACAATATTAAATAACAGCCAACCTGGAAGAGGAATTAGATGAATTCAAAATAATTAAAAATAGAACATTTTTCATTTTTTTTCTATTTTATAATAAAAATCAGTTGTCACTGGATTCTGAGTACCGATCTTACCACAAAACGCCTCATATATAACACGCTACCGAATTTTAGCCTTGATAAGTCGGGGCAATCTTATAATGAGCTATCAAAAATCTATCTATAATGTTCTGGTAGCCCGCTAGCCCTACCCCTCGAGAAACGGCATAAAAAGTGCCTTTTTTCCTGCCATATAGCACTTTCACACAGCAAAATTTATATAAACCACGTACATATGAGAAATAGCTTTTGAATGAGCTCTTAAGCATCTCTCTATGATGTTTTAGTAACCCGCTAGGCCTGGAATAAAGAAGAAAAACGACCGTTTTATCGTTTTTTAACTTTTAGTTACTATGCGCTGTGGTTCGCTGTTTACTATGTTGCAGCTAATGCTTCAACCATGACAAAGAGTTCATTACAAATTCTCATCATAAACTAGTTAACATTAAGATCTGTGAAATCTAATAGATGGTAGAATTTTTAAAAACCTAGTAAATATAAGCAATAGCTTATAATTGAGCCATTCAACATCTATCTACGACAGTGTGGTAGCCTGCTAATGTTTCAGTAGCTTACTGGTGAGCAGGCGATTTATGAAACTTACTATGGGGGCTGGGAGGGGAGTGCACGGGAGGGGTTCTTGTGAACCTCCAGTTACGAATTCTGGACCATAATTATTATAATGATACCTGTTTTGTACTTCTGAGCTTTTCCATTTAAGAAGTGGCACCATAAGTTTGGTTTTCAGTGCTTTGTCGCACTTACGAATGTAAAATTGAAAAAAAAACACGTATATAAGAGCAATAGCTTTCAAATGAGTCATGAAACATCACTTTTATAAATTCTGCTAAGCCAATAGCCACACACTGTAAAAAGAAATTGCTTGAGATTCAACAAAAATTGTTTGTAATGTTTATCAACAACAAAATTGGAATTTCAAAGGCTGAAATTAAATATTAGAGACCATTTTGGAATTCCATCGTCATTATTGAATTTCCAATTTGTTGAGAAACAAAAATGTTGAATTCCCATACTCGAATGGAATTTTCAGTTTATTGACAAAACAACATGTTGGATTTTAAGAACCTTATTGGATTTCCATCTTGTTTGCTGGATTTCCCGTTCTTTTATTAGATTTCCATCACTAGCGTTGTTCAACTTCCTAGGTCTACAGTCTAATATCTAGTTCTCAGGATTCAGTTTCCCTTTCTTCTTTCTGAAGCATCAATAAATACCAACAAAAATAATCTCATTTATTTTACAAGAACAGAAAATTACAACAAAAAATTTCTCCCAGATAATATGACACCTCTTAACGGCTGCATTTTTTTCATGGTGGAAATCAGTAAATTAATGGCGTAGTGGCAGGCCGACAGAAGACACTTGAGTAAGAAATATCTTCCAATCAAGAAAACAGTGACACACGGACCTGAAATGAAGATGAAATCAAATCGAGGCACAAATAAAAGAAAGACTTCCCTCTTTTTTTCTACCTCCAGAGCTGAACGGTTGCAATAATAATACCACGAATCCTGTCTTTTCTGAATACCTTTGACTTATCAAATCTCTTGTTCACCGCCTCATCAAATCTGTGTGTTATAAAATTGAAGCCTTGCAAAATAGATCTTCTGCTTAGATGAAGTACAACAAAATTGTTTTCAGTTTCACAACTTTGCTCAATCCCAATTTATAAGGTTTCAAAGATATGCAAATACACTTCCTAAATTGTGAAGAAAAAAAAAAAAACATTGGTATGGCTTAAAATTCTACTCAAATAACAGGAATTGCATTTTCGGAACTAAACCTTGAGAAAAAGAAACTGATAACTTAAAATTAAGGTAAAATGTTGTTTTTTCAAAATTTCAATAAGTATAGACCTGTCATGTAGGCAAATTTAAGGACCCTCTAGAGGGAGAAGGAGTGGAGGTAGGTACTTCAAAATACCGTCCCGGGACATACTTTGGTACTTATGTACTATCTGGAACACACGCGCTATATTATATAGAGAAGATGCGAGTTTCTTTCAAAACGGCTTTCTTTCAATAGAGAAATGGATTGTAAAGCGTGATTTATTATTGGGTTTACAATATTTAAACTATTGTTTTTTGGGGTTTAGGGGAAATAAGGTACCTAACTTTGGTTAGGTATTTAATATATGCTATGCTTTACCCCCCCCCATCCTAATTTGCAAATATATAGCCGAAATTTGTTTATAAACTATTATATTTTTATCCTTTTTTGTTTTACTTCATTAGCATCGACCAAACTGCACTTTTCGCGTGTGTTCTAGATAATACACAAGTACCCATACTTCAGCCTGTAGACCCATCTCTGAAAGTTTCATTTTCCTAACCTAACCCCTTTCCAAGATAACCAAAAGTAGCTAAAGTAGAATTGGTACTGTTTCAATAGCTGTAAGCCACGCAAGATAGATGATAAAAGAAACTAGTCAAACAGGTTCTTTCAACGGAGAATTGGATTGCAAACAGTGGTTTCAAACTGTGTTTTCAATATTTAAACTTTAGTTTTTTAGATTTTAGGGGGAAAAAAGGTACCTAGGTTAGGTTACGTATTTGATATATGCTATGCTTTACCCCCCACCCCCCTAATGTGCAAATATATAACCAAATTTTGTTTCTAAACTATTATATTTTTATCGTATTTTGCTTTATTTTATTAGCATTAACCAAACTTCACTTCTTGCATGGTTTACAGCTAATAGAACACTACCGTAGAATTTTACCACACTTTTTTTTATTTATAAAAATATACTATCTTAAACATTTTGGGAAACATAAGACACAAGTTATCAATAGGCCCGTTCTTTTGCGCTAGGATCTTACATCTAAGATCTCACATCTTTCTGCAAAGATTTCCGTTCTTTTAACTCATCTTTGTTCTAAGATCTTACAGCATACTGATGTTAGCAAAAAGTGTGAAAGACGCCATCTTTCTGCCATATAGAACAATGATAAGAGAACTTTGATGATATACTCATCATTGCTCTTAGACCAATGATCAGAGCAGAATGATAAAAGACGTTTGCTAAAGAACGCCATAAAATTTAAGATCTTAGTGATAAGATTTCACTTTTAAGCGTTCTTTGTCAAAAGATGTAAGACCTTAGCACATAGATGAGTAAAAGAACGGCCCTAATATTAATAAACTAAACTGAACACTTACCATCACAATCAGACTGCTGATCTCTCTGAATCAGAATGTCTTTTCTCTCTGATCTGAATGTCCCCTAGGCAAAATCGTCGCTTCGTCGTTTAAAGGTTCGAAAACAAAATAAGAGACAAAATAAATCTTGGGAGGAGGTTTAGTTGCCCTCCAATCTTTACGGTCTCTTAAAAAGGACACTAAAAAAAAAAAAAAAAAAAAAAAAAAAAAAAAAAAAAAAAAAAAAAAAAAAAAAAAATAGAAACGCATCCGTGATCAGTCTGGTGGCAAAAACATACAATTCCACATTTGTGCAGATAGGAGATCATAACCCCCACATTAAAATTTTCTGATACGCTGAATCTGAAGGTCTGATTTACATTAAGATTTATTGGCTTTTTGGGGGGTGTTTCTCCCTTTTTCGAAAATCAGGCTCAGTGTTTTCAAAACCCTTAATCCATCGAAATCCCTTTTTCTTCTGAGGCTTGGAGTCTTTGGTGGGTGGGTTTGGTGGGATTAAACGTAATGAAATTTATGTATTTGCAATCTGCATAAAAATCCAATTCTTATCAATTGTAATCAAAATTCTATTTTTGAGTTTCGGTTACAATTGAGCTGAGTCGCTCCTTAATTACAGTTTAACACTATGAACTGTTTGATAAAACTTATTGGGCTAACGTCCTATTTTTTAATTAATCCTGTTGCAGACCGGAGGTTTTGAAGCACGATTCATGCTTTTAAAGTGTAGTATTTCTGAGTTCAGTTGAAATGTGCACTATTTTAGAAAATTCTCTTTTTTGGGGAAGCTTTTGGTTCCTTTACGTGTACGTAAAGAGCTGAAATACCTTTACAGGCGTATTCTTTTCTTCGATATATTTTCTTACTTGGTTAATCAGCGTGAGCAGCAAATTTATGGCAAATCCAGGGAAGAATTTTATTTTTGAAACGCTTTTTAGGTCTAATTACAAAAATGATGTTCATCGCAAAAACATAAGTTGTTCCCACAAAAGGATTTTCGTTATTAATTAGAAAAAATTGAACTCAGAAAGCAATATATTTTCACCCCTAGTACTGGTAAGATTAAAGTAGTATCTTAAGAAATTTTCTACCTCCAGAAACTCACAAAAACTGTATTTAAAAAAAAGTGATTGTAAAAATTAAAAGATATTTTTTATACATAAATTTCTGCGTGTTCATTTTGCAGACAAGAAAGCTCAACTTATTTAAAAGTAAAAATATATTTCCTTATTTTTAGAATTATCTTTTTATGCTCAAAATTTAATTAGAATTCCCCTTTTTCTGCAATAATTTAAATATTTGAATTGAACTTATACTGGACATATTACTTTCAATGGTCCTATAGTCAAATTTAAAATGATATTCAAGAAACTTCAAACTACTATTGAAGTTCAAACTGTGTTGATTGATATAACCTATTTACGGTGAAAATTACATTTTTCTACTGAAAAGTAAATAAATCTTAATAACTTCAATAATTTGTTGGAATTCAATAAGCAAGTCACAATTCCAACAGAAAAATTGGATTTTTTTTGGTGACTTGTTTGAATTCGATAAGCAAGTCACAATTCCAACAGAAAAATTGTATTTTTTTTTTACTTATTTGAATTCGAGCAAAACATTTTGTTTGGAAATAATTTTTTTTTTTACAGTGCAGCTTTTCCACTTGAGACACGACACCAAAAGTGCCGTTTTTAGTGCCATTTGAACTTGATGATGGTGGAATTTACATGAAAGACGTAGATATGTGCAATATCTTTTACAAGAGCTATAAAAGATCTGTCAACGATGTTCTGGTAGCCTGCTAGTGCCAACCTTTGAGAAATAGCACAAAAAGTGCCATTTTAATGCCATATGGCACTTGCAGATGTCAGAATTTATAAAAATCACGTAGATATAAGAAATAGCTTATGAATGAGCCATTAAGAATCTCTCTATGATGTTCTGGTAGTCCGCTAGACCTGTTGAAAAAATAGAAGAAAAAAACAACAACAACAAAAAAAAACGGGAGACAGATCAGCGCTACCGATGCAAAAAAGTGATGTTCCTTGTTGTTCAGGGAGAGGGACTGTAACTTCCCTGTACAAGGTTTTGACCATGTTGATTCCAATGGTACACTTTTCATTTTGATCTGACGCCATTTTCGAGGGGTTTGAGGCTTTTTTTCGAAATCACCATAAATTTCTTTTCGCAATAAACTTTTACTTTTAAGAGGAACCGAAATAATAGTTGACGCTTCTGAGTCATTGTCAGATGGGAATTTTTTTCACTAGGCAGTCTTTTTCAAAACGTGTTTTTTAACTTTTGGTTACTATGGGCTGTGGTTCGCTCTTTACTAGGTTGCAGCTGCCGCGGCAACCATGATACCTTGCCGGGACATGCTTTAAAAAATGAGCCTAGAAAATGACTGAAAAAAAACAACAGCAGATACCGATACCGATATTCCCGATACGATACATGTGATACCAATACGCTCGATACCGATACGCGCGATATCGATACGCCTGATACAGAGTCCCTTCCCCAGGGACTCTGGAGGGCCATATAGTCATCAAAACCATATATATTGGACCTTTGAACTATGTTAAACAAAATGGCTATCCCAAAATTTTTATAGGACTAGTTTGGGGGGGGAATGTAAGGAGGGGGGATACTTGCCCTCCAATCTTTTTGGTCACTTAAAAAGGGCATTTACAAATTTAATCCCCCTTCGAATGAGCTATTACACACCTCTCTATGATGCTCTGGCCACCCCCTAGCCCTGCTAGAAAAAAAAGGAAAAAAAAAGTGAGACAGATCAGTGCTACCCATGCAAAAAAGTTATTTTCCTTGGTGTTCAAGGTGGGGGACTGTAATTATTTACAAAAGGTTTTGGACCATGCTGATTCCAATGGTGCACTTTTTATTTCGATTTGACACATTTTCAAGGGGTTTCAGGCTCTTTTTCGAAATGAGCATAAATTTCTTTTCTCAATAAATTTTTACTTCTAAGATTAACCGATACAATAGTTACCATTCCTGATTCAGTGTCAGATGGCAATTTTTTTCACAAGACAGTTTTTTTTGAAAACACGTTTTTCAAATTTTGATTAATATGGGCTGTGGTTTGCTCTTTACTAGGTTGCAGCTGCCGCTGCAACCATGATGATTGTTTAATGTATATTTATTGTTTATAATGTGTTACGTAATATTTTAAATTCACCAAGTAGTCTCTTTGTTAAATAGTTACTTTTCTTCATTACCGCTTGAACAGCACCTGCTTCAATAGCACCCCTCTTGCCCCCCAAATAAAATACTTTAGCTACGCCCAGGCTGTAGCCAGTGCAATAAAAAGGTAAAAGAACCTAGTTTTTGTGTTCACGGACCTCCTGTTTACGAAAGATAAGAAGAAGAAGACTAGGCTATATAACGAAACGATGTTAAAAAATGAAGAATACTTTTGAATCGTATGAAATATCAGCTGCCTGTATTTTAGGCTCGTATGGTTATAATATTCGTATTAGGCAGGTTCATCGGAGGCTGGTATTTGAATAAAGTTAAAATCATGTAAAAAATATAAGAAACTATCTGTCAGAGACTCGGAGACAACGCCTTGGTCCAAAGACCCCTAGATGCATACCCACCAGTGTGAATGAAAAAGGAATCATGCTTCGTTTTGAAATATCTTACAGTGATTGATTAGCGCATTTTGTTTCTACTATAAGATGAAAGAATGGTTACAAATGCATAACTAGTCAGAAATGTGAGGTCATTTACTCTCAAACTATGGATCACAAGACAATAAATTGTCCATTAACCTTTTTCTGCTTGTTCAAACAATTCTTGGTAACAAACTTTAAGTAAGGAGCAAATCGGGCCCCGAAATAGACCTAGTTTTTTTCTCAGGGGAGGGGGGCAAATGTAGACTTTGCCACCCCCTGTTGTACTATCAATGCTGTAAACATTACAATTTTCGTTTAGAGTGAAAATTGACGTATTTCATGGGAAAATAAACCCAAGTCCATTAAAATGGTAATAGGATGGGCAAACGTAATGTAAAGCGCAACATCCAGGAATTGTATATTTACCCAGTAAAATTATCAAAAAGCTCATGTTAACAAACTGTAAATGCGGAGCAACTCGGCCCAATAGTAACCGCAAGTTAAAAAAAAAATCCAATTATGACACCTATAGATACATCAAGAGAATTGGTTTTTATGTTGATTCCAAACATATAAAATTCACATATAAGTTTAATTTAACCTACCAAAAGCTACGGGCGTGAGAAAATATCCCCAAGGGACCCCCCCCCCAAGAAGTCAGCGGATCTTAATGAAATCACACTATCAGGTTTAGCATATCAGAGTACCTTACTGAAGAGGTTTTAGGCCTCTATCTGCAAAAATTTAGAATTTTGTATTTCTTGGCAGAAGAAAGATCACGGATTCGTGTTCATTTACTTTTTTGTTTCCCAAGGGGCGATGGTATCAAACCAATGGTCCTAAATGATCAAAAGAAAGCTAATTTAAACGAAATTAAAAGTTCTAGTGCCCTTCTTAAAAGGTCGGAAAGATTGGAGGGCAACTAGCCTTCCTTCCACGCCCCTTTTTCCCCAAAGACATATAATCCAAATTTTGAGAAAAAAAACGTTATTCAGCTTAGTTGAAAAGGGCAACAATTATGCCTCTGGGGATGATATGACTCCCCGGGCCCTGGGGAAGGGGCAAATGATTTTTGTTCAGTGTTTACACATAGTGTGTGTTATTGGGAAACATACCGAAATCTTTAGAGGGGGGGGGGGGGGGGTTCATCGATGATCAATTTCCCACAGGGAGAATTTTCCTTTGGAAGGGAAGTTTCCTAGGGGATTTTCCTGGGAAATGTTACATGGGGGGGGGGAATTAACTGAAATCGTATATAGTATTGGAGTGTAAGTACCGCTGGCACCACTTATTGGATGTTTAACGTGCGGGGGTCACCACTTTTAAAGGCAAAAATGGCGCAAAGAGTTGCTATGCCACTTACTGGAGGGGGAGATCCCTCGTCGGCCCCAAATTAGTGGGATTTCCGCGGTTACTCCAACGGTTCCGTATATACCAACGTGATCGGATGGTCTATGGCCACATTTAAAGCCAAAGCTTACCGATAAGATTTCTAACTAACTCTTTTAGATTCGACCTAAGCTGAAAAGTCAAAAGAGTACATAGTAAAAGAAAGCTTACTGTAATCACTCCACGTTGTATAAAAGAACTGAACTAAAACTCTCTTTCTCCCAGCCCGCTAGCCGCGTGCTGCGGCAGGGGTCACGAGGGTGGTAAATGAATCTTTCCAGCCAATCCTAGGACTTACTAATTTACTGGCCAATACCTCGTGGTCTATTAAGCACGTCCGCAGTTAAGAGGACCCAAAATGGCGTCACAAACTAAAGGGAAAATTAATATTTATAACTCGAGAAGGAAAATAATTAAGGGCCCAAATAAAAGAATCTGGGAGGGACATTTATCTGAAAAAACTGGGACCAAGGGTTCCAATATATAGAATTCATTTTATCTGTCTTACTTTCTCTTTGGCGACCCAGTTTTTCCTCTGGAGATGTTCCGGAGGAGCTGTCAAGGGGGAATTTTCTGCAAGGTTGGAATTGTCTGGGCAGATTTTTCCTTGAGGGGGGAGGGATTCATGTGAGAAATTCTCCATGGGGTAATTTTCCTCGGGAGATTTCCGAGGGGGGGGGGTTCTAACATGATTCAAAAAACGATCAGAAGTTAATAAGAAGAGTGGTTTGCAAAGAAAATAATTAAAATCTTCCATGGGGGATTGTCCACAGAAACTTTTCGTAGGAGAATTTTTGGCAAGCATGAAAATTTTTAGGGGGGGGAGGAAAATAGGCGGTTTGAATTTTCCATGGACTAATTTTTCGTATTGGAGGATTTCCGTGGAGGAGTAGAGAGATTTTCCCGCATTGTTTGAAAACAGTCAGAAATTAAATAAAAAGCAATTTTTTCAACTCAAAGTATGGATCAAAATTAAAAAGTAAAACGAATTGAAGTTATTCCATAAATTAGGTTGGCTGCCCCCTCCCCAATCACTTGCTTTTCATGCTAAAGTTTGACTTTTTGTCCCAATTCTTTGATATATAAAAATATTATGGACGTTATTTGTAGTAATCATGGTTTCAGGAAAATCCATTTGGCGTTGATTCAGGAATGATGGCTATTATTTCGATTAGTCTTAATTCTAGAAACTTGTTACAAAAACAAATTTATGAGAATTTCGAAAAATTGCCTGAAATCCCTCAAATGGTATCGGATCGAATTTAAGAGTACATTATTTGGATCGCCGAAAACATCACACAGGAAACCCACAACTTGATCGAAATAGGAAATTATCTTTTCGAACGGTTTCTTTAAGTAAAATTGATAAATGGCTTGGGTAAAATTGATGACACTAACTTGATCAGCCCTCCAGTAATCAGGTCATTTTACGTCCAACTGTCCTTTCACTTTTGACGTAATTTCAATCATGGTTCTAAGTAGAAAGGGGGGTACCAGCGCGATCCCTCACCCCTGCTGCCATCTACAATTTAGTTTAATGCTGACCTTACACCATATATGGGTATAGAGTCCCTAGGGAGAACACGTGGTTAATCGGTCAATGACCTCTTTTCCAAGGTCGATTTATTTGTTGTTGTTTTGGCCAAGTGCACGCTCGAGGCGAATGTTATGATCCAGAAATAGGAAACAGTATTTGTTGTTGTTGTTGTTTTGTCCAAGTGCATGCTCGAGGCGAATATCAAGGTGTCCAGGATTAGGAAACAGTTAGATCACGTGTCGGGAATCCATTTATGGGCAGAGAATGACGTAATCAACTAGGACAAATGGATTTCTGAGAAATTGATTACATAATCGGTAGAACCCTATCAGAAGGTCATGACGGGGGTCCATATATGGGCATAGAATGACGTAACAGACTAGGACAGTTGGATTTCTGAGAAATTGATTACATAATCGATAGAACCCTATCAGAAGGTCATGACGGGAGTCCATATATGGGCATAGAATGACGTAATCGACTAGGACAGTTGGATTTCTGAGAAATTGATTACATAATCGGTAGAACCCTATCAGAAGGTCATGACGGGGGTCCATATATGGGCATAGAATGACGTAACAGACTAGGACAGTTGGATTTCTGAGAAATTGATTACATTATCGGTAGAACCCTATCAGAAGGTCATGACGGGGGTCCATATATGGGCATAGAATGACGTAACAGACTAGGACAGTTGGATTTCTGAGAAATTGATTACATAATCGGTAGAACCCTATCAGAAGGTCATGACGGGGGCCCATATATGGGCATAGAATGACGTAATCGACTAAGACAATTGGATTTCTGAGAAATTGATTACATTATCGGTAGAACCCTATCAGAAGGTCATGACGGAGGCCCATATATGGGCATAGAATGACGTAATCGACTAGGATAGTTGGAATTTTTCAGTAGTGTTTTGTTGTGTTTTACCTTGTCACAGTTACATTCTCGTGATTTTCAAAGTTCATTTTGAATTTCTTTCATTGAAATGCAAGAGTTGGATTATTTCAGTAGTGTTTTGTCGTGGTTTACCTTGTCACAGTTACATTCTCTTGATTTTTCAAAGTTCATTTTGAATTTCTTTCCTTGAAATGCAAGATTTGGAATATTTCAGTAGTGTTTTGTCGTGGTTTACCTTGTCACACTTTCAATCTCTTGATTTTTCAAAGTTCATTTTGAATTTCTTTAATTGAAATGGTGATTTTTAAAAGTTCATTTTGAATTTCTTTCATTGAAATGCAAGAGTTGGAATATTTCAGTTATGTTTTGATGTGGTTCACCTTATCACAGTTACATTTTCTTGATTTTTCAAAGTTCATTTTGAATTTCTTTCATTGAAATGCAAGAGTTGGATTATTTCAGTAGTGTTCTGTCGTGGTTTACCTTGTCGCAGATACATTTTCTTGATTTTTCAAAGTTCATTTATGAATTTCTTTCGTTGAAATGCAAGAGTTGGAATATTTCAGTAATGTTTTGTTGTGGTTTACAGTGTCACAGTTACATTCTCTTGATTTTTCAAAGTTCATTTATAAATTCCGTTCGTTGAAATGCAAGAGTTGGAATATTTCAGTAGTGTTTTGTCTTGGTTTACCCTGTCACAGTTACATTCTCTTGATTTTTCAAAGTTTATTTTGAATTTCTTTCATTGAAATGCAAGAGTTGGATTATTTCAGTAGTGTTTTGTCGTGGTTTACCTTGTCACAGATACATTCTCTTGATTTTTCAAAGTTTATTTTGAATTTCTTTCACTGAAATGCAAGAGTTGGAATATTTCAGTAGTGTTTTGTTGTGTTTTACCTTGTCACAGTTACATTCTCGTGATTTTTCAAAGTTCATTTTGAATTTCTTTCATTGAAATGCAAGAGTTGGAATATTTCAGTAATGTTTTGTTGTGGTTCACCTTATCACAGTTACATTTTCTTGATTTTTCAAAGTTCATTTTGAATTTCTTTCATTGAAATGCAAGAGTTGGATTATTTCAGTAGTTTTTTGTCGTGGTTTACCTTGTCACAGTTACATTCTCTTGATTTTTCAAAGTTCATTTTGAATTTCTTTCCTTGAAATGCAAGAGTTGGAATATTTCAGTAGTGTTTTGTCGTGGTTTACCTTGTCACACTTTCATTCTCTTGATTTTTCAAAGTTCATTTTGAATTTCTTTCATTGAAATGGTGATTTTTCAAAGTTCATTTTGAATTTATGTCATTGAAATGCAAGAGTTGGAATATTTCATTAATGTTTTGTTGTGGTTCGCCTTATCACAGTTACATTTTCTTGATTTTTCAAAGTTCATTTTGAATTTCTTTCATTGAAATGCAAGAGTTGGATTATTTCAGTAGTGTTTTGTCGTGGTTTACCTTGTCACAGTTACATTCTCTTGATTTTTCCAAGTTCATTTTGAATTTATTTCATTGAAATGCAAGAGTTGGAATATTTCAGTAGTGTTTTGTCGTGGTTTACCTTGTCACACTTTCATTCTCTTGATTTTTCAAAGTTCATTTTGAATTTCTTTCATTGAAATGCAAGAGTTGGATTATTTCAGTAGTGTTTTGTCATGATTTACCCTGTCACAGTTATATTCTCTTGATTTTTCAAAGTTCATTTTGAATTTCTTTCGTTGAAATGCACGAGTTGGAATATTTCAGTAGTGTTTTGTTGTGGTTTGACATGTCACAGTTATATTCTCTTGATTTTTCAAAGTTCATTTTGAATTTCTTTCATTGAAATGCAAGAGTTGGATTATTTCAGTAGTGTTTTGATGTGGTTTACCTTGTCACAGTTACATTCTCTTGATTTTCAAAGTTCATTGTGAATTTCTTTCATTGAAATGCAAGAGTTGGATTATTTCAGTAGTGTTTTGTTGTGGTTTACATTGTCACAGTTACATTCTCTTGATTTTTCAAAGTTCATTTATGAATTTCTTTCGTTGAAATGCCAGAGTTGGAATATTTCAGTAATGTTTTGTTGTGGTTTACAGTGTCACAGTTACATTCTCTTGATTTTTCAAAGTTCATTTATAAATTTCGTTCGTTGAAATGCAAGAGTTGGAATATTTCAGTAGTGTTTTGTCGTTGTTTACCATTTCACAGTTACATTCTCTTGATTTTTCAAAGTTCATTTTGGATTTCTTTCATTGAAATGCATGAGTTGGAATATTTCAGTAGTGTTTTGTTGTAGTTTACCTTGTTACAGTTACATTCTCTTAATTTTTCAAAGTTCATTTTAGTTTTCATTTGTTGAAATGCATGAGTTGGAATATTTCAGTAGTGTTTTCATTTATAAATTTCTTTCGTTGAAATGCAAGAGTTGGAATATTTCAGTAGTGTTTTGATGTGGTTTATCTTGTCACAGTTACATTCTCTTGATTTTCAAAGCTCATTTTGAATTTCTTTCATTGACATGCAAGAGTTGGATTATTTCAGTAGTGTTTTAAAGTGGTTTACCTTGTCACAGTTACATTTTCTTGATTTGTCAAAGTTTATTTTGAATTTCTTTCATTGAAATGCAAGAGTTGGAATATTTCAGTAGTGTTTTGTTGTAATTTACCTTGTCGCAGATACATTTTCTAGATTCTTCAAAGTTCATTTATGAATTTCTTTCGTTGAAATGCAAGAGTTGAAATATTTCAGTAGTGTTTTGTTGTGGTTCACAGTGTCACAGTTACATTCTGTTGATTTTTCAAAGTTGGTTTTGAATTTCTTTCGGTTTTAGTTAAGAGTTTCGAGTTTTAGCTTAGAGTCTTAGCTTAGAGTTTTTGTTAGAGTTCTAGTTTAGTTTAGTTTTAGTTAAGAGTTTAGAGTTTTACCTTAGAGTCTTAGCTTAGAGTTTTAGTTAGAGTTCTAGTTTAGTTTAGTTATAGTTAAGAATTTAGAGTTTTAGCTTAGAGTCATAGCTTAGAGTTTTAGTTAAAGTTATAGTTTAGCAAAGTTATAGTTAAGAGTTTAGAGTTTTACCTTAGAGTCATAGCTTAGAGTTTTAGTTAGAGTTCTAGTTCAGTTTAGTTTTAGTTAAGAGTTTAGAGTTTTAGCTTAGAGTCTTAGTTTATAGTTTGTGTTAGAGTTCTAGTTTAGTTTAATTGTAGTTAAGAGTCTCGAGTTTTCAGCTTAGAGTCTTAGCTTAGAGTTTCTGTTAGAGTTCTAGTTTAGTTTAGTTATAGTTAAGAGTTTGGTGTTTTACCTTAGAGACTTAGCTTAGAGTTTTAGTTTAGTTTAGTTTTAGTTAAGAGTTTAGGGTTTTAGCTTAGGGTCTTATCTTAGAATTTTTATTAGAGTTCTAGTTTAGTTTAGTTTTAGTTAAGAGTTTAGAGTTTTTAGCTGAGAGTCTTAGTTTAGAGTTTTTTGTTGAAGTTCTAGTTTAGTTTAGAGTTTTAGCTTAGACTTAGAGTTTTTATTAGAGTTCTAGTTTAGTTTAGTTTTAGTTAAGAGTTTAGAGTTTTAGCTTAGAGTCTTAGCTTAGAGTTTTTGTTAGAGTTCTAGTTTAGTTTAGTTATAGTTAAGAGTTTGGTGTTTTACCTTAGAGACTTAGCTTAGAGTTTTAGTTTAGTTTAGTTTTAGTTAAGAGTTTAGAGATTTAGCTTAGAGTCTTAGCTTAGAGTTTTTGTTAGAGTTCTAGTTTAGTTTAGTTATAGTTAAGAGTTTGGAGTTTTACCTTAGAGACTTAGCTTAGAGTTTTAGTTTAGTTTAGTTTTACTTAAGAGTTTAGAGTTTTAGCTTAGAGTCTCAGCTTAGAGTTTTTGTTAGAGTTCTAGTTTAGTTTAGTTTTAGTTAAGAGTTTAGTGTTTTTATCTTAGAGTCTTAGGTTAGAGTTTATGTTGAAGTTCTAGTTTAGTTTAGTTTTAGTTTAGAGTTTTAGCTTAGACATAGAGTTTTAATTAGAGTTCTAGTTTAGTTTAGTTTTAGTTAAGAGTTTAGAGTTTTTAGCTTAGAGTCTTTGCTTATTTTTATTTAGAGTCTTAGCTTAGAGTTTTTGTTAGAGTTATAGTTTAGTTTAGTTATAGTTAAGAGTTTGGAGTTTTACCTTAGAGACTTAGCTTAGAGTTTTAGTTTAGTTTAGTTTTACTTAAGAGTTTAGAATTTTAGCTTAGAGTCTCAGCTTAGAGTTTTTGTTAGAGTTCTAGTTTAGTTTAGTTTTAGTTAAGAGTTTAGTGTTTTTAGCTTAGAGTCTTAGGTTAGAGTTTATGTTGAAGTTCTAGTTTAGTTTAGTTTTAGTTTAGAGTTTTAGCTTAGACATAGAGTTTTAATTAGAGTTCTAGTTTAGTTTAGTTTTAGTTAAGAGTTTAAAGTTTTTAGCTTAGAGTCTTTGCTTAGTTTTATTTAGAGTTCTAGTTTAATTTAGTTTTAGCTAAGAGTTTAGAGTTTTACCATAGAGTCTTAGCTTGGAGTTTTAGTTAGAGTTAAAGTTTAGTTTAGTTACAGTTAAGAATTTAGATTTTTAGCTTAGAGTCATAGCTTAGAGTTTTACCTAAAGTTATAGTTTGGTTAAGTTTTAGTTAAGAGTTTCGAGTTTTAGCTGAGTCTTAGCTTAGAGTTTTTGTTAGAGTTCTAGTTTAGTTTAGTTTTAGTTAAGAGTTTAGAGTTTTACCTTAGAGTCTTAGCTTAGAGTTTTTGTTAGAGTTCTAGTTTAGTTTAATTTTAGTTAAGAATTTGATGTTTTACCTTTGAGTTTCAGTTAGAGTTCTAGTTTAGTTTACTTTTAGTTAAGAGTTTAGAGTTTTACCATAGAGTCTTAGCTTAGAGTTTTAGTTTTAGTTAGAGTTAAAGTTTAGTTACAGTTAAGAATTTAGATTTTTAGCTTAGAGTCATAGCTTAGAGTTTTACCTAAAGTTATAGTTTGGTTAAGTTTTAGTTAAGAGTTTCGAGTTTTAGCTGAGTCTTAGCTTAGAGTTTTTGTTAGAGTTCTAGTTTAGTTTAGTTTTAGTTAAGAGTTTAGAGTTTTACCTTAGAGTTCTAGCTTAGAGTTTTTGTTGAAGTTCTAGTTTAATTTAGTTTTAGTTAATAGTTTAGAGTTTTAGCTTAGAGTCTTAGCTTAGAGTTTTTGTTAGAGTTGAAGTTTAGTTTAGTAATAGTTAAGAGTTTAGAGTTTTAGCTTAGAGTCTTAGCTTAGAGTTTTTGTTACAGTTCTAGTTTAGTTTAGATATAGTTAAGCGTTTGGAGTTTTAACTTCAAGACTTAGCTTAGAGTTTTAGTTTAGTTTAGTTTTAGTTAAGAGTTTGATGTTTTACCATAGAGTCATAGCTTAGAGTTTTAGTTAGAGTTCTAGTTTAGTTTAGTTTTAGTTAAGAGTTTAGAATTATAGCTTAGAGTCTTAGCTTAGAGTTTTTGTTAGAGTTCTAGTTTAGTATAGTTTTAGTTAAGAGTTTAGAGTTTTTAGCTTAGAGTTTTTGTTGAAGCTATAGTTTAGTTTAGTTTTAGTTAAGAGTTTATAGTTTTAGCTTAGAGTCCTAGCTTGGAGTTTTTGTTAGAGTTTTAGTTTAGTTTAGTTTTAGTTAAGAGTTTAGAGTTTTAGCTTAGAGTCTTAGCTTAGAGTTATAGTTAGAGTTGAAGTTTAGTTTAGTTATAGTTAAGAATTTAGAGTTTTTAGCTTAGAGTCATAGTTTAGAGTTTTTGTTAGAGTTCTAGTTTAGTTTAGTTAAGAGTTTAGAGTTTTATCATAGAATCCTAGCTTAGAGTTTTTGTTGAAGTTGAAGTTTAGTTTAGTCATAGTTAAGAGTTTAGAATTTTAGCTTAGAGTCTTAGCTTAGAGTTTTTGTTAGAGTTCTAGTTTAGTTTAGTTTTAGTTAAGAGTTTAGAGTTTTATCTTAGAGTCTTAGCTTAGAGTTTTTATTGAAGTTCTAGTTTAGTTTAGTTAAGAGTTTAGAGTTCTACCTTAGAGTCTTAGCTTAGAGTTTTACGTAGAGTTGAAGTTTAGTTTAGTTATAGTTAAGGGTTTAGAGTTTTAGCTTGGAGTCTTAGCTTAGAGTTTTAGTTAGAGTTCTAGCTTATTTTAGTTTTAGTTAAGAGTTTAGAGTTTTACCTTAAAGTCTTAGCTTAGAGTTTTATTTTGAGTTCTAGTTTAGTTTAGTTTTAGTTATGAGTTTTGAGTTTTACCTTAAAGTCTTAGATTAGAGTTTTAGTTAGGGTTGAAGTTTCGTTTAGTTTAGTTATAGTTAAGAGTTTATAGTTTTAGCTTAGAATCTTAGCTTAGAGTTTTAGTTAGAGTTATTGTTTAGTTTAGTTTTAGTTAAGAGTTATATCTTAGAGGTTTAGCCTAGAATCTTAGCTTAGAGATTTAGTTAGAGTTGAAGTTTAGTCTAAACTAGCATAACCACAAAATTACATAATATTGCATAGAAATACCAAAACCATAGGTTAGATTAGGTTAGGTTAGGTTAGAGGTTAGGTTTCTCCACGTTTAAGTTAGGTTAGATTAGGTTAGCTTAATTAGTTAATAAGTTAGGTTAGTATGGTTAGGTTAGGTTACCTTAAAGTCTTAGATTAGAGTTTTAGTTAGGGTTGAGGATTTTCCGGTGAGTATGGTTAGGTTAGGTTAGGTTAGACTAGATTAGGTTAGGTTAGATTAGGTTAGGTTAAGTCAGCTTAGGTAAGTTAGGTTAGGTTAGCTAAGTTAGGTTAGGTTAGATTAGCTAGTAAACATCTCTCCATGTTTAAGTTAGGTTAGGTTAGGCTAGATTAAGTTATGTTAGGTTAGGTTAAGTTAGGTTCTCTAACAAAAACTAACAAAAACTCTAAGCTGAGACTCTAAGCTAAAACTCTAAACTCTTAACTAAAACTAAACTAAACTAAAACTCTAAGCTAAGTCTCTAAGGTAAAACTCCAAACTCTTAACTTTAGCTAAACTAAACTAGAACTCTAACAAAAACTCTAAGCTAAGACTCTAAGCTAAAACTCTTAACTCTTAACTAAAACTAAACCAAACTAGAACTCTAACAAAAACTCTAAGCTAAGACTCTAAGCTAAAACTCTAAACTCTTAACTAAAACTAAACTAAACTAGAACTCTAATTAAAACTCTAAGTCTAAGCTAAAACTCTAAACTAAACTAGAACTTCAACAAAAAACTCTAAACTAAGACTCTAAGCTAAAAACTCTAAACTCTTAACTAAAACTAAACTAAACTAGAACTCTAATAAAAACTCTAAGATAAGACTCTAAGCTAAAACTCTAAACTCTTAACTAAAACTAAACTAAACTAAAACTCTAAGCTAAGTCTCTAAGGTGAAACACCAAACTCTTAACTATAACTAAACTAAACTAGAACTCTAACAAAAACTCTAAGCTAAGACTCTAAGCTAAAACTCTAAACTCTTAACTAAAACTAAACCAAACTAGAACTCTAACAAAAACTCCAAGCTAAGACTCTAAGCTAAAACTCTAAACTCTTAACTAAAACTAAACTAAACTAAAACTCTATTAAAACTCTAAGTCTATGCTAAAACTCTAAACTAAACTAGAACTTCAACAAAAAACTCTAAACTAAGACTCTAAGCTAAAAACTCTAAACTCTTAACTAAAACTAAACTAAACTAGAACTCTAATAAAAACTCTAAGATAAGACCCTAAGCTAAAACTCTAAACTCTTAACTAAAACTAAACTAAACTAAAACTCTAAGCTAAGTCTCTAAGGTGAAACACCAAACTCTTAACTATAACTAAACTAAACTAGAACTCTAACAAAAACTCTAAGCTAAGACTCTAAGCTAAAACTCTAAACTCTTAACTATTGCTAAACTAAAATAGAACTCTAACACAAACTATAAGCTAAGACTCTAAGCTAAAACTCTAAACTCTTAACTAGAAGTAAACTAAACTAGAACTCTAATAGAAACTCTAAGCTAAGACTCTAAGCTGAAAACTCGAGACTCTTAACTATAACTATACTAAACTAGAACTCTAACACAAACTATAAGCTAAGACTCTAAGCTAAAACTCTAAACTCTTAACTAAAACTAAACTGAACTAGAACTCTAACTAAAACTCTAAGCTATGACTCTAAGGTAAAACTTTAAACTCTTAACTATAACTTTGCTAAACTATAACTTTAACTAAAGCTCTAAGCTATGACTCTAAGCTAAAACTCTAAATTCTTAACTATAACTAAACTAAACTAAAACTCTAAGCTAAGACTCTAAGGTAAAACTCTAAACTCTTAACTAAAACTAAACTAAACTAGAACTCTAACAAAAACTCTAAGGTAAGACTCTAAGCTAAAACTCGAAACTCTTAACTAAAACCGAAAGAAATTCAAAATGAACTTTGAAAAATCAAGAGAATGTAACTGTGACACTGTAAACCACAACAAAACACTACTGAAATATTCCAACTCTTGCATTTCAACGAAAGAAATTCATAAATGAACTTTGAAAAATCAAGAAAGTGTACCTGCCACAAGGTAAACCACAACAAAACACTACTGAAATATTCCAACTCTTGCATTTCAATGAAAGAAATTCAAAATAAACTTTGACAAATCAAGAAAATGTAACTGTGACAAGGTAAACCACAACAAAACACTACTGAAATAATCCAACTCTTGCATGTCAATGAAAGAAATTCAAAATGAGCTTTGAAAATCAAGAGAATATAACTGTGACAAAAAAACCACATCAAAACACTACTGAAATATTCCAAGTTTTGCATTTCAACGAAAGAAATTTATAAATGAAAACACTACTGAAATATTCCAACTCATGCATTTCAACGAATGAAAACCAAAATGAACTTTGAAAAATTAAGAGAATGTAACTGTAACAAGGTAAACTACAACAAAACACTACTGAAATATTCCAACTCATGCATTTCAATGAAAGAAATCCAAAATGAACTTTGAAAAATCAAGATAATGTAACTGTGAAATGGTAAACCACGACAAAACACTACTGAAATATTCCAACTCTTGCATTTCAACGAACGAAATTCATAAATGAACTTTGAAAAATCAAGAAAATGTATCTGCGACAAGGTAAACTACAACAAAACACTACTGAAATATTCCAACTCTTGCATTTCAATGAAAGAAATTCAAAATGAACTTTGAAAAATCAAGAGAATGTAACTGTGACAATGTAAAACACAAAAAAACACTACTGAAATAATCCAACTCTTGCATTTCAATGAAAGAAATTCACAATGAACTTTGAAAATCAAGAGAATGTAACTGTGACAAGGTAAACCACATCAAAACACTACTGAAATAATCCAACTCTTGCATTTCAATGAAAGAAATTCAAAATGAACTTTGAAAAATCAAGAGAATATAACTGTGACATGTTAAACCACAACAAAACACTACTGAAATATTCCAACTCATGCATTTCAACGAAAGAAATTCAAAATGAACTTTGAAAAATCAAGAGAATATAACTGTGACAGGGTAAATCATGACAAAACACTACTGAAATAATCCAACTCTTGCATTTCAATGAAAGAAATTCAAAATAAACTTTGAAAAATCAAGAGAATGAAAGTGTGACAAGGTAAACCACGACAAAACACTACTGAAATATTCCAACTCTTGCATTTCAATGAAAGAAATTAAAATGAACTTTGAAAAATCAAAAGAATGTAACTGTGACAAGGTAAACCACGACAAAACACTACTGAAATAATCCAACTCTTGCATTTCAATGAAAGAAATTCAAAATGAACTTTGAAAAATCAAGAAAATGTAACTGTGATAAGGTGAACCACAACAAAACATTACTGAAATATTCCAACTCTTGCATTTCAATGAAAGAAATTCAAAATGAACTTTGAAAAATCACCATTTCAATGAAAGAAATTCAAAATGAACTTTGAAAAATCAAGACAATGAAAGTGTGACAAGGTAAACCACGACAAAACACTACTGAAATATTCCAACTCTTGCATTTCAAGGAAAGAAATTCAAAATGAATTTTGAAAAATCAAGAGAATGTAACTGTGACAAGGTAAACCACGACAAAACACTACTGAAATAATCCAACTCTTGCATTTCAATGAAAGAAATTCAAAATGAACTTTGAAAAATCAAGAAAATGTAACTGTGATAAGGTGAACCACAACAAAACATTACTGAAATATTCCAACTCTTGCATTTCAATGAAAGAAATTCAAAATGAACTTTGAAAAATCACGAGAATGTAACTGTAACAAGGTAAAACACAACAAAACACTACTGAAATATTCCAACTCTTGCATTTCAGTGAAAGAAATTCAAAATAAACTTTGAAAAATCAAGAGAATGTAACTGTGACAGGGTAAACCACGACAAAACACTACTGAAATAATCCAACTCTTGCATTTCAGTGAAAGAAATTCAAAATAAACTTTGAAAAATCAAGAGAATGTAACTGTGACAGGGTAAACCACGACAAAACACTACTGAAATATTCCAACTCTTGCATTTCAACGAACGGAATTTATAAATGAACTTTGAAAAATCAAGAGAATGTAACTGTGACACTGTAAACCACAACAAAACATTACTGAAATATTCCAACTCTTGCATTTCAACGAAACAAATTCATAAATGAACTTTGAAAAATCAAGAAAATGTATCTGCGACAAGGTAAACCACGACAAAACACTACTGAAATAATCCAACTCTTGCATTTCAATGAAAGAAATTCAAAATGAACTTTGAAAAATCAAGAAAATGTAACTGTGATAAGGTGAACCACATCAAAACATTACTGAAATATTCCAACTCTTGCATTTAAATGAAAGAAATTCAAAATGAACTTTGAAAAATCACCATTTCAATGAAAGAAATTCAAAATGAACTTTGAAAAATCAAGAGAATGAAAGTGTGACAAGGTAAACCACGACAAAACTACTGAAATATTCCAACTCTTGCATTTCAAGGAAAGAAATTCAAAATGAACTTTGAAAAATCAAGAGAATGTAACTGTGACAATGTAAAACACAACAAAACACTACTGAAATAATCCAACTCTTGCATTTCAATGAAAGAAATTCACAGTGAACTTTGAAAATCAAGAGAATGTAACTGTGACAAGGTAAACCACATCAAAACACTACTGAAATAATCCAACTCTTGCATTTCAATGAAAGAAATTCAAAATGAACTTTGAAACATCAAGAGAACATAACTGTGACATGTTAAACCACAACAAAACACTACTGAAATATTCCAACTCGTGCATTTCAACGAAAGAAATTCAAAATGAACTTTGAAAAATCAAGAGAATATAACTGTGACAGGGTAAATCATGACAAAACACTACTGAAATAATCCAACTCTTGCATTTCAATGAAAGAAATTCAAAATGAACTTTGAAAAATCAAGAGAATGAAAGTGTGACAAGGTAAACCACGAAAAACCACTACTGAAATATTCCAACTCTTGCATTTCAATGAAAGAAATTCAAAATCAACTTTGAAGAATCAAGAGAATGTAACTGTGATAAGGTAAACCACGACAAAACACTACTGATATAATCCAACTCTTGCATTTCAATGAAAGAAATTCAAAATGAACTTTGAAAAATCAAGAAAATGTAACTGTGATAAGGTGAACCACAACAAAACATTACTGAAATATTCCAACTCTTGCATTTCAATGAAAGAAATTCAAAATGAACTTCGAAAAATCACCATTTCAATGAAAGAAATTCAAAATGAACTTTGAAAAATCAAGGGAATGAAAGTGTGACAAGGTAAACCACGAAAAACCACTACTGAAATATTCCAATTCTTGCATTTCAAGAAAAGAAATTCAAAATGAACTTTGAAAAATCAAGAGAATGTAACTGTGACAAGGTAAACCACGACAAAACACTACTGAAATAATCCAACTCTTGCATTTGAATGAAAGAAATTCAAAATCAAGAAAATGTAACTGTGATAAGGTGAACCACAACAAAACATTACTGAAATATTCCAACTCTTGCATTTCAATGAAAGAAATTCAAAATGAACTTTGAAAAATCACGAGAATGTAACTGTGACAAGGTAAAACACAACAAAAACACTACTGAAATATTCCAACTCTTGCATTTCAGTGAAAGAAATTCAAAATAAACTTTGAAAAATCAAGAGAATGTAACTGTGACAGGGTAAACCACGACAAAACACTACTGAAATAATCCAACTCTTGCATTTCAGTAAAAGAAATTCAAAATAAACTTTGAAAAATCAAGAGAATGTAACTGTGACAGGGTAAACCACGACAAAACACTACTGAAATATTCCAACTCTTGCACTTCAACGAACGGAATTTATAAATGAACTTTGAAAAATCAAGAGAATGTAACTATGACACTGTAAACCACAACAAAACATTACTGAAATATTCCAACTCTTGCATTTCAACGAAAGAAATTCATAAATGAACTTTGAAAAATCAAAAAAATGTATCTGCGACAAGGTAAACCACGACAAAACACTACTGAAATAATCCAACTCTTGCATTTCAATGAAAGAAATTCAAAATGAACTTTGAAAAATCAAGAAAATGTAACTGTGATAAGGTGAACCACAACAAAACATTACTGAAATATTCCAACTCTTGCATTTCAATGAAAGAAATTCAAAATGAACTTTGAAAAATCACCATTTCAATGAAAGAAATTCAAAATGAACTTTGAAAAATCAAGAGAATGAAAGTGTGACAAGGTAAACCACGACAAAACACTACTGAAATATTCCAACTCTTGCATTTCAAGGAAAGAAATTCAAAATGAACTTTGAAAAATCAAGAGAATGTAACTGGGACAAGGTAAACCACGACAAAACACTACTGAAATAATCCAACTCTTGCATTTCAATGAAAGAAATTCAAAATGAACTTTGAAAAATCAAGAAAATGTAACTGTGATAAGGTGAACCACAACAAAACATTACTGAAATATTCCAACTCTTGCATTTCAATGAAAGAAATTCAAAATGAACTTTGAAAAATCACGAGAATGTAACTGTGACAAGGTAAAACACAACAAAACACTACTGAAATATTCCAACTGTCCTAATCGATTACGTCATTCTATGCCTATATATGGACTCCCGTCAGGACCTCCTGATAGGGTTCTACCGATTATTTAATCAATTTCTCAGAAATTCAATTGTCTTAGTCGATTACGTCATTCTATGCCCATATATGGACCCCCGTCATGACCTTCTGATAGGGTTCTACCGATTATGTAATCAATTTCTCAGAAATCCAACTGTCCTAGTCGATTACGTCATTCTATGCCCATATATGGACCTCCGTCATGACCTTCTGATAGGGTCCTACCGATTATGTAATCAATTTCTCAGAAATCCAACTGTCCTAGTCGGTTACGTCATTCTATGCCCATATATGGACCCCTGTCATGACCTTCTGATAGGGTTCTACCGATTATGTAATCCATTTCTCAGAAATCCAACTGTCCTAGTCGATTACGTCATTCTATGCCCATATATGGACCTCCATCATGACCTTCTGATAGGGTTCTACCGATTATGTAATCAATTTCTCAGAAATCCAACTGTCCTAGTCGATTACGTCATTCTATGCCCATATATGGACCTCCGTCATGACCTTCTGATAGGGTCCTACCGATTATGTAATCAATTTCTCAGAAATCCAACTGTCCTAGTCGATTACGTCATTCTATGCCCATATATGGACCTCCGTCATGACCTTCTGATAGGGTCCTACCGATTATGTAATCAATTTCTCAGAAATCCAACTGTCCTAGTCGATTACGTCATTCTATGCCCATATATGGACCCCTGTCATGACCTTCTGATAGGGTTCTACCGATTATGTAATCAATTTCTCAGAAATCCATTTGTCCTAGTTGATTACGTCATTCTATGCCCATAAATGGATTCCCGACACGTGATCTAACTGTTTCCTAATCCTTGGCACCTTGACATTCGCCTCGAGCATGCACTTGGACAAAACAACAACAACAACAAATACTGTTTCCTATTTCTGGATCATAACATTCGCCTCGAGCGTGCACAACAAATAAATCGACCTTGGAAAAAGAGGTCATTGACCGATTAACCACGTGTTCTCCCTAGGGACTCTATGCCCATATATGGTGTAGGGACAGCATTAAACTAAATTGTAGATGGCAGCAGGGGTGAGGGATCGCGCTGGTACCCCCCTTTCTACTGTTCTAATGTTAGTGATTAGAAATCACTCTATAAATTAAGTTGGTGTATGTACCCAAGTTCCCCCCCCCCCCAAAGGTTACTTGTTACCGGTGGTTTCACCGCCGGTCTCTGGCACTTGGCACGATGCTGGTTTCAATATATGGATTTTCATAGTCGCTTGTCTTCTAACCACTGACGTGAAACCACTTCTTGATGTCATGGCGTCACCACAGGTTCGTTAAAGTCAGGAATTCTTCCTTAAAGTCCTGACCCATTTAGCTGTTCCTTGTCTTCCAACCGTAGATTTCGTTGTGCGTTTTTGTTCGTCATAACCTCAGAAGGTTTTCTCTACGTCTTTTGCTTTAGCTGTTGCGATTCTCACTTTCACTCGTTTTCTAATGACATGTTTCTGTGCTTGATTTTCATCAAGCAACCCCTTAACAAATTTAAATGGACCTTAATTAGCCATTGCTAATTTAAGTGGCGCCTTTGTAAAATTAATACCCCCCCCCCCCCACAAAATGTGCCGATTCGAAAAAATAAATGTGCATGCGCCTCAAAAAGAGCCAAAATGCGCTCCATCTGGTCACTCAGGTTCCTCCTAGAAAGTATAGTGCTCTTTTGCTTTTTTCGTAGTGCCCTGTCATTTCCTTGTTGTATGAAGACGGGATTTTAAATAATAATAGCCATCCGGATTGCAGCGGTAGCTTGCAATCTAGTAAGAGACGATCACGTCCAATACTAAGAAATACAGTAGCCCATAACTCCTAAAAATGGAGTCTGATCGAAATAAAAGTAAGCTATTAGAATCACTTTGTCCGAAGCTCTTATGTAGAAAACTAACAGCTTCTTTGCTTCAATATCGAAAAAAAGCATTGGCTTGAAAAACATAAAAAGCTGCTTGAACTACGATATTCTGCATTGAGGGCATCTTTTTTTTCCGTTTTTTCCCTCAGATAGCTGGGCTATCTGAGTGAAATACGACGTTCCAAGTGATCAAGTAATCAGAAAAGTAATTTGATCACGTGGTACTCCAACGACAGAGTTACCAAAGCCCAGATAGACTATGTACTTGTCGAGTCTAGATTCAATAGTTCGGTGCTGGATTCTCGTTCATATCTTGGTACTAACACAGGCTCCAAGTTTGGTTCCGATCACAACCTGATAATCACTAGGATTCAGCTTCGGTTATCCACGAAGCGTAGAAGCCGCATGTCCCCAAGAATAGATGTTACGGGTTTCAATAACCCTGGAACCAAGACTATGTTCCGCCTGGCTTTGTCAAACAGGTACAGCACCCTGTCCATCGTGAATGATGAAAAAAAGTGTAAAGCGAAACTGGAAGCAGTTTGCTACAGCAGCGCAGCGGTCAGCGAAAGAAGTCTTTTGTAAGGAACAATCAAAAAGGAAATGCTGAATCGACCAAGAAACTATTAGTTAGCCGACAAATATTGAGGGTCTTGCTCCAAAACCGAGAATAAGAAGTGAAGAGCATTTAAGAAATCTTCCAGAATAGATAGACAAAACTACTGGACGGAAATAGCAGATTGCATGGAAGCAGCGCCTAAGGACACGACACCTGTAAGCTCTATCAATTACTGAAATAGGCCACTGGAAGTAAGCACCAAGTCTCTGGAATCATTCGCCTGAAGGAGGGGCAGATCATAACAGACCTGTCTGCGAGAGCATCAAGGTGGAAGGACCATTTTCAAGCACTCTTGAATGCATCACATCATCAAAAGATATTCCCAAGTCCTCCTCTTGCAGTCCTTTGAGCCCGTTATGAAGTTTGTCCTGATCCTCCCTATATCAATAAAACGAAAAAAGCCATTCGTTTACTGAAGAACCACCAGTCTCCTGGTGAAGACGGTCTGGTCTGCCTGCAAAACTATATATAAAGCTGCTGATGGGATTGTTGCTGCTCAACTCCAACCGCTGCTTGACCAAATTTGGACCGAAAAGAATATCCCGAAGGAATGGGAAGTTTCAATCCTTCTTCCTTTCTTCAAAAAGGGTGACAAGTCGGAATGCAAAAACTACCATGGAATCACTCTCACTGATATTGCGGGAAGTCTTTTGCCATTCTTCTCCTCAATAGATTTAAACAGGCCCGAGAAGAGATAACAAGGAAATAACAAGCTGGCTTTCACACCGGGGGTTCTTGTACCGAGCAATTTTTATCCTTAGGCTGCTGTTACAACAGTGCCATATATATGGTTTACCACTGATTCTTATTTTCACTGATTTCATAGCAGAGTTTGATTCAGTTGAGCGAGACGTTCTCTGACGTATCCTAGAAGAGGATGAAATGTCCTCGGATTTTGTGGAGCTTTAGACAGCATACTATGAGGGCACGCAGATGAGGGTAAGGGCTTATGGCGAAGTCAAAAGTTTTGCTGTAGATTTAGGGATAAAACAAGGCGACGTCCTATCCTCCATCCTTTTCAATTATGTAATTGACAGGATTGCGGAGAGAGATGTCAACACACACGAAGGAGTATCGGTCGGAAAAGGTGTTCAGGTCACTGACTTAGACTATGCTGATGATGTTTCCCTCACTGAGGATGATCTACAGAAAGCCCAAATGATGATGGACATAGTTTCATACTACTCTGCAATGGTCAGATTAGGAATTAACTCAACAAAGACCAAAATGATGTTTGCCGATTCCCAGAGTCCCCCTTCTCTATCCCTATACGGCAATAGAATTAAGAAAGTTAAAGAATTTGTCTACCTCGTATCCCTTGCTGATTTGGAGGGGGATCTGATCAAGAAATTGAAAGGCGTATTCGCCTAGCCTCTGCCAGTTTTTCTCAGCTCAATAAATCCCTGTGGAAGTGTCAAAGCATAAGCCTCACTACCAAAATTAGAGTCTACGAGGCGATAGTCAAAAATACTCTCCTGTATGGGTGCGAAACATGGGTTGTCAAAGCTCAAAACAGTAGTAAGCTGGATGTCTTTGATAAAGACTGTCTACGTCAGATTCTACGCATCAAATTTCATGAACGAATATCCAACAAGGCGATCCGCTAGCGCTGTAAACAACTGTTCCCAGTCTCGAAAATTATAGAGACGACGGCTTCTGTGGGTGAGTCATTGCCTACGCCGTGAAGACTACTGATGCATCTTGATGATGCATCTACTGATGCAAATTACAATAAATAACCAAGTCAAACTCAAAAAGAGCAGAAATTAACATAAGTTGGGCGCAAAACCCCTATGCCTTCCCAAGGCCAGAACAAAATTTGCACTTTACTGAAAAAATACAAATGAATGTGCATTGTCAGTTTAATATACATATACTGATATTTAGTAATCAAAATGTTAATATTATTTGATTTATTAAAGTTATAAAAGTAAAAAGATTTATATTTTTTCAGTTAAGTGCAAATTTTGTTCTGGCCTTGGGAAGGCATAGGGGTTTTGCGCCCAACTTATGTTAATTTCTGCTCGTTTTGAGTTTGACTCGGTTAATTATTGTAATTTCTGTTCGTTTTGGGTTTCAATTATTTATCGATACTGATTTGTGGTACTTTCACGCTTGGTAGATTATTTGATTTTATGAGCGAAAGCTCATTTTTTGTCTAATGGAGTTCTTTACTTTTCTTTTAAAAACTTATTTTGTGGAAAAAGTTTTTTTTTAAATTAATTATAATAAAACAACTAAACAATAAGTCGGGATCAATCATGTAACTATTGATAACCTGCAGTTGCCTAATGGTGTTTATGATGTTAATTTTGAAAATCTTTTACAAAGAGCAAGTTTTTTTCGTACCGCTATCGTTTGTCCACTGAGCTGCTGAAACTGGTTCTAAAAAATGTTAGGTGTGTCGGGCCCGTAACGGTTATTTGCCTTTTCTGTCGGGATTAGTTTTGTTTATCCAACATGATCTGCACGTACAACTGACAAATGATCTGACTAAGATCATTTGTCAGAGAGCTACATCAGCATAATTCAGACTAAAAAACTTCGAACCGAAAAACATATTTTCGCTTTAAGTCGCCAAATGAAAAGTGGCCATATCGCTGAATGATTGGAGCCACATCGCCGGCACAGAGGAATAGATGATGAAGGTAAAAGATTATTAGCAACCATTAGGTTTAAAAAATCTAAATTATTTCAACACAAATCGAACATGATCGGGACCTACAACTGACAAATTATTTGACTGAGGCATGTCTGAATAATTCTGACTCAAAAACTTCGAACCAAGAAATATATTGTCGCTTAAAGTCACCAAATGAAAAATAGCCACATCACTGAATGATTGGAGCCACGTCACCGGCAGAGAAGAATAAATGCTAAAGGAAAAAGACAATTAGCAACCATAGGTTTGAAAAATCTAAATTGTCTCTACGCAAATCAAAATGAAATCACGAATCGACGAAACCGAGTCTTGCGTGAGATCCACGCATCAGCTTCTCCAAAACCACAAGAAAATTCCGCCCAACTGGCGCTGGGATTTTATACAAAACATAAGTAATAACTTGTGTTGCTTTTTTCGTAGTGCCCTGTCCAGGGGCGGATCCAGGATTTTTTAGGGGGGGGGGCAAAATAGGTTGATCCGATAATCTTGCGTGAGAAGCAAGTTTAATTAACGCAAATTTGTATTAATTAAGTAAATTACACTACTTTGGACTATGTTAGGGGGCGTCCATCCCCCTCGTCCCCTGGATCCGCCACTGGCCCTGTCATTTTCTTGTTGTATGAAGACGGGGTTTTCGAATAACAACAATTGTAGTTATGAAGAACTGGGCTGAATGTATCCAATCAAACGTATAAAGCTGAAAAATTTTTGAGGAGGCCGTTATATCATTAGAGATATAATTGTATTTTTTTTTTTTTTTTTAATAGACATAAATTCAAATAAACAGGTAGCACAAACACTCTAGTAGTATCCCCATATGGGGATACTACTCATTCTCAGATTAGTCGGTCAAAATCACTTGACCTAGACTATGTTGTCGTAATGACCGATACGAAACATCGCATAGGACACATTCATAAGCTATTTTACAAAATTTGACTTTTTTTTATTTTATGTTATGTTTTTAAATAATAAAACCTTTACAAGTGACAAATACACATTGATTGTTTTTTGTGTGTGTAGCTTTTCAGTGTAATTAAAGATATTCGCACAAATGAAAATTGCCTCTAGTTTTCTTAATTATATCGTTCTTTATTTTCTAAGAAACTGTTACTTATGTGGATACTATTGAACATGGTAAATTTGATTTCTAAACATTAGTAGTTTAAACGGTAATATTATGCATAATGTTTTTTCCCAATGAGCTCATTAATTACCTTCCAAGTCTCTTTTGTGTTGCTTTTATTTTGGCTAAGTCTATTGGCATAATATTCTTCATTTGCTTTTCTTTCGAGCTACTTTGAACTCCCCGAACTGGCCTTTTCTTGACAAAGTCTGCTTCTTAGAAAAGGCGCTTCAATTATTTCATCGATGTTCCGACTACTTCCTAGGCTCAAACTTTTCCAGCTTTACACGTTGGATTGGGTACATCTTATCACACACTGGCTGACTGATTTCCTTCATATGATCAAACGCAACGGAGGTATCTTCAATTATATCCAAAACATCTTCACCGTTAATGTAATTTAACTCTTCCCTTAACTTTCACGGAATTTTTATTAGCTATAGCCTAGAACACAAGTATCTTTTTTGGGCGCCGATTTGCAAAAGAAAACGGCGCCCATGTGAGCTTAAAAATGTTCTAGTTTTCGGGCCGGATAACTGAATAATAATAATAATAACAGTTAAATATTTAATAATGAGAAATGTTCATTATTTAATAATGAAAAAAAAATTAAAATTCAATTACACATTTTAATCATAAATGACCTTAATAAAAATAAAAGAACTAAATTATAGGTTAAGATCAGTCATGCAGCTATTGATAACCTTCAGTTGACTAATGGTGCCCATGATGTTTAGTTTTAAAAATCTCACGCAAAGGGCATTTTTTTTTTCGTACCGCTATCGTTTGTCCACTGAACTGCTGAAATCGGTGCCAGAAAAGAGCTACGTGTGTCGGGCTCTTAATACTTATTTGGCTTTTAGTCTGGACCAGTTTTTTTTATCCGACATGAACGGCACCTATAACTGATAAATGATCTGAATAAGGGCAGGGAGCCACGTATGCACAATTCTGACAAAAAACTTCGAACCGAGAAATATATTATCGCTTAGATTCGCCAAATGAAAAGTAGCCACATCGCTGAATAATCAGAGCCACATCGCCACAAAGAGGAATGGATGCTAAAGGGGAAAGATCATCAGCAACCGTTAAATGTAAAAAGTGTAATTTGTCTAACAGTTCGTGGTAACGAACTGTAAGTAAGTGGCGATGCGGCTCAACAGCAGTCAAAACTCAAAAAATTGGGGTTTTTATATAAATAGATATATCAAAAGAATCGGCTTATTATGTTTATTCGAAATATATAAAATTCATTAAGTTTAGTGTTACGTACCAAAAGCTAAAAGTCTGAGAAAATTCGCCTGATTTTCGAAAGACGGGGGGGGGGCATCCCCTAAAAGTCAAGGAATCTTAATGAAAATCACACCATCAGATTCAGCATATCCGAGAACCCTGATTTGGAAGTTTCAAGCTTCCATTTGCAAAAATATGGAATTTTGTATTTGTTGCCGGGAGAAAGATCACGGATGCGTCTTTATTTGTTTGTTTTTTCCCCAGGGGTGATCGCATCGAAGTAACAGTCCTAGAATATCGAGAAAGGGCTAATTCAAATGGAAATTAAAAGTTTTAGTGCCTTTTTTAATTGACCAAAAAGATTGGAGGGCAACTGACCCCCCTGCCACCTACCCTTTTTTCCTAAAATTCACCAGAAAAAAATTATGACTTAGCCATTTTGTTCAGCATAGTTGAGAAGCCAGTAAATATGTCTGAGGATAACAAAACCCCCCACAGCCCCTGAGCAAAGGTATGCAAGTGAGGAAATACCCATTCTTTACGTACAGTATTTTTTATTGGTAAGTATACAAACATTTATCGGGGAGGGGGAAGAATTTTCTGCTTGGGGGATTTTCTACGGGGATAATTTTCCGTAGGGAGGGAAGTTCCTAGGGGTTGAATTTTCCACTGAGAGAATTTGCCAAGATTCCTATACAAAACTCTTTTCATTTGTCTTACTTTCTCCTTACCGAGTGAATTTTATATGTGAAGATATTAAGGGGAATTATCTGGGGGAAATATTTACCGGGTTGGAATTGTCTAGAGTATCTTTCAGTAAAATATTACATATTATATTGGTTATTGGGAAGTATAGATATTTTTTTGAGGGAAGTATTTTCGGAGGGGGGGGGGGGGGGGGGGGTGGAGCGGTTATTTTATATGGGAAGATTTTCACGTGAGGAGGGTAGTTTCTGGAGGTGAAATTTCCAGAAAAAATTGTACACGGAGGGAAACTTTTTCATAATTAATATACAAATCCTGTTTTAATTTTTCATGTACGGTGAGCCAAATTCAAACCTACATTAGTTGGAAAACGTTCAGATATTAAATAAAAAAAAAGATATTTTTTCAACTGAAACTAAGGAGCGATATTAAAACTTAAAACGAACAGAAATTATTCCGTATATGAAAGGGGCTGTCCCCCCTCAACACCTCGCTCTTTAGGCCAAAGTTTGACTCTCTATCATAACTCTACTTTTTAAAGTGATAAAAAAAAACTTTAGCGTAAAGACCGGGGAGTTCAGTAGGAGACAGTTCCTTTCATATACGGAATTTCTGTTCGTTTTAAGTTTTAATTTTGCATCTTACTTTCAGTAAAAAAAACAACATTTTTTAAATTTATTTTCTCCACTCAAATCCAACATGATCAACACCTACAACTGATGAATGATTTGAGGAAGGGTAGGGAGCCACGTCTGCGCAATTCTAAAAAAAAAACTTCGAACCCAGAAATATATTGTTGCTTAGAGTCGCCAAAAGAAAAAAAGCCACATCGCTAAATGATTAGAGCTACATCGCCGCAAAGAGGAATAGATGCTAAAGGGAAAAGATCATTAGCAACCATTAGGTTAAAAAAAAATCTAAATTGTCTCCAAACAAATTCAACATGATCGGCACCTACAATTGACAAATGATCTGTTTTTGACCTAATACCTTAAATAAGGTACTTTTATTACGATTTAAACACTTATTTGTTCGACAAATGATCTTACTAAGGGTAGGGAGCCACGTCTGCATAATTCTGACAAAACTTTGAACCCAGAAATATGTCGTTGCTTAGAGTCGCCAAAAGAAAAAAAGCCACATCGCTAAATGATTAGAGCTACATCGCCGCAAAGAGGAATAGATGCTAAAGGGAACAGATCATTAGCAACCATTGAGTTTAAAAAAATCTAAACTGTCTCCACGCAAATCAAAACTGAAATCACACGTTCAGGTGAAACCCACGCACCGGCTCCCCCAAAACCACGAGAAAAATCCACCCAACTGGCACTGGGAGGAATTTACACTTACAAATAATAACCTTTTTACTCCCAAAGTCAATTTTAAAGTCAAATTTTCAAACTTACCCTCAATCCATCAACACCACTCCTTACTTTAGACTTCTAGGAATTTTTAACCAAAAATTTTCAGCTTAGGTCATATCTTCATTTAGGCAAAGTCGCTTATGTTTTTTTGTTTTACTTTTTCAGGCGGCCCAGGTCTCCATTGATACTTTTTAAGGCTTAAAAAGGCAAATCAGGCGCATTTGAAGTGGCTGTTTTTTTAGAAGTCTGTATTTCGATAAAAAAGCTGTTTTTACTTGGCCGACTTCACCTGAAAAAGCCATAATGAAGACAGGGCTTAAAACTTGTACTTGAAGTACTATGGACATTAAAATAGATACATCTTTTTTTCTCTTAGACCCAATTTGTGTCGATTATTAGCTAATTATCGCGATTTTCCAAGACTTAGCTTTTGGTTCTTTCAAAATTATAAAGTTTTTAGGACGGCGCTACAGTTTCGTCAGTGTTGTCACGTCAGTAAATAAAGAAAATTGATGTTACACCTGACGCTTCAATCTGTTGCTTCCCAAGAGAGCTGCATCTTTAAAGGACAGCCTCACCTTCTTATGCTGCTTGGCGCCATGAATATTTAGTGTCTTTTTTGTTCATTTTTAACCCATTTTTCTATTTTTTATTTGGCACCCGCTGCTACTAAAGTGCGGGTGCAGTTGTGTGCCAAAACCTACACAACTGCAAATAGAGCTTTTTTTTCACATTGACTTTTCGCGTTTGTCCACTCGAAATATTCACTTCGTGATTTTTCAGTATTATCGTTTGGCCTTAAAAAACCTCATTTTTGATCTTTTTCTTTTTGTATATTAGAGGTCTTCCCGATTTTTTAAAACATATATGGTTATTTAAGTTTCCATTAAGCCAATTCAAACCACCAGATTTAATTTTGACTATCCTTGGTAGTGTCTTAATTCACGGTCTTCATTGTCCTTTCATCTTAATTTTAATCCTGTTCAATGAAAGAAAGCGTGTATGATTCCTATTAATATTTGTGAACTCTGCTGTGCTCTCCACACAGGGAGTGCAACGGCCTCCTTTAGACTAAGATAGGAAGCAGGCCCAACCCATATTTTTTTTTAGCTTTCCCCCTTTATTTTGAAATTTTTTTTTGCCACTTCCATTGAAGAAACAACACAACAAATTTCCCAGTCCCCTTACATTGTCATGGATTTACAGCTCCCAGGAGTTACACCCCTGCACTCTGCTCTCAATACAGCAAAAACTAGACCAACAGAAACTACAAAGCTGCTTCAAGCCTATTCAGCAAACACAAATAAATAAAAGCTTAGTAAACTGACTTTTCTACTCTGCACCAAAAGAAGCGGAGTCTAAAATTTGTCTCCTTACATTCGAATGCTTTGAGGCAAAAGGACTATCTCGATACCTTTATAGCTATCGTCAAACAGCACCCAGCATCTCACTGCAGCCAAACCAGAGAAATAGGACGGAGGACGGAGGAAAATGGACGGAGGAAAATAAGAGGAACGAAAAAAAACCCACTGAAAAGAAAATTTCTGAAGCAACAGACTAGAAATTCAATGAAACCAGAAGACACTATAACTGAAATCATTTGTCTGGGAGGACGAGAGTTCGAGTCCTGGTGTAACTGGCTATTTGGTTTGGAACGGGGTCAGTGGCATGACTGCAAGGTCAGCAAATAAGAAATCCAAATTCATATACATATAAATATATGTATTGTCTCTAAGAATTGTTTCGAGTACATTTGAAAACAATCATCATTGGAAACATTTATTTCCACCATCACAAATAGAAACAATTTGATAAAAGCTTCTTGAATCTTCTTATTCTTCATCTGAAAAAATATAATAAGTCCAATTAATATTATTCCTTGAAACAAATGAATATCAAATATAGGTTTAAACGAAAACGATAAAAGAAAGTAAAAATATTACAAACAGAAATATGTATAAACTAAAAGTATTACATATTATATGCATAAACTAAAAAACAAAGTATGAACTAAACGAAAATAGAGTCAACGAAATTGAAAACAAAAGTTTAAACTAGACTGCAAGAAAAAACATAACAAGTAAAACAGAAATTATAGTGAAAGGTACCACATCTTCAAATTCGACTTTCTCGACCAAAACTGAACAAGAGATATTAGAAGAAAATGCAAACAAGTGAACAAAACAAATTGGATAACACCAAAACTGGAAGAATTAAAAATCTAAAACCAAACAACGCGGAGAACCAACAAAAAATAACAAACAAATAAGTAAAAATATAGCAAAATAAAAAAAAAATTAAAAAGCAAAGAATCTGATACTTCATTTATTTTTTCTTATGGCAAGTTATGTAGTTTAGAAAATTATCTTATTAGATATAAATCCCAAAAATAAACACCAATAAAAACGCTTCTTATTAAATGTTAAACAACTTCTATTAGTTGCCAATCAGACAAAGTTAATGCAAACTCAATCTTGTTCTCCATATTCAAGCCCATTAGTTCCTCCTCCCCTACTATGGTCGAGCCAATCCAACCCCGAAAAAGCAGATATGGGGTATAACAGATGATTCCAACTAGGTAGAAAACCAACAAACTCTTCTGGCAGGTATCCAAAGCGCTAGCATTTAGGTATCTATCAACTTACGAAACCCTCGCTTAAAAC
This sequence comes from Artemia sinica, assembly GCA_027921565.1. NCBI lineage: Eukaryota > Metazoa > Arthropoda > Branchiopoda > Anostraca > Artemiidae > Artemia > Artemia sinica. The sequence goes on from CM051274.1 coordinate 11,531,952, forward strand.
TATGCTAGATAATGCTAAGTACCATAAAGTGTATGATCTTGACGGCAAGCAAATACACTTTTTGAATTTTGATTTTTTGGCTTGATTTTAATCGAATTAATTCTAAATTAATTTTGGATTAATTTAAATGAATTAATTTTGACTTTATTAATCAACTAATTATATAAGAATAATTGAATTAAATTTGAATCAATTAATTTTGATTTTTTTCTCTTTTTTTGTTTGGATAACCCCCTTGAGGCATCTATACTCTCCAATAAGATATTATATTTTTACGCTGGATTTAGAATTTGACCCCTTGTTTCGACTAAATTAATTCATTTCGCAAATAAAACGAACATGACAAACTTCATTGGATTAATTCTAGATTACAATTTTTCCGCAAAAATTCCACTTTGGGCGTTTCTTATTTTTTTTTTTAAATCATGTTTTCTATGCTGATTGGTGCACATAATTAAAACCAACAGCACAAATGTCTAGATTTTGAAGTTTTGTCCATTGTTTGTTTAGGGCAAGACAGACGTAGCGTTTCCTTCTAACATTTTTAGATCGAATATGCGCCA